>CM038147.1:494144748-494551032 GCA_021437245.1 Aegilops speltoides | reverse complement strand
TTAAGGGACGCTGGGCAGCTTGCCCAACATAGCGCCTAAGATTCCGCTTAAGGCCCCTTCACGATCTTCGCTTGACGTTGAAGGTCTTGAGCCACAGGCCAAGTGGGGCCGGATGAAGAGAAAGGTTTCGCATACCTACGATAAACGCCGAGATGTTGAGGACGAAGTTCGGCGCCGATCGTGGAAACCAGGGCCGTAGTAAAACATTAGCCCCGGTCGAATGGATGGTGCGGAAAGCCCATCCGCGGAGGAAGTGGGGAAGGAAGACGACCTCTCATGAGGCCCTGGGGGATGAGCGCCTGGCGGGCAGCCGATGCGCGATGTCGCCGAAAGGTATCCGTGTCGCGTAGCTTGGTGATGTCCTCCTCCTTAGCGTGGAGGCCATCCATTTGCCTCCCTCCGACATATTCGGAGAAGGGTTGAGGTGAGATGCGCGAGCTTGGGCGCTGGAGCTTGAGTTCGCAGAGGATGGATGAGCAAAGGAGGAAGAAGGCGAGGTGAGAAGGTAAACTTATCCCTTATATATAGGCGACAAAACTATGCGCCCCTCACCAGCCCTAGTAAAACTCGCTTATCCCCCTGCCGCCACCATCAATGGCACGGTTGGGTTACCCACGCACGTATTGATGAGAATCCCGGAATAAGGGGAACATGATCTCTCGCTCGACAGATCGTACAAAGAAACCGCTTCGCTAAACGTTTGAAGTGGTACAAGTAATTCAAATAAAGGCTTGGTGCGGTGTGATGTCACGCCGCATAATACGCCGCCAGAGATTGATCGTGTATATGTTTTATTCTCTCTACGCTTGGAATGTGGAAATTATTTTATGTAGCCGACACTATCCTGGTGTTCATTATCTTCTCGGGTTATTCAAGGAGGAACCCACCTTGCAATGTCGAACATTGCACGCCGACTTATCGTCTTTGAAGATCGTTCGGGGCTACTAAGGAGTCTTGACTAGGGGTGTCCACAGGGACTGTCAATATCCGCTGGCTCCTGCATCACTAAGATAGAAGATTGAAGAACTCCGGCTCGTGTCCGGAAGGTACTTTCCTTAGCGTGGAAAGGCAAGCTTGGCGTCTGGATATGTAGATCTCCTACCATTGTAACCGACTGTAACCCTAATCTTCAAGTGTCTATAAATGACGGCCGGACGGCCTTACATCTCAACATACCATGAAGGCTGGCTTCAAGGGTTTTCCTTGATCTCGTGGTAGACTACTCTTGTACTACCCATATCATCAATATTAATCGAAGACGTAGTGTTTTACTCCATCGAGAAGGCTGAACACAGGTGCCATTGTGTCCCTCGTCTCTGTGAACCATCCGCCTAGACACACGCTTCGGGACCCCTACCCGAGATCCGCCGGTTTTGACACATCGACACTTTCTATTCTCTGTAACAACAAGATTTCCGCCCAAGGCGCGCCGACTTGGCTTAGCGGCGCAGCCAAAGGGCAAGTGCAGAGCGCCGCGGGCCCCAACAGCATGCGACCTTGGTTGACGCGTGGCAACTGATAGGATGTGGGCGTCTCCGCTTCCCCACGCTGCCTCGGCAACTGCCTGATTTGACGAGTCCCTGCAGCATGCAAAAAGGGTTATCATTACTTGCAATCGTGGGGGTTGACGGTTGGCCTCCCTTGGGCTATAAATGAGGAGGGGTGAAAGCCCCGCATGGGTGTCAAACCGCGGATCTCGGGTAGGGTGTCCTTAATCGTATGCCTAGGCGGATGGTAACAGGAGACGAGGGACACAATGTTTTTACCCTGTGTTCGTGCCTCTCGATGGAGGTAAAACCCTACATCCCGCTTGATTAATATTGATGATATGGGTAGTACAAGAGTAGATCTACCACGAGATCAAGGAGGCTAAACCCTAGAAGCTAGCCTATGGTATGATTGTTGAGATGTATATTCGCCCTATGGATTAAGGCCCTCCGGTTTATATAGACACCGGAGAGATTAGGGTTACAGTAGTCGTTACAATGGTAGGAGATCTACATATCCATATCGCCAAGCTTGCCTTTCCACGCTAAGGAAAGTACCTTCCGACACGAGCCGAGTCTTCAATCTTCTATCTTCGTAGTCCGGAGTCCGGCGGATATTGATAGTCCGCTGTCCCGACACCCCTAGTCTAGGACTCCTCAAGAGTCTTTAACCAGGCTTCAATGACGATAAGTCCAGCGTGCTTGTAGTCTTCGCGCGCAAGGCGGTTCTCCTTCAAATTCCATGTTCCTCGCCGAATAATGTTCGGCTTCACCTCGAATACTGTGCTTCTTGGCTCCTACGCCAAATTATGGCCCTCTTCCACACGTCGCACGAATGCGAAAAGCCAGGGGACTCTTTACATTTTACACCCCCAATCATGCGGGTCACCTGCCTATTAAAGGGGCAGGGATCCAGATCCAAACCGCACCGCCTTTCCTCCTCCGCACAGATACTCCAAATAAGCGCCTCGACCCGAAATCCATTCCACCATGGATCGTCAACGCGCTCTTCCTCACACGCCCTAGCCCATCGCCAGGATTGGAGGAGATGCTCTATTTCGCACAATGAGCTAGTAAAGCTCCAAACAGAGGGATTGCTTCCTCCGCCTTCATGGTTCCGGGTCCGAGCCTCGACCGTTACTTATCGAGGTGGGAGGCAGCGGAGGACACCCCAAGCCCCAACAAGGGGGAGCGGTGTGTTTCTGCTCCCTATCTAATAAGGGGCTCGGATTTAATACATCCGCTCTCTCGCTGGCTCTCGGTTCTACGGACTCCAGCTCCACCACCACGCCCGATCCGCTACACATCAGGGCTACGAGCTTTTGTGAGCTATTCCGGCATCGAGCCCCATTTTGCTTTGTGGAAGAGGTTGTTTCGCCGCACTCGCTCTCACCAGGGGTCCATATCAAGTGGGCGGCGCCTAAATATGGCGATCGCCGACCGGATACCTATCCGCACCAAGAAGAGGGCGCCCGAGGATCGCCTCGAATGGTTTTATATGGTAGACGCCCGCTGCTCGACCTGGGCCGGATTGGCCTCCCGGAGTTTGATGCTGCCCCTTGAAGAAACGCCTTGTTGGCGCTCATGAGCCCCCGCTTGGAGGAAGACAAGCGGCCCATTACTTGATGGGCCGATAAGAATAATGGCTCATTCCGCTTGACTATGATTGAGTCATGGCGACGCATCAAGCGGGGGTAGCCGCAATACTGAGGCCACCCCATGTGGGATTTTAATGGGGAGGACGACGCTATTCGCACGGCCAAGAAGGGCCGGGTTCAACCGAGGATCTCGGATGAAGATTCTATCCGGTCTGCATAAAGGGAGAAGGAGGATTCTTCGTCCGAACCCTTTGGATGGGTTCTCCATGGTCAATCCAGAGGATGGGTAAGTGAACACCTCGAAGGGTTTTACCCGTGCTCTCGAAGTTTAAGCTTCTTACATTACGTCTTCGGCGCAGGATCTACGCCGGACTATGGAGGACATGGTGAGCCCTGCTCCACAACCCGAGGATCCGGAAGGATCCCTGGGTCCGGCCTCCGAAGAGGATCCGATCATTGAGGTGGAGCTGATCGACGGGTTGTATCACTAGCTCAGCATCGACAATGCTTTGGTCGCCATTACGGCGGACTACCTCGGGCTAAGTCCGGCTTCCCAGGTGATCACGACCGAAGTTCGGACACCACTATCTTATTCTTGCCTATTTTTGACCTTCGCGAACGATGGTATTTTGCAGGAAGCGCCACTACGGCAGGAAGCCGAGCTGGGCGCGCCGACTCACGAGGTCATCCAACTAGCAGGAGAAAGAGGAGCGCCGTGCGGGCCGAAACGTTGCCGTAGAGGTATAGCTCGTGTTTGATTTTTTCGAGCAACATTCCGAGGAAACGCTAAGTACTCATGATCTTTACAGAGGAAAACGCCGCCGGATCATGCGAAGCAGTGAATTGCCGACTAACCAACACCAGCCAGTGCCCAACGCCCGGATCGATGGGGCGGCAAGCGAAGACGCGAACCGATCCTGCCCAACGGAGGATACCCGCAGATTGTCCGCCACCAAGTCGGAGGTGGAGAGCGCTATGAATCATAGACGCCGCCGACAGTTTTTCAGAAGCGTGCTTTTTCCCGAGGCATTGGATGCCTTTAACGTAGGGGACGCGCGATCTCCGTGCTGCTCAAAATGGTTTTACCAGAGCTAACGGAGCAGTATGTTAAAGACATACGGTAAGGAAATTTTATGGTTGTATACACCAAGAGTTCCTCGAGACTTAAATTAGTTATGCTAACTGATTTAAGGATCATTTTGAAATTTCAGCCCTTAACGAGAAGAATGCCCGCTGCTCTCGAGCTGCAAGATTGCAAGGCCCAATTTGAGGCCGCGATTTGTTGCCTTAGGAGGAGACGGAAAGACCCTCTCCGGTAACACATTTGTATAAATTAATATAAGCGCCATGCGGTATGCGCGTGAGTCTAATAATGACATCAGAGGTGCCGCCAACAAGATCTCGATAGGCAACGCTGTACATGCCAAATAAAGGTCGGCGAGAATGTGTCAATAGAGTTCAGCAGGAAGGAACAAGCTCCAAGATGCCAACGCCAAGCTCGGAGAAGAGCTGAAGGCGACGGGCCGAGCTGTCCGGCCCATAGGAGAATCAACGACTTCGCCGCTGCATATATAGTAAGTGCTGAGCTTAACTCTTTGAAAAGAATATTTCGGCGAGGAAGTGTTTTGACATGATATGTCTTGTAGGTATACTCACGGTCGCCCCGCAGAGGAGATGCCCGATCCATGGGTGATCAACTTCCGAACTATTGCAGCTACTCGAACGAAGTTCGGCAGGCAATGAGTGGCGCTGCGGAGACCTTATGGCCATCCTTACCCCGCCTCGAGGGCCTCGGGAGCTTATGGAGAAGTCTGCAGGAGGCGGCAGCGCCTGCTTATGGAAGGTTTCGGCTTGCCGCCAAGGTGCCAGGAGGCTTGGGCCATGGTAAAGACGCTACATAAGAAGGCGGATCCCAACCATATGGCCAAGTTGGACCGGTGGGGCCTGATGGGAAGGAGATCCTCGTGAGTTTAGTGTACAGCCCTGTAGAACTGGCTGCTAAATTTTGCCAACGGGATCAGAACTAGACAACCTCGTTAGACGGGATTGAGGAGGAATACAATCAATAAACTTGACAATGTATGTTATCCTTTTAAAATGACATGTGAAATGCCTTCTAGCCGGATTGTAGATCGCTTTGTCTTTGCCGACCTTTTAAGCCGACCTCGGGACCCTAGAGTCCTGAGTGTGTCCGAATACCTTTTAGGTTAAGAAATAACCGTGGTATGCATGAAGACCAGCGTAGGGGTCATTAGTGCTTTATCGCATAAGTGCCCAACTAGTTATGTTATATTACATGGTTAGTAAGAAACATCTTCCAGGAGAATAGTTCCGTTATGGGTTCCTTTCGCCGGGGTGGCGTGCCCTAAATGCATTGCCGACGGGCTAAAAAGCAAAGGAAACATCTCGGGGCAGATGGAAAAATAGGTAAAAGTCATCTTTTAAATCACCGACTGAATATTCCCTTAAGAACGCTTAGCTTTCGCTTCACCCGTCCGAGGTACACATCCGCTGACCCGCAAGAATAATCGCAGAGGTGCTCCTTTACCACCTAGCCGAACAATCGGGAATGTAGGGTAAGCACAGAGCCAGCAACCCAGCTTGGCCAAAACTTAAGTCATATCGATGCATATAATGGCGAGTAAAAGGTACATGTGGAAGCGTGACACATGTGTTGGGTATAAAACCAGATAGTTGAGCTTCCGTAAAAGAAGCCTCAGAATAACGAAAAGCGGATGGCACATCGTATGTATGCAAAAATGCGAAAATATACCCCGAGGGGCTTGTTAATTTAGAAGGAAAAAGAGAAAAAGGGACAATTAAAATGTAAAAGGTTGGACGGGGAAGGGACGAACTCTTAGTCCGGGCGCTAGGCATAGAATCGCCGGAGTCGGGCTGCGCTCCATGGGTTCGCTAGAGTCGGTTGTCCGACGATTTAAGAGACAAGATGCGCTCCGCCGTCAATACTTGATCAATAATGAAGGGGCCTTCCATCCGGGCTTGAGCTTGTCCTTTTTCTTGTCCGCAAAGCGAGAACTAGTTCGCCAACGTTATAGGTCTTGGCCCGCTTTTCGCTTTGATATCTTCGGCTGCTGTTGATAAAATGCGGAACGAGCCTTCGCGACGCCACGCTTCTTCCTCCAATGTGTCCAAGCTGTCCCGCCGATCCAACTCGCTTTCTTTCTCATACATGCGCACCGAGGTGAGTCATCAATAATGTTGCAGGGCAAGACTGCCTCTGCACCGTATACCATAAAAAATGGTGTGAATCCGGTAGTACGGTTAGGCGTTGTCCGCAGCCCCCAGAGTACGGAGTCGAGCTCCTCGACCCATTGGGTATCGGATTTGGCGAGTGACCTCACCAATCTAGGTTTGATGCCGCTCATTATTAGACCGTTTGCTCTTTCCACTTGACCGTTGGTTTGAGGGTGATAGACTGACGCATAGTCGAGCTTAATGCCCATATCTTTGCACCATGACTTGACCTCATCGGCCGTGAAATTTGTGCCGTTTTCGGTGATGATGCTGTGGGGGACTCCGTAATGGTGTGCCACCTCTGATATAAAGTCTATCACTGGTCCGGACTCTGCCGTTTTGACCAGTTTGGCATCTATCCATTTGGTGAACTTATCCACCATGACCAACAGGTATTTTTTCTTGTGCGTTCCCCCTTTAAGGGGGCCGACCATGTCAAGCCTCCAGACCGCGAACGGCCAGGTAATGGGTATGGTTTTGAGGGCGGTGGGTGGCATATGGCTCTGATTAGCAAAGAGCTGGCAACCAACGCATCGCTGGACCAAATCTCAAGGCTCCGCCCGAGCCGTCGGCCAATAAAATCCTGACGGAATGCCTTTCCTACCAGGTCCGGCTGCTGCGTGGTGTCCACCTAGTCCGCATGGATTTCGCCAGAGGTTTCGCCTTCTTCTTCGGAGATACACCTTTGAAGGACTCCGTAGTACTTTTCTTATAAAGTTCTCCTCATGGACCTTGTAGGCCTTCGATCGCCGGACTATGCAGCGGGCCTCATTTTGGTCTTCGGGAGTTCCCGCCAAGTAAGTAGGCTAGAAAGGTTCTGTCCACGCCGCGATTACTTCCATTATATCGTATGGATGGTGTTATGTCTTCGCTGAATCACCGGTTGGTGTGGATTTCTCCGGTTTGTCGCTACCGACTCCTCTTCCCATAGTACGGATGGCTTGAAGAGCCGCTCCAGAAGATATTTGGAGGACAAGATCACGTTTTATACCGTCGCGCTGTGATGTTGGCCTTGGTTATTATCTCGGCTATGTGATGGAATTCGAGTCCTTCAAACCGAAATGACATTTCGTGACAGCATTACGATATGCTGCCATTTTCGGATCCTTGGCATCAAGTTCCATTTATTTGGGATATTGCAAGGTTTGAATCCTCGCACCTCTAGGTGTTGGATGCCCATGGAGATCGCCATCCGGAGACCATGTAACAGGCCTCAGATTCGCTGCATTGTTGGAGTCCGTACATTATTTGAAGTACGATTGATCAGATTCCGTGGGGACGCCAAGATGACGCCAAATTTCATCCGCCAACATTTTGGAGCCGCCGACGCGCATAGTCCATTGGAGTATGCGCGTGCATTTTTAGGTAGTTAAACTTCAGTCCATTCGCAACGAAGTCGCCAAAACTTATGACTTTATGGCTCGTCGAGGTTTGTAGATTATGTCGAATGGCAAGAGCTCAATGGCCCATTTTGCAATCCTGCCCGTTGCGTCGCGGTTATTTATAATGTCATTGAGTGGCACTTCAGAGGCCACTGTTATCGAACACTCTTGAAAGTAGTGCCTGAGCTTCCGAGACGCCATGAACACCGTGTATGCTATCTTTTGATAGTGCGGGTAACGGGATTTGCAGGGGGTTAACACAGTGGATACGTAATACACTGGTTTTTGAAGAGGGAATTTATGCCCTTCGCTATGGGTTCGACGACGAGGACAGCGCTTATAACTTGATGTGTTGCAGCGATGTATAGCAACATTGGTTCGCCCGAGTGGGCGCGCCAGACCGGATTTGTTGCCAATATGGCTTTTATTTCTTCGAGTCCAGCGGTGGCGGCGTCTGGCCCACTCAAGTGTTCGTGCAATCAGAGGAGGCGGTAAAGGGCAACGCCTTTTCTCCTAAACGGGAGATGAAACGGCTTAGGGCTGCCACGCATCCTGTTAACTTTTGTATTTGCTTGAGGTCTTTTGGAATATCCAACTGCGACAGAGCCCGGATTTTGGCCGGATTTGCTTGAATTCCTCTACCGGATACGATGAAGCCCAGCAGCTTTCCGGCTGGTACACCGAAATCACATTTTTCCGGATTCAGCTTGATGTCATATGCTCTAAGGTTTTTGAATCTGAGCCTCAAATCATCTACTAAAGTTTCGACGTGTTTTGTTTTGACGACTACGTCGTCTACATATGCCTCGACTGTTTTGCCTATCTGGGTAGCCAGACATGTTTGAATCATGCGCTGATATGTTGCGCCGGCGTTTTTAAGTCCGAAGGGCATCGTGTTGAAGCGAATGGTCCGTATGGGGTAATAAATGCCGCTATGGCTTGATTCGCTTCCGCCATCTTGATTTGATGATAGCGAGTATGCGCCCGTGAAGCACAACGAAGTCGTGTCCGCCGTGGCATCGATAATTTGATCGATGCGGGGAGAGGAAAGGATCCTTTGGGCAAGCCTTGTTGAGGTCTTTGAACTCGGCTACGTAGGCGCCAGGATTTATCTTTCTTTGGTACCATCACCAAATTTGCTAGCCAGTCCGGATGTTTAATGTCTCTAATGAATCCGGCTTCCAATAACTTGGCTAGCTCTTCTCCCATTGCCTGTCTCATGGGCTCGGAAAACCGTCGAAGAGCCTGTTTGACTGGCTTGAATCCTTTTAGGATGTTTAGGCTGTGCTCTGCCAACCTGCGAGGGATTCCGGGCATGTCTGAAGGGTGCCAGGCGAAGATGTCCCAATTTTCCCGAAGGAAACCGCGTAGTGCGGCGTCAACTTCGGGGTTCAACTGTGCCCCGATGGAGGCCGTCTTTTTTGGGTCCATTGGGTGGACCTAAAATTTAACTATCTCATCTGCTGGTTTGAAGGAGGTGGACTTGGATCTTTTATCAAGTATCACATCATCCCTGTTTACCGTAGAGCGCAGCGTCGTGAGTTCCTCTGCCGCTAAGGCTTCGGACAGTGCTTCGAGGGCTAGTGCGGCTGTCTTATTTTCGGCGCGGAGTGCTGTGTCCGGATCACTAACGAGAGTGATTATTCCGCTGGGCCCATGCATTTTGAGCTTCATGTACCCGTAATGAGGTATTGCTTGAAAAATTGTGAATGCCTCTCGTCCTAATATAGCGTGATAGCCGCTGCTGAACGGGGCCACCTGGAACGTGACTTCTTCGGATCTGTAATTGTCCGGAGAGCCGAACACCACATCATGTGTAATTTTTCCGGTGCAGCGCGCTTCCCTGCTAGGGATTATTCCTCTGAAGGTTGTGCTGCTTCGCCAATACGGCTCCAATCAATTTCCATTTTTGCAGGGTTTCTCAGAATGAGGTTTAGTCATTGCCGCCGCCCATGAGAACTTTTGTTAGTCGAAAGCCGCCCACTATGGGACTAAGTACCAGTCGCGGCCGGGCTCGTAGCTCGAGGTGTGGGCTCGCCGGGCGTTGAAGGTGATAGCTGTGTCGCCCATGGATTTGCAGTTGCTACTTGGTAGACTTTGGCGAGTTCATGGATTGTTCGTTGCATGTTATTTGATGTGAAAGTCTCAAGACCTGTTGAGACCGCATGGTATTGTTGGAGTGGTTTCCGAGCTAGAAGCTCTTCGCCACTTTTGGCCACCTACCGTAGTATCCAACATGCTCAAGGCTGTGTGTTGGAACAGCCCTCAGATTATGAAGTTTACAGGTCCATTGAGCCATCCCTCCAAAGACGGTTCCATTTCCCTTGCTGGGTTTTTGCTTTTGGATTTTGCATCCGGGACTGATTGTGAGGCGCCTTTACCGCAGACTGGGCTTGGGGCGGATTATCCCAAAATTGATTTTCGGTTTTCCGAAACTTTCCATCGCACAAGATTTTCGTATTATGGACGCCAGATCGGTAAAACGCGTAATCTTGCGACGATCAATGGCGCTCAGGATTCCTTGTCCGTGCAGTTATTGCGTAAGATTGAGATTGCGTTTTCTTCTTGGCAATCCTTTATCCCGTCCATTACCGGGAGGAATCGCCCAAGAATGATGTATCGCTTTCGAGGGCTCTTGCCGAATTAGAGATAGGTCGCATATGTCTGGGCGGGTGGGTGGAGTAAAATCCGGATCCCTGCCCGTCTTTGGGCTCAAAGGCCGAGAGACTTCCGAATTCGGAAGCTTGATTTGCTGGAGACAGCCCAGCGACTCCGGAGCGACGCACGATTTTAGGTTTAATGCTCGATCAGGGTCCATTCCTCCGCGGGAATCCGGTATGGAGGATTCGGGAATCCGGACACGGATTGTTTTCAACAACGGCAACGAATTGCTGAGTTGTTCTTCTACCACTTCGACGTGGTGGGTAGCCTGGGGAGAGTTAATATCTCTCAGATCGGTTTTATGCCCGATCTGATTGTAGTCCGCTCGCGACTCGAGCGGGCGATGCGATCCAAGAGCTCGTTAATGACGAGAGCTCGATTGATCTAACTGTTCGCAGCTTTAGGGCTGACGCGAAGATTGCTTTTGATGACTTGAGAAGTCATTGCCAAGCGGCGGCCGGACGGGCGGTCATAAGAAAACCACCAAGCCGGATTGTTTGACCGTGCCAAGGCCCTCCGCGAAAAACACCATCTTTGAAGACGGGTAAAGGCATCCGCTCTATCGGCGACGACTACGAGGAACTCTCAATGAAAGCACCAATGTCGGTGTCAAACCGCGGATCTCGGGTAGGGGGTCCCTAACTGTGCGTCTAGGCGGATGGTAACAGGAGACGAGGGACACAATGTTTTTACCTGAGTTCAGGCCCTCTCGATGGAGGTAAAACCCACGCCCCGCTTGATTAATATTGATGATATGGGTAGTACAAGAGTAGATCTACCACGAGATCAAGGAGGCTAAACCCTAGAAGCTAGCCTATGGTATGATTGTTGAGATCTATATTCGTCCTATCGACTAAGGCCCTCCGGTTTATATAGACACCGGAGAGATTACGGTTACACAGAGTCGGTTACAATGGTAGGAGATCTACATATCCGTATCGCCAAGCTTGCCTTCCACGCCAAGGAAAGTACCTTCCGGACACGAGCCGGAGTCTTCAATCTTCTATCTTCGTAGTCTGGGAGTCCGGCGGATATTGATAGTCCGGCTGTCCGGACACCCCGTAGTCCAGGACTCCCTCAGCCCCCATCGTCCATCTCTTCCGCTTCCGCTCCCTTCTCCTTCCTTGCTTCGTTGCTTGTAGCGTCCCCCATGGCGCCCGCGAAGAGGTTTTCGACTGCGGAGAAGGGAAAGGCTCGCCAGGAAGGGCCTGGATCCCCTCCGCCCAAGCGCGGAAGCGGTCGCCCTCACAAGCACTCTGCGACCCCTGTCGTGGCTTCCCGTGGTCGCGGCGGTGGTGCTGCACGTGGTGGTGGCCACCCATGTCGAGGCAGCCCGGTTGGTGGGGGGAGGCCTGTCATGGCCACGCGGCCTCCCCGCCCGCGCTTCCATTCGGCGGAGGTGTTGCTGGAGTTCGTCGTGCGGTCGGAAAACCCGGCCGGCAACTGGCTTCAGCTCCCATGCTTCTTCGCCGGCGAGCTGTCGGCCGCTGGTCTAGGCGGGCTCTGGTTGCAGGCGGATGGCTGCTGCAGCAAGGCCTCCTGGGTCGCAGTGGAGGTCTCCATCACCGGCAACGTTGCCTTGGCCCGACGCTGGCAGACGTTTGCTCACGCGGGCGGCCTGGGCAGGACGTGCACCCTCCACTTCAGGTATGACAGCGACGCAACCCTCTACGTGATTGTGTTCGGAGGGGACGACCATCGCGTTGGGTGCTGCCCCGAAGACAGTGACGGCGACGAGGTGCTTGGACTTGGCGACGGTCATGACGAGGGCGAAGACGAACCTGCCCCTGGCGTCGTCTGCAGCTCGTCAAGCTACGGCGGCTCCTCTTCTGGCGACAGCTCCTCCAGCGGTGGCTACAATCAGCCGCTGTGCCGCCGTGTCCGCCTCGAGGGCAGCAGTGGGGTGTCCCGTCGCAACACTTCGGTGAAGCGCGAGGCGAGGTATGGCTGAGCTCAGGAGGTCATCGTAGATCCCTCCTCGCGAACTACTGCAAGGCGCGCGCTGCTTTTGTTTTGTCTTCCTTCCTTCCTGCATTGAGAGAGACACGTATGGGGCCCCGTGGGGGTGTGCAACAGACTATGGTTTCCTAATTATCATGCTGCATTTATTGTTCCTGTGCTGTGTCATGGCGTTGTTATTGTACGTTGGCATGTAGGAACAACTTAGCTCGTTATGTTTGAAGTAGTTTCCGCCTTGCGAGGTGCCTGCTTCAGGCCTCACCGGGCGCCTTAAGAGCTGCAAAAACTTGTTGGGAGGCTACCGTTTTTCGAACCCTGGTCATGAGGGCTGCTGGCTGTGGCCTGGCGCTTCGTGTCATGGTACCCGAGGGGCACGGACTGAGAGGGACGCTCCCGCTGCGAACTCGAACGAGAATGCCTCACGACAATCAGCAGAAAAAGGGCTCACGAGGGGACTCGCGCAGCCCCCTCACGAGGCTTGCGAGAAAGAGTGAGCCAGGCAAAGAGCTGAAGACGGAAAGCAGAGGCAGAAGGCGACGGGACAGAACCGGCAAGGAACACCAGAAGCAACTTTAATCAAGGTTCAAACAAGGAAGAGCGAGCCAACTGCAGAAAGCAAATGAAAAGCCGCGTCCGGCACCTAGTCTAGTCTTCGACGTCTTCTCACCAAGTATGAGTTAAGTGCTGCCATCAGGCGTGGGAGGGAGCCCCGAGGCCCAAGGGCGGCACTCCTAAGACTCCGGGGCGTGTACAGCCCCACTCATTATTACGTGAGAGTGTCAGGGGCGGCGAGCTTCACAAGCACTGGGCCTTCTTCACAGGCACCGGGCCTTTCTTCGGGCGGCGAGCTTCACAGACACTGGGCCTTCTTCATAGGCACTGGGCATTTCTTCGGGCGGCGAGCTTCACAGGCACTGGGCCTTCTTCATAGGCACCGGGCCTTTCTTCATGGGTAGAACTTCCGGGTCTTTGGATGTTCGAGCGCTCGATGGGCACCCATCTCGAAGTCTCAGCGCGCGGCACCACGCCTGGAGACATGGACGACCTTGAACGGGACCTCCCACATGTGTGAAAGCTTGTGCAACCCTTCCCATGAGAGCACCCGCCTTAGTACGAGGTCACCTACCTCGAGCGTCCTGGGGCGGATGCTGCGACAATGGTACCGCCGCAGCGCCTGCTGGTATCTTGCCACCCGAAGCGTGGCTTCACGGCGGCGTTCTTCCCCCAGCACGAGGTCCATCCCCCACATGGCGTCCTGCTGTGCCTCGTCAAACGCCAGGACCCACGCGAAGCAACGCCTGACCTCGTGAGGGAGAACCGCTTACTCCGTAGAAGAGGAAGAACGGGGTCACGCCCGTCGGCTTGGTGGTGGTGGTGCAGATGGACCACAGCACGGACTAGAGCTCATCGTGCCAGCCCCTGCCGCAAGTATTTGGCGGATAAGAAGGATGGCAAAGTGAGCAAAGGTATATTTGATATACATGTTATTGATGTGTACCTTACTAATTCTCATAGTAGTGCCTGAGTATTTGATAACGGTCCGGTTGCTCATATTTGTAACTCGAAGCAGGGACTACGGATTAAACGAAGATTGGCTAAGGACGAGGTGACGATGCGCGTCGGAAATGGTTCCAAGGTTGATGTGATCGCCGATGGCACGCTGCCTCTACATCTACCTTCGGGATTAGTTTTAGACCTGAATAATTGCTATTTGATGCCAGCGTTGAGCATGAACATTATATCTAGATCTTGTTTAGTGCGAGACGGTTATTCATTTGAATCTGAGAATAATGGTTGTTCTATTTATATGAGTAATATCTTTTATGGTCATGCACCCTTGAAGAGTGGTCTATTTCTGTTGAATCTTGATCGTGGTGATACACATATTTTATTGATGCCAAAAGATGCAAAGTTGATAATGATAGCGCAACTTATTTGTGGCACTGCTGTTTGGGTCATATCGGTGTAAAGCGCATGAAGAAACTCCATAAAGATGGGCTTTTGGAATCACTTGATTATGAATCATTTGATACTTGCGAACCGTGCCTTATGGGCAAGATGACTAAAACTTCGTTCTCCGGAACAATGGAACGAGCTAGTGACTTATTGGAAATAATACATACCGATGTATGAGGTCCAATGAGTGTTGATGCTCATGGTGGGTATCGTTATTTTCTGACCTTCACAGATGATTTGACCAGATATGGGTATATCTACTTACTGAAACCCAAGTATGAAACATTTGAAAAGTTCAAAGAATTTCATAGTGAAGTGGAGAATCATCGTAACTGTCGGCGTTCTGGGAATGGGGGTCCCCAGACTTGCCTGCCTGCGGGCCCGCGGTGTGGCTCCACCAGTGGCCCAGTACGACCCATCTTCATCAAAAAACTCTCAAGACCATTGCGAGGGGCCAAGCTGTGACAGCCTGATTTTTGGCCATTTCTTTTTCTTTTGTTTTTCCGAGGTTTTTGCTTGAGTTTTCTTTTTCCGTGGATTTGTGGTCTGGAAACTGAAGAAGATGCCCTCTTCTTTGTTTCCAGAGTGGCTTGTCATTCCCAAATCCTTCCCTAGACCCTGTCATTTCCATTCTAGCCCAAATCCCATTATTCTTTTTATTGCGAATATTCCTTTTCTATTAAAGGAATAACTCAATTTGCCCAAGGTTGTGAAGCAACCTATATTTCTGTCCATCCAAAAATCCCCAAATAATTCTCATAATTTCTTTGGGTCGTGTTTAGCTCAGATATGCCTGGCCAGTTCAAAAATAATTCCCCAATGATTATTCTTCCTTTCTCCCTGAATGGCACTTTGTGAAGGAAGTGTCATTTGTATTTTTCCTAGTGGCTCCCAACCTTTTTGGTCATGTTTATATAACCAAATAATTGCCTCATGCACAAGTTCAACTTTATTTGCCTAGCCAATCTTCCTCGGTGAATTTTCAATGTTTCTGTCAAACAGAAAGCTTTGTGAAGGAAGTACTAGCTAGGAGTACCCAAATAAGTTGAACTTTTGCACACTCTTTAATGTGCTCATATTAATTCCCTCCACCCATTTGTAGCCCCATCCAATCATCTATATGAGCACAGGAGCAAATCTTTGATTCTGGCAATATTTTCAGGTTGTGAAGCAAGTGCATTTTGTATTGCTTCAAAAATCCTGATAAATTACCAGATCATTCTTATACCCATGAAACATCTCTCCACCCAATTTGGCATCATTTAATTGATACATTTGACCACAAAAATTATTCCAAGTTTCTGGACATAAATGATGTTTGTGAAGCAAGTGCCATTTTGGCTTGTCCATTTGGCATGAGCTTTTTAAAACATCTTTATATGTCCATATCATGAGGATTTGCCAAGTTGCATCCCATTCCACAACTCCATGTGAGTGCATCATCATGATCTTCATTTCTGGACCAAAAATGCAGTTGTGAAGCAACTATATTCATTCTTGGTCCATTTCTCCTCAAACTTACCAGGATGAATGTCTTTATTTACCTCAACCTCGCAGACAACTCCATTGCTCCCAAAACCCTTCCTGTTGATCACCAGTGCTCACCCAAGTTTACTGTAGTAAACTTCAGACGATGACTACTAGTTAACCCCTGCTTATTTAACCAAGTTACCACCGCGGTTGCAACCTCCCCTGGATGGACTACGCCCTAGACAACATTGGCCAGCCATTTGGCTCCTCTTGATGCCAGTCTGCGCGATGACCACCGCTTTGGCATGCAATGGCGGCGTCCAGAGTGGTTTCTTGCTCGGTCCCCTCCCCCTCTCGTCGGCTTCGCGCTCCTGAGTATGTCCAGCAGATAGCCCGCATTGTCGCCGCGCGCTCCTGGAGCCCTCTCCCCCTCCGTCAGCCCCTCCGTCAGCGCTCGTCGCCGCGCGCCCACGGGAAACCTTTAGCCGACCATCTCTGTTCGCGCCGTTCTTTCTTCTTTTGCTTGTCCCCGAGCTCGGCCTCGTCTCCGTGACCTTTGTGCCTCGTCCGAGTCCTCCCTCGTCGCCTTGCCACCCCTCTCCGTGACCCTTGGCCGCGCGTGCCCGTTGCCGGAGCACGGACACGTAGCAACGGACGTGCCACGGCCCCCCTTCTCGCCCCGCCTATATAAAGGCCACTCGAACCCCTCTCGAGCTCACCTATCGCCTTACCACACCCCCAGGAACCCGCCCAGCCTCTCCAATGAGCCTCTGGAGCTCTCCCCGACCACCATTGCCGCCATGGCCGCGGGCCTTCTTCACCTAAATTTGCACGAACCGAGCCCTCCCTCTCCTCTTAGCCACTACCAGAGCACCACCTAGTCCTCGGCGGTCCTCCCCATCTACTTAGTTCGTCGCCGGAGCCCACATCACCGTGTGCCCCATCTTTGCCGAAGACCACGCCCGCGGTTGCTCCCTGTTGTCGCCGCTACAGCGCTCTTCGGCGTTGGTGCAGCCCCTGGATGGGTGCGGGCCTCTATACCGAGGCCACCGGTGTCCTTCCCCTGGCCGAAGATGGCCGGAGCTGCCATGCCCGGCGACAGTAGCGCCCGTGCCCTGCGTTCTGTCGAGGAGAGGAGGAGCAGACTTGGGGGAAGAAGAAGGAGGCATGGGAGGAGAGAGAGAGTGCTGCGGGGCCCACCTGTCGGTCCCTCAGCTGTTGACTAGCCCTGCCCCGCCTTGCCACGTCATATAAGTGGAAGCATAATCCCCAAATTACGCTTTCAGTTTTCTGTCCAGGCACCCGTTTGAAAATATTTTCATTGCAGATAGGTCCCTGGCAGAAAAATATCCATAGCTTTTTATCTATAACTCCAAATAAGGTGAAACCAACGCTCACTTCTTTGTTTCGTCGAGCCCATTCTGTTGGTTTCATTTTAACTATGGTTTAACACTGTGAAAATGACCATTTTGCCCCTGCCCTAATTCAGCGGGTTTCTCGCACTTTCTCCCGGTGATTTCTTCCACCCCAGGCAAGCCACAATACCCACTTGCATGATAGTCATGCAGTAGCCATGGTTTTCAACTTGAATCTTTATTAAATGTTTGCTTGATGAAAAGATGGTTATCGTTGTTCCGGTGATGCTTAGATTTGCATGTTCACTTTTGTGCTATGTTGTCTTGTACTCTGTTATCAGGTTCTACCTGCTAGTATTTCCTTTCATATGTTTATGCTTGCTAGTAGTACATGTTGAGACATATCAAGCATCCCCAAGTTTAATTCCTGCTCGTCCTCGAGTAGGTAAATAATAAAAACATAATTTTTGATGTGGAATGCTACCTAGCATAATCCTTAATCTAATTTTCTTTATTGTGGCATGAATGTTCAGATCCAAACGATTCAAAATAAAAGTTCATATTGACATAAGAAATAGTAATACTTCAAGCATACTAACAAGCAATCATGTCTTCTCAAAATAACATGGCTAAAGAAAGTTCATCCCTACAAAATCATATAGTTTGGTCATGCTCTATTTTCGTCACACAAGAATGCTCTCATCTTGCATACCCCCGATGACAAGCCAAGAAATTGTTTCATACTTTAGAAATCTCAAACTTTTTCAACTTTCAAGCAATACATGAGCGTGAGCCATGGATATAGCACTACGGGTGGAATAGAATATGATGATGGAGGTTGTGTGGAGAAGACAAAAAGGAAGAAAGTCTCACATTGACGAGGACAATCAACGGGCTATGGAGATGCCCATCAATTGATGTCAACATGAGGAGTAGGGATTGCTCTGCAACAGATGCACTAGAGCTATAAATGTATGAAAGCTCAACAAAATAAACTAAGTGGGTGTGCATCCAACTTGCTTGCTCACGAAGACCTAGGGCATTTTGAGGAAGCCCATCGTTGGAATATACAAGCCAAGTTCTATAATGAAAAATTCCCACTAGTATATGAAAGTGACAACAAATGAGACTCTCTATATGAAGAACATGGTGCTACTTTGAAGCACAAGTGTGGAAAAAGATAGTAACATTGTCCCCCTTTTTTATTTTCTTTTTCTTTTTTTCTCTTTTTTGGGCCTTTATTTTTTTTCTCTGGCCTTTTTTTGCCTTTTTTGGCCTTTGATCTCTTTTTTATAAGGGACAATGCTCTAACAATGATGATCATCACACTTCTATTTATTTACAACTCAAAACTAGAACAAGATATGACTCTATATGAAGGCCTCCGGCGGTGTACTGGGATGGGCAATGAATCAAGAGTGACATCTATGAAAATTATGAAGGTGTCTTTGCCACAAATACGTTGTCAACTACATGATCATGGAAGGCAATATGAAAATGATGATGCGTGTCATGATAAACGGAACGCTGGAAAGTTGCATGGCAATATATCTCGGAATGGCTGTGGAAATGCCATAATAGGTAGGTATGGTGGCTGTTTTGAGGAAGATATAAGGAGGTTTATGTGTGATAGAGCGTATCGTATCACGGGGTTTGGATGCACCGGTGAAGTTTGCACCAACTCTCAAGGTGAGAAAGGGCAATGCACGGTACCGAAGAGGCTAGCAATGATGGAAAGGTAAGAGTGCATATAATCCATGGAATCAACATTAGTCATAAAGAACTCATATACTTATTGCAAAAATCTACAAGTCATCAAAAACCAAGCACTACGTGCATGCTCCTAGGGGGATAGATTGGTAGGAAAAGACCATCGCTCGTCCCCAACCGCCACTCATAAGGATGACAATCTAAGAACACCTCATATTTCAAATTTGTTACAAAATGGTTACCATAGGTGCATGCTACGGGACTTGCCAACTTCAACACAAGTATTCTTTAAATTCAGAATTACCCGACTAACATGACTCTAATATCACCACCTCCATATCTCAAAACAATTATCAACCATCAAGTTGATCATAGCATCCAATTCACTTCCTATGATAGTTTTTATTATACCCAACTTGGATGCCCATCATTCTAGGACCAATTTTATAACCATAGCAAATACCATGCTGCCCTAAAAGACTCTCAAAATATTATAAGTGAAGCATGAGATATCAACAATTTCTACAAAATTAAACCACCGTCGTGCTCTAAAAGATATAAGTGAAGCACTAGAGCAAAACTATCTAGCTCAAAAGGTATAAGTGAAGCACATATAGGATTCTAATAAATTCCAAATCATGTGGGTTTATCCCAAAAGGTGTGTACAAAAAGGATGATTGTGGTAATCTAAAAATCAAAGACTAATATCATACAAGACGCTCCAAGAAAAATACATATCATGTGGCGAATAAAAATATAGCTCCAAGTAAAGTTACCGATAGATGAAGACGAAAGAGGGGATGCCTTCCGGGGCATCCCCAAGCTTAGGATTTTGGTTATCCTTGAATATCTTGGGGTGCCATGCGCATCTCCAAGCTTAGGCTCTTGCCACTCCTTATTCCATAGTCCATCAAATCTTTACCCAAAACTTGAAAACTTCACCACACAAAACTCAACAGGAAACCTCATAAGCTTCGTTAGTGCAAGAAACAAAAACCACAACATAAGATACTCTAATGAACTCTGTCGGTGTCAAAACCGGCGGATCTCGGGTAGGGGGTCCCGAACTGTGCGTCTAGGCGAATGGTAACAGGAGACAAGGGACACGATGTTTTTACCCAGGTTCGGGCCCTCTCGATGGAGGTAAAACCCTACTCCTGCTTGATTGATATTGATGATATGGGTAGTACAAGAGTGGATCTACCACGAGATCAAGGAGGCTAAACCCTAGAAGCTAGCCTATGGTATGATTGTTGTAATGGTTGTTCGTCCCACGGACTAAAACCCTCCGGTTTATATAGACACCGGAGAGGGCTAGGGTTACACGAGTCGGTTACAATGGTAGGAGATCTACATATACGTATCGCCAAGCTTGCCTTCCACGCCAAGGAAAGTCCCATCCGGACACAGGACAAAGTCCTCAATCTTGTATCTTCATAGTCTTGGAGTCCGGCCGATGATGATAGTCCGGCTATCCGGACACCCCTAGTCCAGACTCCTCGGTAGTCCCTGAACCAGGGCTTCAATGATGATGAGTCCGCGCCAGATATTGTTCGGCATTGCAAGGCGGGTTCCTCCTCCGAATAATTCATAGAATATTGTGAACACCAGGATAGTGTCCGGCTCTGCAAAATAAATTCCACATTCCACCGTAGAGAGAATAATATGTACACAAGTTCAATCTGCTGACGTATTTTGTGGCATGACGTCATACCAACACCAAGCCTTTACTTGAATCGTTTTTTATTATACCACCTCAGCGCGTTTAGCGAAGCGGTTTCCTTGGCACGTCTTGTCGAAGCAGAGATCGTGTTCCCCTTATTCCGGGATTCCCATCAATATGGACGTGGGTAACCCAACCGCGCCCGTTGCCACGCCCCCTCTATCGGAGGCGAGTCCCGAACGGTCACGGGGACGGCTCTTGGTATTCTCCCTCTTTATAATGGGACCAAGGCTCGTTTCTTTTCTTCAATCCTCAATCGAATCTACTCCTCGCCCCGAGTTCCAACACCCAGAGCCCCAGATTCGAGCGCTTCGGATCTTCAACAATGTCCGGCTCCGACCTACAGGGTCGGTGGATGCCCTCCTCCGTCACGGAAGAGGATGTGCTAAAGCTGCGAGAAGCCAGGTACCTAACCTACGAGATTTCGCATAGGTTGCCCGCCAAAGGGCAAGTCATTCCTACTCCCGAGCCCGGCGAGAGCGTCGTGTTCGTGTCCCACCTCCGTCGGGGTTTAGGCTTCCCGACGGATCCTTTTGTGAGAGGGCTCATGTTTTACTGTGGGTTGGAATTCCATGACCTAGCTCCGGAGTCTATCGTCCACATCTCATCATTCATCGTTGTCTGCGAAGCCTTCCTCCGCACTACTCCCCACTTTGGTTTGTGGCTCAAGACCTTCCACGTGGAGCCGAAGATGATCGAGGGGCGTCAAGCTGAGTGCGGCGGGGTGGCTATAAGCAGAAGGGCCGACGCTCCATGGCCCGAGGGCTCTTTCCAGGAGGAGCTCGGCTTGTGGCAGCAGGAGTTGTTCTATATTACCGCTCCTAGGGGCAGCAAGCAGAAGCCGCTGCCCATCTTTCGCTCGGGCCCTCCACAGCGGCTGATGACGTGGGTCAACCAAGGGCTCAACTGGGGGCCGTCAAAGGACGTACCCCTATTGCAGGGCCGGATTCGAGACCTCCAGGAGAGGGAGATCAATCTGGTCGTAGTGATGCAGGTTATGCTGATTCGGTGCCTCCTGCCCTGCAAGCGTCGCCCCCTCCATCTGTGGGAGTTCAATCCCGAGGGGCCGCGAGTTCTCCAACACTTCATGGGCACGACACCCGTGGAGATGTATAAATTGTTCTTCAGATCACAAGAGATGTGTCTGGAATTGACTGAGGATTCTGGCCTAAGCTGCAATCGCCCGGATACTCAGGTAATTGTCCCTGCGTCTGAACACACCGTTTGTTTACGCCTTCTTGAATTTGCCTTGTAACCCATGGTCTCTTGAATAGGAGTGGATAGCGCAAGCGAAACTGATACGGTGTTCGGCCCCCCTCCCGGAGACCGTGCCGGATACCGTGCTGGTCAGGATGCTGAAGGTTGCGCCTTTAGAGGAAGGTGAAGGGAGAACAGGGACACCACCGCCTCTACCAAGGAGGCTTTGGAGAAAGGGGGGAACGAGAATCCCTCCTTCCAAGGGGAGAAGAGGACCGCCTCCGAAAACCCGGAAGCCAAGGCCACGAAGCGGGGCAAGAGATCTTCACCAGAGGGTCCTGCGTCCGGGGAGGCCGCGGCCGCACTATCTCCCCTAAGGAATCAGCCCTCCAGCGAGCCGTAAGTAGAGAAAGGGGGGTTCTATAATAAGAGACATCCCTATGTTTGCTTCTGAGGATAACCGAAGTTTTTTACTTTGTAGTTCGGATCTCCGTCCTTCTCAGATGAGCTCGTCTTCGGGGGACCTTCGTCCGGACATGGTGGAGAGCGAGACGCCTCCGTCCGCCGCACCATCAGGCAGGGCGGATGAACCTGAGGTGTCATCGCGGAGGGTATCCCCGAGTCCGGCGGGGCTGGAGAGTTTGGCACCGGCTGGTGTGCGGCCGGGGGAGCTGAAGGATCTGCTTGAGAGGGCGTCTATCTCAGAAGGTCACCGTACATTGATGAGTATGGTGATTGGAAGAATTTCGTCAGCCGAAGGCGGGTTGCATGATGCCATCAGAAGCTTGCTGGCGGGGTTTGAGGTACGTAAAGATGACATACCTTTTGATAGTTTTGCACATAAAGTGCGCCCTGTATAGATAGTAGCCCCTAGGACTCGGTAGGCTGTCAAGAGCGATAGCGTGCCGAGGATCAAAATCGCAGGTATTGATTTTCGCCTTTCCTATACAAGTGGCGGGTAGTCCGGTTGCTAGCCGGGCTGATGGGGTTGCCAAACTAAAGCGGCAACTCGACGTTGCGGATGCGGATATCGCGCTGGTCAACAAGCGACTTGACGAGTCACAAGGTAGGTTTTTTCTCCGCGGTCACCTAGTAAGGGAGCCGAAGCCCACTCCTTACAACACGTGTGCTTTAATGCAGATGGTGCCGCTGCTGTGGAGAGTCTTCGGGCGGAACTTGCTCAAGCCAAGGAGCAGGCCAGAAGGAGTGATGCGGCTGCCTCGAGGGCGGCCGAAGAGCTATGTCGTGGGAAACGAGCACCTATGGGGCAGGGCCCCTTCTCGGTCTGGCAGGGAGCGGAGGGCGCACGAAGAGCAGATTGAGGCTATGCACGCGAGGGATTTTACCCAGCTTCGGAGCTCTCCGGAGAGATAAAACTCCTACTGCTGCTTTGTGTTTTTATTTGTTCTTGCTTGAGAGCGTGGGTGTGTTGTAGTCTCGAATGAATCGAACCCCTTCTACGTGCGCATGGGCCTCCTTTTTATAGTCTAAAGGGGTCACCGACAGGTGGCAGCGCAGAGAGAGGGGTAAAAAAGTAAAAAGAGGAGTTGGTACAACCGCTATCAACAGTTCCCCCTACCTAACTCTGACGGCAGGGGACAAGGGCATTTAATGCCCGTCCGGTCGCCCAAACAGTGCAGGAAACGACCGTTAGGGGCGCCACCGATCGCCACGATGGCCTTCTCGTCATCTCCACTTGCCACCTCGCACCGCTTGGCTGCACAGCTATCCGCCACGTGCGCCAGGAACGATCCTGCGGCGACACGTCGTTGGATGCGCTGGAGCGTGGGTGCAGAGTGGTGGCTTTGTCGCGGCAAGCGCCTTGCCGCGGTCGTTGTCTTGTCGCACCCGCAAGCTTGCCGCTCGCCGGGTCTTTCCGGGACGCGCGGCGCGTCGCAGCAAGTCTCTTGAAATGCCTTGGTTGGCCTTCCCGGCAAGCTCCTCTTGCCGGGGTCTCGTTCTTCCCGGCAAGGTCCTCTTGTCGGGGCCTTGTCTTCTCAGTTAAACACTTTGTTCTTGAATGGCAGTAATAGGAATAACGAAGGATCTTGGCGGACACCCGGCAAGCCTTGCCGCGGGACGCTGCGACTGCCCGTGCACAAGTTCGGGGTACTAAGGTACCCCTACTTTAGTACACCGACAAGCTAGAAGCCGAGAGGGCTGCTCACTACCGAAGCAGGGAGGAGATGGCCGAAATGGCCGTGAAGTTGAAAGATGCTACCGACCGCAATGAGGTTCTTGAAAAAGAACGCCTAGCAGAGCAAGAAGGCCTGAGGAAGGCCACCGCCGAAGCCAAGGATGCCCGTTCTATGATGAGGGCTATAAAGGAGGAGCTGCGCCAGGCCGGGGATATTGTGGTTGTCAAGCCCTTTCTGCTGCGCAGGAGGTTTACAGATCCGAAGTACGCTTAGCTTGGCCAGCTGTGGGGTCCGGAGGATCCTTATATGGACTTAGCGGCGAGTGCGGTAGATGCTGTTGTGCACTTCCGAAGTCAAAAGGATCACAAGACGGAAGAGCTTTATTGGTCTCAATTCCATAGTCCGGAGCGTTCACTTCCGCTGACCAGTCGGTTGGCCGAATGGGCTGAGCTGAATAGACTATCCAGACTTGCCATGACGGATATCGTGGCTCATGTCTGGCCGGATAGGCCCAAGCCGAATAGTTCTTTTGGCTTATTGCAGCAATTCCTTTGCGCGGTGCCGCATATCAAGGCGATGAAGCGGTCGGCCTGCATAGAGGGTGCCCGGATGGCCCTCGCCCGTGTGAAGACATACTGGACGGAGATGGATGCCACCGCTGTTGCGACCCAGGGTTCGGACGAGAGCCAGTTACCCGCCGAGCACTATTTTGGAGAAGTTCTGCGTGGTGCTCGTGTAATAGAGTCGCAGTGCTCAAAAAATGTCATGTTCAAATGAACTTTATTGTTTATAAAACGATGTTTATAATATAAGCGCTTTTTGTACTTGTGCGTTCAAGTATTGAAATATCTCCCGTGCGGCCGTTAATGTGTACTTGTGTATAACCTGAAAGATGGCAGTCTTCGGCTTCAGCCCCCACGCACATAGTGCGGGGGTGTTTGCGAAATAGCGCATTTTCACACTTAATCCAAATGGTCCTGTGAAGGAGGTGGTAGCGTAGCAAACGAGGCAACCGGACTATAATGCTTTATCACTTTCACTTAGCCATAGGAGTTCGAAGGTGGGGCTACGATATAGCCCCTAGGGGCACCGCGCTCTCCGTATTTGGGGCGCGTGTGTGCCTGACCGGGAAGCGGTCCTTCATCAAAGTGGAGGAATTCTAAACATTCCAGAGGTCGATCGAGTGGTTGACCAGTCTCTCGCTACATCATGACAGTCAGTTTTTGGCTTTCTCTACTGAGGTGCTCACCCGGCCGAACCGGGGCACAATCACAGTAGTTCTCCTGGTGCCGCGTTAGCCAATGATACGGAACGTAAGGCAGCAAAACATAGGAGCCGGGCAAACCCAACATTTGACCAAGACATGATTCGTAGCTGATGCATATAAGGCCTAACTCGAGACGCCGAACACTCCCTGAGGTGTTCGGTCTTTATGATGACGGGCAGATTGATGCCCTAAGCCCCTAGTGTCCATGTACACGCAAGGTCCTCTGACACGGCCGATGCCAAAACATCAGCCTCCTCTCTGGTTATGATGAGAAACCAGGGGATGTATAGCAACAAGAGACAGTAAAAAAGGTTTACGTAGGGTCTTAATCTGAAAAGAATCCTTGCAACGGGTCCCTACTACACGTCTGCGCCTGTGTCTCCGTTGTGCTGTATCCTGGACGGGTGTAACATGTTGTTCATCTGTAAAAGAGAGGAACTTAGCTTGAAAAGTAATCGTGTCGAAAATGTATTTAAAACAAAGCATGAATAAATGAATAAAGTTGAGCTTTTATTGGCTCCTTATTGCTCATAAGCACAGCCCCTTGTAAAGGGGTGTGTGGCTAGGGAGCCCCTAGCTTATTTATGCCGGGCTCGTCTAGCCATGTCTGGGGTCTTGAACGACCTTTTAATGAGATAATGTCGCGTGGACCGGGCATTTTAAGGGTAAGAGACGCGTAGTGTGGTATTGCGTTAAAGCGGACAAAAGCTTCACGTCCCAATAGTGCTTGATGGCTACTTTTGAATGGGGCGATATGAAAGATTAGCTTTTCGCGTCAGAAGTTGTCGGGTGACCCGAACACAACTTCTAGTAGTAAGGAGCCCGTGCACTTGGCGTAAGGGCCTGGCGTCACACCTTTGAAGGAAGTACGGTCTATCCCCAACTTGCGGATTGTGTCCGGATATAGCAGGTTTAAATCGCTACCGCCATCCATTAGGACTTGTGTAAATTGCAGTCCGTCGATTATAGGATCCAATATTAGAGCAGTCCATCCTGCGTTTCGAATACTTCTGGAATAGTCCAAGTGGTCGAAAGTAATTGGTTTTGACATCCAATCTCGAGGTTCCGCTGGGGTGGTCCGTGCGACACCTACTTTGGCGGGTGCCGCACTGTTGTTCCATATTATCACATGAAGTGAATTTACTATTTTGACTTCTTGTGGGAAAGTCTTTTGTTTTCCGGCTCTCTGCTAGTGGGGTTCATCATCATCCTCGCTTGGCGCGTCGAGCCCCTTGTGTTCGGCGTTGAGTCGGCCGGACTGTTTGAAAACCCAACAATCCCGGTGGGTGTGGTTTGCAGGCTTCCCGGAAGTACTGTGGATTTGACATATCCGATCCAAAATTTTGTTCAGGTTGGATAGCTCTTCCCTGTTGTCCTTAAGAGGCAGTGTTTTATTGTTCGGCTGCGAGCTTTTGAATCCGGCGTTGACCGCCGTGTTCTTTGGGATGTTTTCTTTATTTCGGCGCTGGTCCTTTCTGCGCCGTGATTTTCCGTTTCCATCTCTGAGCTCAGATGTACTCGGGTCGCTGGTGCTACATCTTGCTAGCCAGCTGTCTTCCCCCGCGCAAAAGCGGGTCATGAGGCATGTTAGTGCGGCCATTGTTCTTGGCTTCTCTTGGCCGAGGTGTCTGGCGAGCCACTCGTCTCGGACATTATTTTAAAAGCTGCTAAGGCTTCGGCGTCCGGACAGTCGACTATTTGGTTCTTTTTGGTAAGGAACCTGTTCCAGAATTTGCGCTGACTCTCCGGGCTATTGAGTTATGTGACTTAAATCGTCTGCATCTGGAGGGCGGACATAAGTCCCCTGGAAATTTGCTCTAAACGCGTCCTCGAGCTCTTCCCAACTTCCGATGGTATTTTCTGGGAGGCTTTTGAGCAAATGCCGAGCTGGCCGTTTGAGCTTGAGGGGTCGATATTTTATGGCATGGAGATCGTCCCCTCTAGCCATGTGTATGTGCAGGATGTAATCCTCAATCCAGACTCCAGGGTCTGTTGTTCTGTCGTATGCCTCTATGTTTACGGGCTTGAACCCCGCTGGGAATTCGTGACCCAGCACCCCATCGGTGAAACATAGTGAGTGTGCGGCGCCCCTGTATTTAGGTGTGCCGCTATCTTTGAACACTCGGCGTGTTGTGTTACTTCCTGGGGCCCTCTTCTTTGACCCATAAATGGACCTGACCGGGCCATCCGTTTTGCGAGGGTCTTTATGCGTATCATGTGCCGGCTTATGTGCGGCACCGCTTGCCGCTCTTGGCCTGTCATCTGGTCGCCTATCCGGCCAGGCGGCCTCTTTACCTTTTGATTGTGGGGGCTCTACGGCCTCCTCGTCGAATTCTGGCAGCGGCTTGCGCTTCGGGTAGCTCTTTGTTTGGTGGCTATTGCCATATTTGTCCGCGGTCTTGAGTACTTTGCTCCACCTCATTTTGAGTATGTCTTCCGCTGTTTTGAGCTTCCGTTTCTCATCTTCAAACTTTTTGCGGTGGCGACAAGCCTTTTTCGAAGGTTCTTGTGCTCCGGTGGTGTGTCCGGCGTGAGACCGTCTGGACTGTTGTTTCCGCCGGGGATGGATTGATTATCCGATTCATCCTGCTCGGATGGTTGCTTGGTTGCATGTTCGTCGCCCACTGGTTTGCCCTGCTCTATGGCTGGGTCATTATGGGTGCTGTTGTTATCGAGGCGGGACTTGGGGCGGCGCTTGCATCGCCGTTTTGGTTGTTTTTCGGGGGAATTATCCTTCACCACGTCCCGTTGTTCCTCGTTATCACCCCCTTTTGGAGTGTCCACCATATATACATCATGAGTTGAGGTGGCCTTCCAGTGCCTTGTAGGCGCTGGTTCTTGATTGTCTCCGGCGTCGTCGTCCATACCGTCGATGTCTTCGGAGTCGTAGTCTAGCCTGTCGGTTAGATCGTCGACAGTGGCTACAAAGTGGGTGGTGGGTGGGCTTCGAATTTCTTCGTCGTCCGCATCCCAACCATCCTGACTGCAGTCCAGCCAGGGCTCTCCTGATAACGAGAGATACTTTAGCGAATTCAGGATGTTGCCAAAGGGTGAGTGTTGAAAGATGTCCGCAGCGGTGAACTCCATGATCGGCGCCCAATCGGATTCGATTGGCAGGGGCGCCGGAGGTTCGGAGTCCGGCGCCTCAGAGTCACAAGCTTTGTAGGGGACAAGGTCGGTATTCGGCTCCATCGCCGTGGAAGTTGCAGCCCCCAAGGCGGTGTCCAGCCACCTGTCCTCGATCTGTGCAGTCGGCTCCGGACTATGGGTCATAGCGGACTCGTGTGTAGCCTCCAGGGTACTGTCCGGCGGTAGAGCTAAGTCATGCCCATCGTGACAGCGCGGCACGCTCGGCTGTGGCTCAAATCCATCGAAGATCAAGTCCCCGTGGATGTCAGCCGTGAAGTTTAGGCTTCCAAACCTGACCTGATGGCCAGGGGCGTAGCTTTCGATCTGCTCCAGATGGCCAAGTGAATTGGCCCGCAGTGCAAGGCCGCCGAACACGAAGATCTGTCCGGGGAGAAAAGTCTCACCCTGGACGGTGTTGTTGTTGATTGAATAAGCAATCAAGCCTATCGGTGACGACACAGAGGAACTCTCAATGAAAGCACCAATGTTGGTGTCAAAACCGGCGGATCTCGGGTAGGGGGTCTCGAACTGTGCGTCTAGGCGGATGGTAACAGGAGACAAGGGACACGATGTTTTTACCCAGGTTCGGGCCCTCTCGATGGAGGTAAAACCCTACTCCTGCTTGAATGATATTGATGATATGGGTAGTACAAGAGTGGATCTACCACGAGATCAAGGAGTCTAAACCCTAGAAGCTAGGCTATGGTATGATTGTTGTAATGGTTGTTCGTCCTACGGACTAAAACCCTTCGGTTTATATAGACACCGGAGAGGGCTAGGGTTACACAGAGTCGGTTACAATGGTAGGAGATCTACACATTCGTATCGCCAAGCTTGCCTTCCACGCCAAGGAAAGTCCCATCCGGACACGATACGAAGTATTCAATCTTGTATCTTCATAGTCTTGGAGTCCGGCCGATGATGATAGTCCGGCTATTCGGACACCCCTAGTCCAGGACTCCCTCAAACTCATTATTTATTTACATTGGTGTTAA
This sequence comes from Aegilops speltoides, assembly GCA_021437245.1. Lineage (NCBI taxonomy): Eukaryota > Viridiplantae > Streptophyta > Magnoliopsida > Poales > Poaceae > Aegilops > Aegilops speltoides. Next base: position 494,521,750 of record CM038147.1, on the reverse strand, counting down.
ACCTACTGTATTCCAACTTCTCTATGGTTCATACCCCCCGATGCTAGCCATAGATGCATCAAAATAAGCAAACAACACACAAAAACAGAATCTGTCAAAAACAGAACAGCCTGTAGCTTCTGTAACTTTCGAATACTTATGGAACTCTAAAAATCCTACTAAAATAGGAAGTCCTGGGAAATTTGTCTATTGATCTACAGCAAAAAGAATCAACACAAAATCACGTTTCTATGATTTACTAAAATTATTTTTGTGCGTGCAAAACTTTCTGTTTTTCAGCAGAATCAAATTAACTATTACCGTAGGTTATCCTATAGGTTCTACTTGGCACAAACACTAATTAAAACATGAAAACACATCTACAGAGGCTAGATGAAATATTTATTACTAAACAGAAGCAAAAAGTAAGAAACAAAAATAAAATTGGGTTGCCTCCCAACTAGCGCTATCGTTTAACGCCCCTAGCTAGGCATAAAAGCGAGAATAGATCTACGTAGTGCCATCTTTGGCATTCAATTCATAAGTGGCTCGCATGATAGATTCATAAGGTAATTTAACTTTCTTTCTTGGAAAGTGTTCCATGCCTTTCCTTAATGGAAATTGGAATCTAATATTCCCTTCCTTCATATCAATAATTGCACCAATCGTTCTAAGGAAAGGTCTACCAAGAATAATAGGAGATGAAAGATTGCAATCTATATCAAGAACGATAAAATCTACGGGCACATAATTCCTATTTGCAACAATAAGAACATCATTGATACTTCCCATAGGTTTCTTAATGGTGGAATCCACAAGGTGCAAGTTTAAAGAGAAATCATCATAATCATGGAAACCTAGCGCATGACATAAAGTTTTCAGAATCGTGGAAACACTAGCACCCAAGTCACACAAAGCATAGCATTCATGATCTTTAATTTTAATCTTTATAGTAGGTTCCCACTCACCATAAAGTTTTCTAGGTATAGAAACTTCCAACTCAAGTTTTCCTCATAAGATTGCATCAAGGCATCAACAATATGTTTGGTAAAAGCTTTATTTTGACTATAAGCATGAGGAGAATTCAACACGGATTGCAACAAGGAAATAAAATCTATTAAAGAACAATTATCATAATTAAATTCCTTGAAATCCATAATAGTGGGTTCAATGTTATTTAAAGTCTTGACCTCTCCAATCCCACTTTTTACCAAATTTAGCATCAAGATCTAAAAACTCTAAATTATTGGGACGCCTTTTAACAAAAGTTGACTCATCTCCAGTCCCATCATTATCAAGATTCATATTTCAAAACAAGGATTTAATAGGGGATACATCAATAACTTTTAGATCTTCATCATTATTTTCATGGAGACTAGAAGAACATGCTTTTACAAAGCATTCTTTCTTAGCACGCAACCTAGCAGTTCTTTCTTTGCACTCATCAATGGAAATTCTCATGGCTTTGAGAGACTCATTGATATCATGCTTTGGTGGAATAGATCTAAGTTTCAAAGAATCAACATCAAGCGAAAGTCTATCAACGTTCCTAGCCAATTCATCAACTTTAAGCAATTTTTCTTCAAGCAAGGCATTAAAATTCTTTTGAGAGATCATAAATTCTTTAATGCTATTCTAAAAATCAGAGGGCATCTTATTAAAATTTCCATAAGAGTTGTTGTAGGAATTACCACAATTATTAGAGGAAATACTAGGAAACGGTCTAGGATTAAAGTTTCCTCTATATGCGTTGTTACCAAAATTATTCCTACCAACTAAATTCACATCCATAGATTCATTATTATTCTCAAGCAAAGTAGACAAAGGCATATCATTAGGATCAATAGGAGCACTCTTAGTAGCAAAAAATTTCATAAGTTCATCCATCTTTCCACTTAAAACATTAATTTCTTCTATAGCATGCACTTTTTTACATCTAGATCTTTCGGTGTGCCATTGAGAATAATTAGCCATAATGTTATCAAGGAGTTTAGCTTTTCCTAAGGTAATTTCCATAAAAGTGCCTCCCGCGGCCGAATCTAAAAGATTTCTAGAAGCAAAATTCCATTCGGCATAAAATTTTTGTATAATCATCCATAAGTTCAAACCATGAGTAGGGCAATTGTGAATCATTAATTTCATTCTTTCCCACGATTGGGCAACATGCTCATGATCAAGTTGTTTAAAATTCATAATATCATTCCTAAGAGAGATGATCTTAGCGGAAGGAAAATACTTAGAGATAAAAGCATCTTTGCACTTAATCCATGAATCAATACTATTCTTGGGCAAAGACGAAAACCAAGTTTTAGCATGATCTCTAAGTGAAAATGGAAATAACTTCAATTTAACAATATCATTATCCGTATCTTTCTTCTTTTGCATATCACACAAATCAACAAAGTTGTTTAGATGAGTAGCGGCATCTTCACTAGGAAGGCCAGAGAATTTATCTTTCATAACAAGGTTCAACAAAGCAGCATTGATTTCACAAGATTCAACATCATTAAGAGGAGCAATCGGAGTGTTAAGGAAATCATTATTGTTGGTATTGGAAAAGTCACACAATTTGGTATTATGTTGTGCCATAGTGACAAACAATCCAACACACAAGCACACAAAAAGGCAAGCGAAAGAGAGTGGAGATTGGGAAAGAGAGGGCGAATAAAAGGGCAAGGTTGAAGTGGGGGAGAGGAAAATGAGAGGCAAATGGCAAATAAAGTAATGCGAGGGAGATGAGTTTGTGATGGGTACCTGGTATGTCTTGACTTGAGCGAAGACCTCCCCGGCAACGGCGCCAGAAATCCTTCTTGCTACCTCTCGAGCATGCTTTGGTTTTTCCCTTGAAGAGGAAAGGGTGATGCAACAAAGTAGCGTAAGTATTTCCCTCGGTTTTTGAGAACCAAGGTATCAATCCAGTAGGAGGCTCCTCAAAAGTCCCATGCACCTACACAAACAAACAAAAACCTCACAACCAACACGATAAAGGGGTTGTCAATCCCTTCACGGTAATTTGCGAAACTGAGATCTTATAGAGATAATAAGATAAGATAAATATTTTTGGTATTTTTATGATATAGATTGGAAAGTAAAAGATGCAAATAAAAGTAGACGGAAAACTTATATGATAAAAGATAGACCCGGGGGCCATAGGTTTGACTAGTGGCTTCTCTCAAGATAGCATAAGTATTACGGTGGGTGAACAAATTACTGTCGACCAATTGATAGAAAGGTGCATAGTTATGAGATCATCTAGGCATGATCATGTATATAGGCATCACGTCTGCAACAAGTAGATCGAAATGATTCTGCATCTACTACTATTACTCCACACATCGACCAACTCCTGCCTACATCTAGAGTATTAAGTTCATAAGAACATAGTAACGCATTAAGAAAGATGACATGATGTAGAGGGATAAACTCATGCAATATGATATAAACCCCATCTTTTTATCCTCGATGGAAACAATACAATACGTGCCTTGCTGCCCCTGCTGTCACTGGGAAAGAACACCGCAAGATTGAACCCAAAGCTAAGCACTTCTCCCATTGCAAGAAAGATCAATCTAGTAGCACTACAAAAAAAAGACACATCCGTGACATTTTGGGCCGAACGAAAAAAATTCATGTCATACTTATGACACTTCTATGACGATAATTGTGACAAACCCGATATCATCATAGATGTGGTCGGCTCCTACTTCTATGACAAAAATCATGGCAGAAAATGGGCTTTTCGTCCTGGGCGAGCCGGAGACGTAGCTGCATGACATTCTTTGGGCCGTCCATGATGGAAAAAACCGTGGTAGAAGCCAGGGCGAGGAAAATTTCGGCGAGTTCCTGGTTACGGTGGGAGGTCGGGGGCCGAGCGATGTGCGTTTCTCTCGTACACGTACACGCGTGTGTGCGAGGCATTGGCTCTAACTGAACCCGAGCGAGGTGAAGGGCTCTGCGAACCCGGCGATTGACTGCGAGCTACGCGCATCGAACCCGAGCGATCGATCGATGGCTGTTAACTGAACCCGATTGAGCGATTCCTTCGCTACAACTGCTAACTGAAGTCAATCGATGCTGCCTCTGGATGAACAGTGAGTGTTGCGGGGGGTGGATGAACAGTGAGTGGTGGGGTGGATGAACAGGACCCCGTGGCGTTGCCTCTGGATGAACAGGACCCCGATCGATCGAGCCGGTTGGGGCTGGATGAACAGGACCCCGCGGAGAGCTGGATGAATAGGACGACCCCGTGGAGGGCTGGATGAATAGTAGACGGTGGAGGGGTGCATGAATAGTAGCCCGTGGAGGGGTGGTTGAATAGGATCCCACGGAGAGGGGTGGTTGAACAGTAGCCGATGGAGTAGCGCGCGGTGGAGGCTAGATGAACAGGAGCATGTGGATGAACAGTCGCAGGTGGAGGCTGGAGGAGGTCGACGGTGGATGAACAGTAGCTCGTGGAGGGTGGAGGAGGTCAAAGGTGGAGATGAATAGTATCCTGTGGAATCCCGTTCTGCGGTACACCACACACCTCCCGATGAACAGGACCCCCGTTTCGACCGTAGCGCTCCAACACAAGTCTGTTTCGTCCGTTTTGTGGTACGCCACACCCCTCCCAATCAACAGGACCCCGTTTCGACCATAGGAGGTCCAACACAAGTCCGTTTCCTCAGTTTTGCGGTACGCCAGACCCCTCCCGACGAACAGGATCCCATTTCGAACGTGGCCGGTCAAACACAAGGCCGTTTCCTCCGTTCTACCGTACGCCTGGCCTCGTTTCCATCGCCTATTCCGTCCAAGCCGGTTGGCTCCCATGCATTCTGGTGCCTCCCGATGAACACGACGCATTCCGTTGCCTCCCGATGAACACGACGCATTCTGTTGCCTCAACATGAACACGACGCCGACGCAGTTTCTCCATTCCGACCCAGCCATGTACATGAGCCTTGGCCATACGTATGCGCGAGTAGGCGTTCGAGACCCCGCCCGTATGTATGTGCGTGGTCGTATTTACTTTCTTGCACCCTGGCCATTGTACGTACGTGTACATGCTACATGCGCGCCTCTACTACGACACATGCGCGCCTCTACTAAGACACGTGCGCGCCTCTACATTGACCAGTATGTACATACACGTTCGCGACCAGAATGACAACGCTACATACGCTTCGACTATGTGGGTCCCAACTATCAGGCACTTCCTTGCGTGCGAAGATGTAGCTGGTGGGTCCCAGCAGTCGGGGGGTGAATCATGTTTTTGCCCGGACGCACTTCCTTGCGTGCGAAGCTATAGCTGGTGGGTCCCAGTAGTCAGGGGGGAAACGTTTTTTCATGAAATACGGTGGCCAGTACGATGGGTCCCTGCTGTCAGGTAGAGGAATAATTATTTTGCGCGTAATAAGGGGCACTTCCTTGCAGCCGCCGTGGACCCAGCTGTCAGCCTCTCGACGTACAGTACTCCGATGGAAGTCGTTCCTTGACCATGTTGACTATGCCGCGCAGAGAGCACCAGGGCGGTGGACGACGGTGAGGCCTAGGAAGGGGACGACGCGGAGCCGGGGAAGACACGGCAGTTGAAGCCCGCGTGGAGAGGAGTACGAGGGTTGACTGGTTCGGCTGCTGTCTCCGCAGAATAAGAGGGGGTGTGGGTGAGTAGAGGGATGGCCTGGCCTGCGGTGGGAGTAGTAGGGGGCGGTGAGGCCTCCGCGGCATCATAGCCCGCCACGGGAGGCAGGAGCACTCGGCACGACCAGCGCTGGTTTGGGTAATTTGGAGCAAGAAGACCAGAGGTTGAAGAAGCACTACGGCCGTTGGATGGATATCGTACGATCACTGGATCTAGCTAGAATCGTTCATATTGACTAAGTTGACAAAGCCCTCCATCCCCGTCAACTTAGTTGGCCCAGAAGTCATCCTCCCACTATGGTGGGTCCCAGCTAGCAGGGGGTATTCATTTTTTTGTGCGTAATAAGGAGGCACTTCCTTGCGTGCGAAGATATAGCTGGTGGGTCTAACCTGTCAGCATGGGGAACGTTTTTTCGCGAAATAAAGAGGCCCTTCCGGTTGGTCCCAGCTATTAGGTGGAGGAATCATTATTTTGCGCGTAATAAGGAGGCATTTCCTTGTGTGCGGCCATGGATCCAGCTGTCAGCCTCTCCACATACAGTCCACGTCCGATGGATGTCGTTCGTTGACCATGTTGACCAGGCTGCGCTGAGAGCACCATGGCGGTGGACGACGGTGAGGCCTAGGAAGGGAACGACACGGAGCTGGGGAAGACTCGACAATGGTTGCCCACGCGGTGGGGAGTACGAGGGTTTACTGGTCCGGCTGTCGTCGCCAGAAAAGAATAGGAGGTGTGGGTGAGTAGAGGAATGGCCTGGCCAGCAATGAAGTAGGGTGGGGCGGTGCGTCCTGTGCGGCAGCACAGCTGGCCACGGGAGGCGGGAGCAGGCAGTCCCACCGGCGCTGGTTTGGTAATTTGGAGCAAGAAGATCGAGATATTGAAGAAGCAGCACGGCCGTTGGATTAACATCCAATGGTCACTTCTGCTAGAATCGTTTGTGGACTAAGTTGACAAAGCCAAAGTACACGTCAACCTAGTAGACCCACAAGTCAGCCTCCAAATCTGTCCCAAACAGCATACAACCCGAAATTTCTAGCCAGATTAAAATTAATTTTAAATCTAAATATACCTTAATTTAATTCAATGAAATTTTACCTGCACAAAAACAATGAAATTTAAAATATCAAAATCCGAAAGAAAACAGTATTTTCGAACTAATTGCATGTTTGCTGTTTTTTTTCATTTTACTGCCCATTTATTATTACTTATAGCCTATTTCTTATTACTTATAGCCCATTTTCTGGGCAAAATGCATCCCTCCTCGTCTTGAAAGATTTCTGGCCCAACGGGGCGTAGAAAAGCAAGTAGGCCTACGTTGGTTATTCTGCAAAAAAACAAAATAGCTGTCTAGCCATTTTCAGAAAGGAAAAAAACAAACTGGGTTGGTCATGTGCTAAACATATGAAATAAAAGCCTAGGCTAGATGGGCCACGGGTCCCGCACAACCCAGTTGATACCCTTCTCCGTCCCAAAAAAACAAAATTACTGCGCGGGCTGCTGGGTCCCTACTGTCATCCTCACCATGTAAAGTCATCTCCTTATTCCTCTTGGTTGTTGACCATGTTGACAACATCGAAGGGAGGTGCCACGGCGAGCGAACCAAGGTGGAGGAAGATGGTGAGGCCTCGGACAGGAACGAACAGGAGCCGGGGAAGATGCGCAGAGTTTTAGGGTGTGATGTGGCCACGATGCGTGCGCGGCAGCATAGCCAGGCGTGGGAGGCGGGAGCAGGCGGTCCCACTGGCGCTGGTTTGGCTTTGGCGGCTCGAGGAAGAAGAGACTGAAGAAACACGACAGACGTTGAATGTTAATCCAACGGTCAAGGTTGGCACAATCATTTGTTGACTAAGTCGACATCAAGTAGCATACTTTTTTATATATAGGAAGAAAAGAAAAACTGGGCTCGTTGGCCTGATAACATTCCCGAAACTGCGACCGTTCGATCTTGTGTTGCAACTAAAACTACGAGGAAAATGCGTTCGTCTGTCGTCCTCCTCCTAGGGAACATTCACCACATAAGTGACTAGCACCCTTGGTTTTCAACCGAGAGGTCTTGGGTTCGAGTCCCGGGAACTCTCAATTTTGTCCTCCTTCCTTCCTCGCAAAAAAAGGGAAAGAAAATCAAAGACTTGGGAAAGGCGTACAGAACAAGCTAGTGTACTAGTGAAGAGACGTTGCTGAGTTTTAGAAAAAAGAGAGACGTGCTCCTGTAGCTGGTTCAAATCCAAACCTAGACTATGACTATGTATGGTGCTATGCTACTCTGCAAGTAATGAAACTGACATATCCAACATTCGCTTCTCCTCTTCTCTACTTACTCTGCCTAGCATCAGAAGCTCTGGCCGCAGGAACTATGTCCGTTGGCTGCTCGTCCACCAGCTCTTCAGCAAGCAACAACCAGATATGCGCCAATTCACCACCCGTACCATCGCCTGTGGGTCTCATCACACCCCCACCGGCAAGCGCACCGCAGCCGATTGCTCATCACAACCCGTTGCCGTTGGTGTGGTGCCACTGCTGCAAATCACGCAGAGTCATCAGTCGCGTCTCAACCACAATCCTCAACCATGGCCGAGTCTTCTACAAATTAATGCCCGAATCATGGGGTAATAATATGTTTAAGTGTTGTTTGGCTGCTTTCAGTTGCTGATTTTTTTTAATAGTTTGGTTGATGATGTTCCAATTTGATTCGTGTAGAAAAGGGAAGATTCGTGTGATTTGTATTTCTGGGAAGTTGCTGATGTGGGGGAATGCAACTACGCTGATTATTTGGTTAGCCGCGGAATCCCAATACCAGCAGGTTGGGGTGTTGGACAAGTAACTGAAGGAACGACAAAAGAGGAAGATGCAGAGCAGAAGTTTAAAGATGCAGTTCCTTTGATCATGGCCAAGCAACAGCTGCTGAACGGCCTTGACAGCAATGAGGAGATGAAACAGCTTGTGAAGATAATGGGCAAAATCGATGCGCTCTGTAGGATGATTGTCTCTTTATTTGCAGTGTATGTAGCACTCGTGATGTATTCAGTGGCTATGACATGAGCACTTTGCTGAAACTAGTAATGAATGAAACCTGTGTAGCAGGCTGGGCGTAGTGTTGTGAACATCTAATGATTTCTAATAACGGAAATCAGGGGGTATCCCCTTTTGCTCATCAATAAATACCAGAGACCCTGTCTGGTCAGCTTTGTTCTCATTCGAAGACGTCGAGAAAATTGCAGTCCAACAGCAAACTATGTCATCAAATTCAAGTTTCACAGCCAAATATGAGTACAACTAAACAATAATGTCATCATGTTTTAGTCGTCATACAATCACCAAACACAAATCAGCATACATAACAAGTGATGTTCCCACAGCAAAATACTAAACAACATGTTCATCAGGTTTCAGTTGTCATAGCAAACACAATTTCACATAGTAGATAAAAACACGTCTTCTGACAGGCAAATACGACAAAAGCAATGCAATCATCATCCGCAGCAACAGCATCAACATCTTCACCATGTGTATCAGTCTGAATCGTAATTCCCCACGGTGTCACTTCTTCTTCGTCCTCAACGTCCTCGAACGTTGGCTTCTTCTTGATCAACTCTTGTTTGTCCACAGCACGACAGGCAATCTTTTCGCCGGCGTTGACGTGATGGTTCTCAAAGATATTAGGAACATCTGTGTTATCTTGAACATCAGGAGCAGTGTAAGCATCATCTTGTTGTGCAACTTCATTAAACAAATTCCTTTGCTCAAACCTTTGTAATACTCTCCAGTCATCGCTATGTGCAAATGTGTCTTCCAAGAAAAATATCTGTGTTGCTTGATTTGCCAAAATAGAAGGCTCATTGGTCTGGTACGCCGCCTTGACATTGGTGGATTTGAAATAATCATCAGCTCTGGGTTTTGCAATCCTGGAAAACAGGTTATACCAATGAGAGCACAACAGAACCACACATCGATGATCCTCGAAACTGGAGATATACCGCAACTGAACAGTGTCTGTTATGTTAGCATACATTTTAGTTGTCTCTTTGTCATAAGTACCCGTGCTCATGATGGCACTGTTTTGTGTCTTCCTGCCATCGTCTCGTGCAAGGGTGTTGTAGCGCACATCTCCAACAATGCAAGATTCATAATGTCTTACCCGAGTATCAGGATCCATTGCTGGTGAGTAAAGGGCATCATCAACTGCCTGCCCATCCTCCCGCATCTTCTTAACCTATGGTTAGAAAATAGTCAAGCCGATCATCTTATGTACTCAATATATTAAAAAAACTGACAATCAAATTCAAAAGCTTACATGGCTCTTGAACCATTTTGCAAATCCTGCCATAACCAGTTTGTCAATTTTTCTTGGATTTTGCGGCAGTAACTCCTTTTTGTAGATGTTGCACAACATAGTGATCGCGTCAAACATCTAAATATATAAGAATGTGCTACAAGTTTAGTAGATTATGATGTATAAGCTGCAGTACTTAGCACTTACTTGATATAAGGTAGTATCTCATGACAGTTATTCAACACATAGCAAACCATTTTGTCCAAATCTTTAGGTTTCTCCTCTTGTCGACTCTTCCCTGTAACTCGAACAGAATAATTGAAAACATTGAGCTCGGGATTGTCTTCACCCACCTCTTTGCTAAGCTGATCAGCTGTTTCAATGTATTTTGAGCAGAATGTCAACGCTTCTGTAGCAATGTAGGCCTCTGCAATGGAACCCTCGGGTCTAGCTCTGTTCCTAACATAGCCCTTGAAAGTGCCTAGCCACCTTTCAATAGGGTAAATCCAGCCATACTGTACTGGACCTCTAAGTAGTGCCTCATTAGGTAGATTAACAGCCAAATGCACCATCACATCAAAGAATGTTGGAGGATATATATTCTCAAGGTCGCATAGGATAGTTGGTATCTTGTCTCTAAGACGCTCCAAAGCGTCTATCCTGATATTTCTACTGCAGAGTTCCCAGAAGAATTGTCCCAACTCTGCAACTGCTCTGTATAAGTCAGGGTGGCCCAATCCTCTAAGGATAATAGGTAAAACCCTTTGAAGTAGGACGTGGCAGTCACGAGTTTTCAACCCTTGTACCTTGTTTCCATCTGCACTAACTCTCCTTTCAGGGTTGGAAGCAAATCCATGTGGGAATCTCACACGTGACAGGACCTCGCAGAATTCTTTTCTTTTTACCTTGTCCAAGATGTACACAGCTGGTGCCATATCCCGTGGTTTACCTTCATCTTGCACCTACAAATCCTATCTGATACCCAGGTGTGTCAAATCAATCCTAGATTTTAAGGTATCTTTTGTCTTGCCTTCAATATTAAGAAGTGTGCCAATAATGATGTCACATATAGTTTTCTCGATGTGCATCACATCAAGATTATGCCGCAGATCCAAATCTTTCCAATACTTCAACTCCCACAAAGTGGACCTGCGGGTAAACAATAATCTCTCTTCTGCCCTGCCACGCTTCCTTTTCCTGCTACCATTACCAGGATGGTTTCCTGGTGTAATATGCCTGACCTTCGCTAATTCCACATGCAACTCATCGGCGGTGAGCCTCTTTGGCGCATCACGGTTTTCATGCTTTGCATTGAACACATGTCTTTGGTATTTTCTAGGATGCGGCTTGTCCTTGGCAAGGAAACGGCGGTGTCCAATGTAACAGATCTTGCTAAGTATTGCGTATGACAGCAGATTCCTATCACAGCGAACACATGCATTGTAACCATGTGTCGTTTGCCCTGACATAGTGCCCAAAGCCAGAAAATCATGGATGCACAAAATTATAACAGCACGCAGAAAGAAATCAGCTTGTGGGCTGCTATATAAGTCTCGTATGAGAACAGCCTCCATAGCTGTTGAAGTTCCTCCACAAGAGGCTCCATGAACAGATCAAAATCCTTTCCAGGACTTTTTGGACCTGGGATGAGCAAGGCCATCATGTAGTTTGATTCTTTGGTGCAGACATTTGGAGGCATGTTGTAAGGGATAACAAGCACTAGCCACATGCTATATGTGGCGCTCTGGTGGCCAAATAGGTTAAATCCATCTGAAGCTAAGTCAAGTCTAATGTTTCTCGGGTCAGCAGCAAACTTTTTGTGTTTATGATTGAAGCTTTTCCACTCAATACCATGAGATGGATGGCTCATTACATTCTGATCTCTGTACTCCTGGTTCCTAGAATGCCACAGTACATCCTCTCTTGTTTTAGCATCATGAAACAACCTCTGCAATCTTGGTATAATTGGAAAATGTCTCAGAACATTATGAGGAATCCTCTTCACAGCATCGCCATCTTTCCATCTTGATTTGCATTTCGGGCATTCACATAAGTTGGCATAATCCTTCCGGAACAGAACACAATTATTCTTACAAACATGGATCATATCATATCCAATTCCAACTGCACGAAGGAAATTCTTCATTTTACTATAGGTTTGTGGCAGCTCAGACGCATCTGGGAAAGATTTGCGGAAAGCAGCCAACATCGCATCGAATGATTTGTTGGTCATCCGCTTAGATGTCTTCACCTGAAGAAAGGTGACCATAGCTGAGAATACTAACAGCTTACTTCTTGGGGTGACAGCCACGTTGCATTGTTCCAACATGCGCGCCACCATTTTTCTTCTGCAGGTGAAAGTTCACTGAATGCACGAGCATTTCGTAGCATTGTTTCAATGTTGGTCAAACTCACTGGCTCCGCCACCACCACCTCCTCCTCCTCTTCCACCTGAGCATCAGGCAGATCAAGATGGTGATCTGCTGCTTCCATGTAGTCAATAACATTGAAATTCACAGTTTCACCATGATGAACCCACCTAGTATATGTGACTGACATCCCATACAAGTGTAGATGATTTTGCATAGTTGACTGGGATCTTGTAACTGAATTCATACAACTTCTACACGGGCAGAGCACATCTGATTTCGGACCACCGTACTCATCTCTGATAAAGTTCATGAAGTTTTCAACCCCCTTGACGTATGCAGCGGAGAATCTTTGAGCAGAAGTTATCCAAGTCCTATCCCTCTATTAGACATACAAATTAGTTCTTCTACTAGATATTACAGGAAAAACATATATGATTTTTTATGAAATCTAGAAAAAAATACCTAGGTCGATGTCTAAAGCTATGGCAAGATATTTGAACGAGCAGATCTAAGTAACGTATGTAAAGCTAATTCAGCAAACAGATTTGAGTGCTAAATTATGGTAGGCTGTTTCAGCAATCAATGAGGCCGAGCACACAGCCATCGAACTATCGAAGGCCATCGCAACAACAAAGATCGAGTATAAAACGGTGTAGAGCTATTTCACCTAATAGATTGGCTACTAGACCATGGCAATCTACGTCACAATAAATATATCACAGGATATTTTAGCAAATAATCGTCCTTGGCATGCCATCTCAGCTAAGCAGATTGAGTGCAGAAAGGGCAAGGAACCTTCTTAAGCAGACCATATTGACTGTAAAATACTTTGGCAAACAGTGAGATTAACAGCGTCTATCAGCTAACATTCAGCGCTACACCAACATGAACGGGGCGTCAGTCTAGAATGCGCGTACCGTGGGAGAAGCTAACCGCGGTGCGTCTCCACACGAATGTCGCCAGCGGTGGCGGCGCTGACCGCCGTGCGCCTCCAAAAGAACGTAGCCAGCGGTGGCGGCACGGCTAGAGGACGGCAGTCTACGAGAGCGTACTGTGGGAGTGAGAGGATCGCCGTGCGTCCCCTTGACGAACCGCGGCACCGACGTGTCAGCACGGCAGGGAGGGTGGCTTTTGTGGAGCGTATGGAGTGGAGGGGGCGGGAGGGAGTGGGTTTTGTGGAATATTATTGGCTCGTTGGCCGAAGGGCGGTTGAATCGGATTTGGGGGGAATTTTTGGGTGGGGGGGAGGATTTTCGCATGGTGGGGGGGGGGAGGGTCGACGCATGGTCGGTTTCTCCAAGTGCAATCCCACGTGTCAGTGAAGAGGCAAGTCGAAGCGCGTTCCGTTTGCATGAGCCGTGTGCAGGACCGAACGTGTGTGGGGTGCAATGCGACCGCGACAGGAGTGCTATGAGTGTACCACCTTTTTTCCTTTTAAACTAGGTGCTTCACCACCTCAAAAAAAACTTGTTGCTTCGGGCAATCCATCGATACTACTACTAGTAATCCGGTAATCCTGACTAAAATGGCACGGCCGGGTCTTTTCCCGCGCGATATGCTGGTAGGTTGGCTTAGTTGGATTTTTTAGGACGAGTAATGCTACACCTACGTAATCCCAGTTACGTAATTAACGTAATGTGAAACGTGTGAGCTGTTGATTATAGATTGGGGGTCGGAAGGGGCCCACCACCATGAAAAACAGGGGAGGAGAGAGAGAGGCAATTTACGTTAACCCTTTCATAGCTTCCCATAGATGTAGAAAGATGTGAAATGCATGAATGTGTAGTGGACGTACTATTGGAGTGCCTAAGATAAATTGTGTATGTATAGACCCTATGTGTTTATTTTACTTCGCATGTTATATTTGTCTCGGTTCAATAAAAATCAGAGTTGGTGATGATGGTGTGCCTGTCATCCTAAAATATAGGCCGTCCGATATATATCTAACGGATAGGAAGGAAACTATGACAATTTACCCGCACTCCTTTCCACATTTGCAGATAAGGCTTTCCCTCGTTCATCCTTTTCTCCCACAAGATCTTGATCTTCTGTGCAACGCATGGGCATCTTGCTAGTACTCCTACAATATACTATATTATTGTGAAAGTTCATATACACCGGTCGAGATTAATGCAAACACAACAGATTTTCGTTACATTTCGAACTTTTACAGGACACAAAAATAAAAGAAACCCGACCCTAAACCTATTCTACGGTGGCGACCGACGTCCTCCATCTGTGATCTCTATGTACGGGGGCGGGGTTCAAGACCCGTGAAGTGAAGGTGCGGTGAGGAAGAGTGAACATGGGATACGAACAGACCAGTTGGCACACCATGCCCTGCCGCCTCCCATGCCCTACTCATCCTCGGAGGAGTCCCCGACCTCAGCGGTGCCGAACGTTGGACGGCGGCAAGTAGGACGCGTGGCTGATAGTGCTCCCCTCGTCAGCCGCCAGTGTGGCCACCGCTTGTGCAGTCGCGTCCGCATCCGGCTACGCCGCTATTGCGTCGCGAGAGGCGACTTGAGCGAGGGCGGCGACCTCGAGCTTCATCCCCGAAGACAAGCTCCCCCGCAGAGCGTTCTCGCTTGCGGTCATGGCGGATGTGGTGCTAGGTAGGAGGACAATGCGCAATGGTGTGGAGGTTAGCTGGGCGTTGCCGCTTTAAGTAGCGCATTCCGGTGAGGTCAAACGTCCGGGTGCGTCATTAAGTCATCGGAGTTGGTTCCTCGGGCACCGAGCCTCTTAACAATGGAATACGAACGGACGACATGAATGCGGGCAGCTGGCGCCGGCTGGGAACGCACCGCGCGATGGTGCAAGGGACGAAGGTTTCAGTGTGCCAGGGTAGTCAGCTGCGGTCGTGGCAACGTTGGAGATGCCCTTTGCTCACATGCGATCCCCGCATGTCATTGAAAAAGCAAGACGACCCGGCATGGTCTCAGGTCCTGAGGATGCAGTTGGCCGTGCTACACCACTCCGTGGACGCGTCGCAGCGCCCCATGCATCCTCGACGAGCCGGGTGTTGGGGTGTGTTTGGATTGTGGCCAAAGTGCACCTTACAAAAATTTTGGTCATGACCCAGAGATTGGTCTTTGTTTGGATGGTTGCCATTTTTTTGGCATGCCAATGAACTCTAGCCAACTCTAGTTCATTTTTCTTGCCAATGTCGGCCAAATCATGGGCAACCAATACCTCAACCAAAATTTTGGCTACCCAATGCTTTCATGGCGCAACCTTGGGCACAAACCAAACATACTGTTGGTCGTGCCACAGCACTAACGCCACCCACGGCACACTGACCGTGTCTAGTGACGATGAGCGTGTCGCTCACCGCGATCGCCGTGTCCAGAGGCGGTGCTCGAGCTGCGCCACGTTGTTGGCCCCAACGTCCCACATGAACGGTTGTCAGTGGCGAGGAGTTCATGGGCCAGCTCCTCCATTGGACTAGTCCGCGCTACGTCGTCCCGATGGGTGTGCCCCACATGTCGGTTTCCCTGTTTTCCCGACCATATTCGAGCGTCAGTGCTCCGCGTTGCGCATTAGGCCTTTCACTATGTAGGCCAAGCGAGACAACTTATTGTTTACTTGAGTCGTTCAAGTATAATCATGTGGCGTTTGCTTATTTCTCATTCCTCTCCAACCCTCTTCTCCATCGATCATGTCGCCCTCCGGTCGAGTCCATCCTCCCGCATGCCTCATTTGAACATTCCGCCGAGTATCATTCGCATGTACCCACCCTAGTCCTCTTTCAATCGATCTCCAGACACCGAGATGAAATCGAGAGAGAACGAGTGGGGGCACATGATAACTAAGGCGGATTCAAAATTTTGAACCGGTGATCATAGCATTCGCAAATCATATATAAAGGGTATTCAATGTTTGTTTCATTTTTGAACATACAATATACTCCCTCCTATCCTTTCTAGTTTACATATAAGTTTTATGTCAAAGTATCTCTACTTTGGTCAAAAAAGTATCAACATTCAACAACGCCCAATAGATATTGTTAGATTCGTACGTACTCCTAGATTTGTACTCAAGATGGTTTCCAATTTGTTTTCAACCACGTGAATGTGCTTGTTCTCGCGCATGCTCTTCCTACTAGGAATTCGCCACGTATAGCCAGTCCAATAGTAACTTTTTTAAGCTCCCTGTCCAATAGTACACGTGGAGTACTGACAACATCTATACTAGAGTATGCAGTGCTCATAGTAGTACTCCCTCCTTCCATTTATATAGGGCCTATGTGGAGGAGAGAGATGTGAAAAAGTAAGGGGAGTGAGCTCTCATGCAAGAGCCTAGCTATATACACCTTCCTAGTTAAATACAATAAATATGAAGAAAGAGATAGATAGGAGATGGAAAAAAGTACTAATACAATAGCCAACCTTTTTTTGCGGGAAATGGCCAACCTTATAGCGCACACTACTGTATGAGTGCATATAATAGATGATGGCTATAGATGACATGGCAGTCCCTCATAGCCATCGACTGGCTATATTATTGACCATGCTCTAATGCGTTTTTAAAACTGCATTTGACTATTGACAAGATTAATAGTACATGAGATGTATAATGTGAAAATTATATCATTGGAAACTCCTTTCACATACGAATTTGACCATATGCTTTGTGTAAGTTGCATGTCATATATTATTACTCTTAACATTTGGTCAAAGCTAGCCTCAAAAAATGCATTAGGCCCTGTATAGTAATTGGAAGGAGGGAGTAGTAGTGGAAGTGGATCCTCTGACGTAGGTATCCCTGCCTTACCCTCCCTTTTGGTCACTTACTGGCGGACCCCATGCTTGCTAGGCCCCGCATGTCAGTTACTCAATGGGTTCGGCCATGTCAGGGGATCCTCATCCGTAGTGTACTCCCTCTGTTTTTATTTACTCCGCATAAAATAGAGGGAGTGGTAGTATAATAAATGACGCGGGCGGTGGAGGGGGAGGGACGTCGGTTTGCTCTCAATTGCGGTCCCACAAGCGAGTGAAAACGCAAGACGAAGCGCGTTCCATTTGGTGAGCGACATGGAGGGTCCAGCGTGCCGGGCTGCAACGCGAACGCGACAAGAGCGATGTACAGTCAAAACCGATTGACCGTTCGTCACCGAAACCACTATTCACACCAGAACCTTCGCTGCTCGGCCTACGCTAGCCACTGCCCTAAAACCACACCTAATCTCCAGCCCATTCCCCCACATTTCAACCCCCTAGCCCGCATCAAGTGTCCCCTAGTTCGCCGGAAAGCCATGGTGCACCGCAAGATCACTTAGTACAAGATCTTGGACGCCGGGCGCGCCAGAAATCGCGGCGGTCGGCGCCCTGCACCTCCGTTCCCAAGCTCGCTTTGCGGCGGGCCAATCCCCGAGTCCTATGGAGCCAAGCTACGAGGAGGAGGAAGCCGATCCAATGTTCATGGCGGAGGTTGCGGTGCAGAAGGCCCCCGATGGGTACGAGACGATGGCGTCGACTTCGTGCCGGCGCCCGAGTCCCCCATGGTGCAGGCGGACCAGCGGTTCAACATGGCGATACTAAAGGAGGACTGAGGGAGTCCTGGACAAGGGGGTGTCCGGAAAGCCGGACTATCATCATCGGCCGGACTCCAAGACTATGAAGATACAAGATTGAAGACTTCGTCCTGTGTCCGGAGGGGACTTTCCTTGGCGTGGAAGGCAAGCTTGGCGATACGGATATGTAGATCTCCTACCATTGTAACCGACTCTGTGTAACCCTAGCCCTCTCCGGTGTCTATATAAACCGAAGGGTTTTAGTCCGTAGGACGAACAACCATTACAACAATCATACCATAGGCTAGCTTCTAGGGTTTAGCCTCCTTGATCTCGTGGTAGATCCACTCTTGTACTACCCATATCATCAATATCAATCAAGCAGGAGTAGGGTTTTACCTCCATCGAGAGGGCCCGAACCTGGGCAAAAACATCGTGTCCCTCGTCTCTTGTTACCATCCGCCTAGACGCACAGTTCGGGACCCCCTACCCGAGATCCGCCGGTTTTGACACCGACATTGGTGCTTTCATTGAGAGTTCCTCTGTGTTGTCGCCGATGGAGCGGATGCCTTTGCCCGTCTTCAAAGACGGTGTTTTCACCGGAGGGGCCTTGGCCGCCGGACAAACAATCTGGCTTGGTGGCTTTCTCATGACCGCCTGTCCGGCCGTCGCTTCGGCAATGACTTCTCAAGTCGTCGGAAGCAATCTTCGTGTCAGTCCTAAAGCTGTCGAACAGTTAGATCCAATCGAGCTCTCGTCTGTCAACGAGCTCTTGGATCGCATCACCGCCTTGGGAGAAGCAACGGACTACAATCAGATCGGGCTTAAAACAGATCTGAGAGAGATTAACTCTCCCCAGGCTACCCACCACGTCGAAGTGGTAGAAGAACAACTCGGCAATTCCTTGCCATTGTTGAAAACAATCTGTGTCCGGATTCCCGAACCCTCCATGCCGGATTCCTGCGGAGGGACGAACTCTGATCGAGCATTGAACCTAAAATCATGCGTCGCCCGGACTCATTGGGCTGTTTCAAAGAAATCAAGCTTCCGAATTCGGAAGTCCCTCGGCCTTTGAGCCCAAAGACGGGTAGGGATCCGGATTTTATTCCACCCGCCCGCCCAGACATATGCGACCTATCTCTAATTCGGCAAGAGCCCTCAGAAACAGTACAACATTACTGGGCCAGATTCCTCCTGGTCATGGACAGGATAAAGGACTGCCGAGAGGAAAACGCAATCTCAATCTTCTGCAATAACTGCACGGACAAGGTAATCCTGAACACCATTGATCGTCGCAAGATTACACGCTTTACCGATCTGGCGTCCATAGTACGAAAGTACTGTGCGATGGAAAGTTTCCGGAAAACTGAAAGTAAATTTTGGGATAATCCAGCCCCAAGCCCAGTCCGCGGTAAAAGGGCGCCTCACAAACAGGCCCCAGATGCAAAAACCAAAAAGCAAAAACAAAGAAGGGAAGCGGAACGTCTTTGGAGGGATGGATCAATGGACCACGTAAACTTCATAATCTGAGAGGAGCTGTCCCAACCCATAGCCTTCGAGCATGTTGGATACTACGGCAGGTGGCCAAAAGTGGCGAAGAGCTTCTAGCTCCGGGCAACCACTCCAACAATGCCAGCACGGTATCAACAGTCTTCGAGACTTTCGCATCAAATAATATGCGAAAACGAACAATCCGCGAACTCGCCGAAGTCTACCAAGTAGCAACAGCAAATCCATGAAGTGACACAGCTATTACCTTCAGCGCCAGCGACGAGCCCATATCTTGAAGTACCAGAGCCCCAGCCGCACTGGTACTTAGTCCCATAGTGGACGGCTTTCGACTGACAAAAGTCCTCATGGACGGCGGCAGTGGACTAAACCTCATTTATGAGGAAACCCTGCGAAAAATGGAAATCGATTGGAACCGTATTGAGCGAAGTAGCACAACCTTTATAGGAATAATCCCTAGCCGGGAAGCGCGCTGCACCGGAAAAATCACACTCGATGTGGTGTTCGGCTCTCCGGACAATTACAGATCCGAAGAAGTCACGTTCCAGGTGGCCCCGTTCAGCAGCGGCTATCACGCCATACTAGGACGAGAGGCATTCACAATTTTTCAAGCAATACCTCATTATGGGTACATGAAGCTCAAAATGCCTGGGCCCAGCGGAATAATCACTCTCGTCAGTGATCCGGACACAGCACTCCGCGCCGAGAACAAGACAGCCGCACTAGCCCTCGAAGCACTATCCGAAGCCTTAGCGGCAGAGGAACTCACCGCGATGTGCTCTACGGTAAACAGGGACGATGTGATACTTGATAAAAGATCCAAGTCCACCTCCTTCAAACCAGCAGATGAGATAATTAAATTTCAGGTCCACCCAATGGACCCAACAAAGACGGCCTCCATCGGGGCACAGTTGAACCCCGAAGTTGACGCTGCACTGCATGAATTCCTTCGGGAAAATTGGGACATCTTCGCCTGGCACCCTTCGGACATGCCCGAATCCTCTCAGAGTTGGCGTAACACAGCCTAAACATCCTAAAGGATTCAAGCCTATCAAACAGGCTCTTCGACGATTTTCCGAGCCCAAAAGACAGGCAATGGGAGAAGAGCTAGCCAAATTATTGGAAGCCGGATTCATTAGAGATATCAAACATCCGGACTGGCTAGCAAATTTGGTGATGGTACCAAAGAAGGATAAATCCTGGCGCCTTTGTGTCGACTTCAAAGACTTCAACAAGGCTTGCCCAAAGGATCCTTTCCCCCTCCCCCGCATCGATCAAATTATCGACGCCACGGCAGGACACGACTCGTTGTGCTTCCTGGACGCATACTCTGGCTATCATCAAATCAAGATGGCGAAAGCAGATCAAGCCACAACGGCATTCATTACTCCATACGGACCATTCTGCTTCAACACGATGCCCTTCGGACTTAAAAACGCCGGCGCAACATATCAGCGTAGGATTCAAACATGTCTGGCTACCCAGATAGGCAAAACAGTCGAGGCATACGTGACGCGGCGTAGTCGTCAAAACAAAACACGCCGAAACCTTAGTAGGCGATTTGAGGCTCACATTCGACAACCTTAGAGCATACGACATCAAGCTGAATCCGGAAAAATGTGTTTTCGGTGTACCAGCCGAAAACTGCTGGGCTTCATCGATCCGTAGAGGAATTGAAGCAAATCCGGCCAAAATCCGGGCTCTGTCGCGCTTGGATATTCCAAAAGACCTCAAGCAAATACAAAAGTTAACAGGATGCGTGGCAGCCCTAAGCCGTTTATCTCCGTTTAGGAGAGAAGGCGTTGCCCTTTATCGCCTCCTAAGGCGCATCAACACTTCGAGTGGGACGGATGCCGCCACCGCCGACTCGAAGAAATAAAGGCCATATTGGCAACAAATCTGGTCATGGCTGCGCCCACTGGCGAACCAATGTTGCTATCTGTGACTGCAACACATCAAGTTATGGCGCTGTCCTTGTCGTCGAACGAGCAAATGTAGGGCATAAATTCCCTCTTCAAAACCAGTGTATTACGTATCCCTTCGTGTTAACCCCGCAAATCGCGTTACCCGCACTATCAAAAGATAGCATATGCAGTGTTCATGGCGTCTCGGAAGCTCAGGCACTACTTTCAAGAGTGTTCGATAACAGTGGTCTCTAAAGTACCACTCAATGACATTATAAATAACCGTGACGCAACGGGCAGGATTGCAAAATGGGCCATTGAGCTCTTGCCATTTGACATAACTTACAAACCTCGACAAGCCATAAAGTCACAAGTTTTGGCTGACTTCGCCGAATGGACCGGGTTTGAAGCGAACTACCTAAAGAGTACGGCGCATACTCCAATTGGACTATGCACTTCGATGGCTCCAAAATGTTGGCCGGACTAGGGGCTGGCGTCGTACTGACGTCTCCCACCGGAGACACGGTCCAGTATGTACTTCAAATAATGTACACGGACTCCAACAATGCAGCCGAATACGAGGCCCTGTTACATGGTCTCCGGATGGCAGTCTCCATGGGCATCCAACGCCTAGAGGTGCGCGGGGATTCAAACCTTGCAATATCCCAAATAAATGGAGACTTTGATGCCAAGGATCCGAAAATGGCAGCATATCGTAATGCTGTCCTGAAAATGTCAGCTCGGTTTGAAGGACTCGAATTCCATCACATAGCCCGAGATAATAACCAAGCGGCCGACGTCCTGGCACGCATCGGTGCGAAACGTGATACTGTCCCTCCAAATATCTTCCTGGAGCGGCTCTCCAAGCCATCCGTATTATGGGAAGAGGAGTCCGGTAGCGACAAACCGGAGAAAGCCGCACCAACTGGTGATTCAGCAGACGACATAACACCATCCGCCCACGATATAATGGCAGTAATCGCCGCGTGGACAGAACCTTTCCTAGCCTACTTACTTAGGCAGGAACTTCCCAAAGACCAAAATGAGGCCCGCTGCATAGTCCGGCGATCGAAGGCCTACAAGGTCCATGAGGGAGAACTCTATAAGAAAAGTACTACCGAAGTCCTTCAAAGGTGTATCTCCGAAGAAGAAGGGCGAAACCTCCTGGCTGAAATCCATGCCGGACTAGGTGGACACCACGCAGCAGCCCGGGCCCTGGTAGGAAAGGCATTCCGTACAGGATTTTATTGGCCGACGGCTCGGGCAGATGCACAGGACTTGGTCCAGCAATGCGTTGGTTGCCAGCTCTTTGCTAATCAGAGCCATATGCCACCCACCGCCCTCAAAACCATACCCGTTACCTAGCCGTTCGCGGTCTGGGGGCTTGACATGGTCGGACCCCTCAAAGGGGGAACCCACAAGAAAAAGTACCTGTGGGTCATGGTGGATAAGTTCACCAAATGGATAGAGGCCAAACCGGTCAAAACGGCAGAGTCCGGACCAGTGATAGACTTTATATCCGAGGTGGTACACCGCTACGGAGTCCCCCACAGCATCATCACCGACAACGGCACGAACTTCACGGCCGATGAGGTCAAGTCATGGTGCAAAAATATGGGCATTAAGCTCGACTATCGTCGGTCTATCACCCTCAAACCAGCGGTCAAGTGGAAAGAAAGCGGTCTAATAATGGCGGCATTAAACCCGGACTAGTGAGGTCACTAACTAAATCAGACACCCAATGGGTCGAGGAGCTCGACTCCGTACTTGGGGCTGCGGACAACACCTAACCGTACTCTCTGGATTCACACCATTTTTATGGTGTGCGGGCGAAGCGATCTTGCCTGCGACATTATTCATGACTCACCTCGAGTGCGCATGTATGAGGAAAGAGAAGCCGAGCTGGATCGGCAGGACAGCTTGGACACATTGGAGGAAGAACGTGACGTCGCGAAGGCTCGTTCCGCATTCTATCAGCAGCAGGCCCGAAGATATCAAAGCAGAGAAGTACGGGCCAAAACTTACAACGTTGGCGAACTAGTTCTATGCCTGCCGGACAAGAAAAAGGACAAGCTCAAGCCCAGATGGGAAGGCCCCTTCATTATTGATCAAGTACTGACCGCGGAGCGCATCGATCTTAAATCGTCGGACAACCGACTCGAGCCAAACCCATGGAGCGCAGCCCGACTCCGGCGATTCTATGCCTAGCGCGGACTAAGAGTTCGTCCCTTCCCCGTCAACCTTATATATTTGGCTGTGTTCTTTTCTCTTTTTATCCTTTGAATTAACAAAGCCCCTCGGGCCTATTTTCGCATTTTTGCACACATACGATGTGCCATCCGCTTTTCGTTATTCACCGGGGCTTCTTTTACGAAGCTCAACTATCTGGGTTTTATACCCAACACATGTGTCACGCTTCCACATGAACCTTTTACTCACCATTATATGCATCGATATGACTTAAGTTTTGGCCAAGCTGGGTTGCTCGGCTCTGTGCTTACCCTCACGTTCCCGATTGGTCGGCTAGGTGGTAAAGGAGCACCTCTGCGATTATTCTTGCCGGGTCACCGGATGTGTACCTCGGTAGGTGAAGCCGAAAGCTAGCATTCTTAAGGGAATATTGATCGGTGATTCAAAAGATGACTTTTACCTATTTTTCCCATCTGCCCCGGATGTTTCTGCCCTCTTGGCAGTCCGGACATGCACTTTAGGGCATGCCTCCCCAGCGAAAGGAACCCTTAACGGAACTATTCTCCCTGGAAGATGTTTCTTACTAACCATGTAATATAACATAACTAGCTGGGCACTTGTCTGATAAAGCACTAATGACCCCTACGCCTAGTCTCCATGCATACCACGGTTATTTCTTAACCAAAAAGGTATTCGGACACACTCCGGACTCTAGGGTCCCGAGGTCGAAGCGAAAAGGTCGGCAACGACAAACGATCTACAATCCGGCTAGAAGGCATTTCACATGTCATTTTTAAAGGATAACATACATTGTCAAGTTTATTGATTGTATTCCTCCTCAATCCCGTCTAACAGGCTGTCTAGTTTATAGTCCCGTTGGGAATACTTAGCAGCCAGTTCTACCTGGCTGTACACTAAACTCACAGGGATCTCCTTCCCGTCGGGCCCCACCGGTCCAACCTCGGCCATATGGTTGGGACCCGCCTTCTTGTATCGCGTCTTCACCATGGCCCAAGCCTCCCTAGCACCTTGACGGCAAGCCGAAATCTTCCACAAACGGAAGCACTACCGCATTCCCTGCAGCTTCTCCGCAAGCTCCCTGAGACCCTCGGGCAGGGCGAGGGATGGCCATAAAGCCTGTACGGCGCCACTCATTGCCTGCCCAACTCGTTCGAGCAGCTGCAACAATTCGGGAAGTGGATCATCCATTGATACGGGCATCTCCTCTGTAGGACGACCCGTCAGTATACCTGCAAAGACATATTATGTCAAATAGCTTCCTCGCCAAACTCTTCTTCCTTAGAGAGTTCGCTCAAGCACTTACTATGTATGCCGCGACGAAGCCGTTGATTCTCCTTGACGGAGCCGGACAGCTCGGCTGTGCGCCTTTCAGCTCTTCTCCGAGCTTGGCGTTGGCATCTTGGAGCTTGTTCCTTTCTGCTGAACCTGTTCAAGTACATTCTCGCCAGCCTTTAGCTGGCGCGAAATCTTACTGTCCGTATCTTGTTGGCGGCTTTGCAATGTCATTATTAGACTGGCGCATGCCGCATACAGTTTATATTAATTCATACAAATGTGTTACCAGGAGGGGTCTTTCTGTCTCCTCCCACGGCAGCAAGTGCAGCCTCAAGTTGGGCCTTGCAATCTTGCAGCCCCGAGACAATTTGGGCATTCTTCTCGTTAAGAGCCTGAAATTTCAAATGATCCTTAAATCAGTTAACTTAACTAATTTAAGTCTCGGGGCTCTTGGTGTATACAACCATTAAAAATCCCTTACCCGTATGTCTTTAACATACTGCTCCGTGGCTCTGGTAAAACCATTTTGAGCAGACCGGAGATGCGCGTCCCCTGCGTTAAAGGCATCCAATGCCTCAAGGGAAAAGCACGCTTCTTGAAAGACTGTCCGGCGGCGTCTACGACGCATGGCGCTCTCCACCTCTGACTTAGTGGTGGACAGTCTGTCGATATCCTCCATTGGAGCAGGATCCGGTTCGCGTCTTGCGCTTGCCTCCCCCTCCAGTCCGGGCGCTGGAGCCTGGCTGGTGTTTGTTGGGTCGACAATTCCTGCGCTCGCAGTCCGGCGAGCGCTTTTTCTCCTATAAAGATCATGAGCACTTAGAAGTTTCCTAACGTTGCTCAAAAGATCAAACACGAGCTATACCTCTGCGGCGGCGTTTACGCCCGCGACGGCGCTCCTTTTCCTCCCCGCTGGTTCGACTGACCTCAGTGGGTCGGCCGCCGCAGCTCGACTCCGCCGTAATGGCGTTTCTGCAAAATACCATCGTTCGCGAAGGTAAGAAATAGGCAAGGATAAGATAGCGGTGTCCGGACTTGGTCGTGGTCACTGGGATGCGAACTTAGCCGGGGTAGTCCGCCGTAATGGCGACAAAGCATTATCAATGCTGAGCTGGTGATACACCCGTCGATTAGCTCCACCTTGATGTCGGATCCTCTTGGAGGCGGACCGAGATCTTCCGGATCCTCGGGTTGTGGAGCAGGACTCACCATGTCCTCCACAGTCCGGCGTAGACCCTGCGCCGAAGACGTAATGTAAGAAGCTTAAACTTCGAAGAGCACGGGTAGAACCCTTCGGGGTGTTTGCTTACCCATCCTCTGGGATTGACCATGGAAAACCCATCCACAGGGTTCGGACGAAGGAAGTCCTCCTTCTCCCCCTTGTACAGGCCGGACAGGATCTTCACCAGATCCTCGGTCGAACCCGGCCCTTTGCGGCCGTGCCGGGTGGCATCGTCCTCCCCATTGAAATCCCACATGGGGTGGCCTCTGTATTTCAGCGGCTGCACCCCCCGCTTGATGCACGTCGCCATGACTCCAATCATGGTTAATCCGGAATGAGCCATTAATCTTATCCAGCCCATCAAGTAATGGACGCTCTTGTCTTCCTCCAAACGGGGGCTCCGGGGGCGCCAACTGAGGCGTTTCTTCAAAGGAGCAGCATCAAACTCCGGGAGGCCAATCCGGACTGGGTCGGGCAACGGAGCATCTACTACATAAAACCACTCCGAGGGCCAGTCTTCCGACGCCCTCTTGGGGGTACCGGATAGGTATCCGGTCCCGGCGATGCGCCATATTTCGGCGCCGCCCACTTGATATATGGATCCCTGGTGAGAGCGGGGTACGAGGCAGAACATCCTCTTCCACAATGCGAAATGGGGCTCGATGCCCAGGAATAGCTCGCAAAGAGCTACGTAGCCCGTGATATGCAGCACAGAGGCGGGCGTGAGGTGGTGGAGCTGGAGTCCGTAGAACTTCAGGAGCCCGCGGAGGAACAGATGTATTGGAAACCCGAGCCCCTTATCGATAGGGATGAACACACCGCTCCCCTTGTTGGGGCTTGGGGTGTCCTCCGCCTGCCTCCCACCTCGATAAGTAACCAGTCCGGCTCGGACCGGAACCATGAAGGCCGGAGGAAGCAATCCCTCCGTCTGGAGCTTTACTAGCTCATTGTGCGAAATAGAGCACCTCCTCCAATCCCCCGGCAATGGGCTGGGAGCGAGTGAGGAAGAGCCGCGTTGACGATCCATGGTGGAATGGATTTCAGGGTCAGAGGCGCTTCGATGGAGTATACGGGGGAGGAAGAGGGTGCGGTTTGGATCTGGATCCCTGCCCCTTTAATAGGCAGATGACCCGCACAATTAGGGGGTGAAATGTAAAGGACTCCCTGGCTTTTCGCATTCGTGCGACGCGTGGAAGAAGGCCATAATTTGGCGTAGAAGCCAAGGAGCACTGATATTCGAGGTGAAGCGGACACTATTGGCGAGAACGTGGAATTTGAAGGGAGAACCCGCCTTGCAACGCCGAAGACTACAAGCACGCTGGACTTATCGTCATTGAAGCCTGGTTAAGGGGCTCTTGAGGAGTCCTAGACTAGGGGTGTCCGGACAGCGGACTATCAATATCCGCCGGACTCCCGGACTATGAAGATAGAAGATTGAAGACTCGGCTCGTGTCAGGAAGGTACTTTCCTTGGCGTGGAAGGCAAGCTTGGCAATCTGGATATGTAGATCTCCTACCATTGTTACCGACTCTGTGTAACCCTAGCCTCTCCGGTGTCTATATAAAGCTGGAAGGCCTTAGTCCGTAGGGGCGAACATTACATCTCAACAATCATACCATAGGCTAGCTTCTAGGTTTAGCCTCCTTGATCTCGTGGTAGATCTACTCTTGTACTACCCATATCATCAATATTAATCAAGCGGGACGTAGGGTTTTACCTCCATCGAGAGGGCCGAACCTGGGTAAAAACATTGTGTCCCTCGTCTCTTGTTACCATCCGCCTAGACGCACGATTCGGGACCCCCTACCGAGATCCGCCGGTTTTGACACCGACAAGGCTTCGCGAAATTTAAAATTATAGAATTCTATGGCTAAGTGAGAGTGTTCAAGCATTATAAGTCCGGTTGCCTTGTTCGTTGTGTTGAGCGCCTCCCTAGATGGACCCAAAAATGGGAACAAGAGCGCTCAAGTTTATCCGAACACCCCAGCACTCGTGGCATGGGGGCTGAAGCCGACGACTTGCCATCTCTCAGATTTGATAAACGGCCGCACAGAAGGTAATATTATAAATCAATAAGCGTTGCTTAGAGCATATGAACAAAGTTTTCAGCGCACAGGATAACACATTGCGAGTCTACTAAAAAATTACATCTTTGGGGCACTCATCCGCAATCTTGCGGGCACCCTTCTGTCGGGGCGGGGCGTGAGGGGACACGCCCGCCGCGAGCACCTATGGGGCGGGGCCCTTCGTGAAGTCTTGGTACGAGGCGGAGGGAGCCAGAGAGCGGTCGAGGCGATGCACGGGCGGATTTTACCCAGCCGGGCGCGATGGTCGCGTAAAACCTCTGCTGCTTTGTGTTGTATTGAGCTCGGGGCTTGAAGAGCTCTGATGGCAGCTACACGGCGTGGGGTTGCAAAGATTCGAACCCCTCTCGTTGTGCATGGGCCTCCTTTTATAGTGCAAAGGGGTCACCAACAGGTGTCAACGTGGGAGAAAGGGTAAAAATGTAAAAGAGGTGGTAGTTGGAGCAGTCAGGGGAGCGGTGGAGCTACAATTGCTTGAGCAGTGGTTTCTACCTACTTTGTGATGGGGACAAGGGCATTTAATGCCCGTCGCCGTCGACTCAAAAGCTCCCGCCTTGTGTCTCCGTCGCCACGGCGATGGATCCACCACCGTGGAGTGCCACCGCACCCCCATCTTTGCTGACCATCCGCCACGCGTCTCGGAGAGGGCTCAAAGGCGACGCGTGGCGGATGAGCTGGAGTCGGACACCTGGCGCAGCTCTCCCCGGCAAGTACCTTGCCGGGGTCTTGATCTTGCCGGGCCCGAGAGCTTGTCGGGCTTTGTACTTTGCCGCTCCCCGGGCCCTCGCCGGGACGCGTATAGCGCCGAGGCGTGCCTTCTTCGACGTGATCTTCTAGTTTCCCCGGCGAGCTCCTCTCGCCAGGGCCTTGCGTGAGTGATGTAATCTTGAGCCTGGGACGGCCTTCCCGGCAAGCTCCTCTTGCCGGGGTCTTGATCTTCTGTTTTGTACACTTGGTTCTTGAATGGCTTGATATGGATCAGGAATGGTCTCGGCAAGCATGTGGTAGATCCGCCGGGAGGCTGCAACTGCCGTGCACAAGTTGGGGTCTTGAGGTACCTACCTTAGTACTACCGACACCTTCAGACACTCTTATAGTACATTTGGGCGACGATACTCCTTGCCCTTGTGTGCGTCCGTCGAAGCCTCTAAGCATCCAGCCTGCCCCGGTGCACCTTTGCGTGGGCAAGGGCCCGACAGGCACCTTCAATGCAAAGCGGGCGCTTGATGATTTCCACCCAGGGCACGCATCCACCAGCCGCCCGCCGAGGCGAAGTAGCTCCTGGGCATGGCCTCTTGAGCCACACCCGGACTATGAGGCCCTTCATGGCCTGCTCGGCTACCTTGTGGAGCTCGACCAGCTGCTTCAGCTGGTCACTAAGGGGCACCGGATGTCCGGACTCAGCATACTGAGACCAGAAGACCTTCTCCGTTGAGCTCCCCTCCTCGGCCCGGTAGAATGCGGCAGTATCGGACACGCTGCAAGGCAGATCTGCAATTGCTCCTAGAGAGCTCCGAATTCGGGTAAGTAACAGGTAATTCACATTCACATGCTTGCTTTGCATGAAAAATGCCTTACCCGCCGCTATTTTCTTCACCGCCTCAATCTCCTGGAGGGCCTTATGGGCCTCGGCCTTAGCGGCTTTGGCACTTTCAGGACTCTCGAGTCTTCGAGTCGCGCTCCAAACTCTCATGCTTTTCCATGAGAGCCTGGAGCTCTTGCCGCACCTCCGCCACCCGCGCCTCCTGCTTCTCTCGCTCCGCTCGTTCCGCGGCCGCATTACGTTCGGCCGTGGACATGGCCTCCTTCAGGGTAGCCACCTCGTTTGTGGCCCCTGTAGTACCCACGTTATCCTTGTTATTTCTATTGCAACCAAAATCCTTTTCTGTAAGGTACAAATTTAATGCGGTATCACTCACCTTCTTTGTCCTCGAGCTGCTTCTTGGCAAAGCCGAGCGCGTGCTCGGACCGCTCGAGGTCCTGCTTCAAAGCACCGACCTCCACGATCGGTCTGGGAGGAGGTCGGCGCAGCCTGCAATCCCATATTGACATAATTTTAGAACTCCTGTGTATCTTTTTAGATCCTCGGTCCGGCTTTTCTTTTGAACACCGAACCGAGCATCGTGGGACCTCTTGTCTATCGGTATTACATTGCATATTTTAAAAACTTCTTACCTCAAAGCCTGTTAGAAGGCTGCTACAAGCTTCGGTCAGCCCGCTCTTGGCGAGCTGAACCTTCTGAATCACCGCACTCATGATAGTGTGGTGTTCTTCCACGATGGAAGCGCCGTTGAGCGCCTCCAACAAGTTGTCCGACGCCTCCGGTTGGACGGAGGCTGCCGGTGTCACGGTCTTGCCCTTCTTACGAAGGGGCCGCCTGCCGGACTCCGGAACCACTGCGGGTTCCGGCACGGAGTCCGGCACGAAGTCCGGGAGGTTGCCCTGTGGCACCTCCGGAGCCTCCCCCTCTGGCGGGTCCCTCACAGGATCCCACCTCGGCGTCCTCAGTATCGCGAGGGGTGGAGGCGGTCGGAATGGAATCTACATCCGACGGAGCCAAGGACCCGCTTGATGAAGCGGGAAGATCATCCTCGGCCGGACTACAGGTAGTGTGCGGCATTAGAAGGACACTATGTGGCACAAAAGAGAAATTATAAATCATTCTGAATCCGAACACTTACGATCTTGCCGGGGGCTTGGCCCTTGAGGGCCACCCTTCATCGCCGTCGTTGGCGTTGGCGGAACTGTCCAGAGGAAGGGTCCTTCCCCTATTGGACCCTTCGGCCTCCCCCGTTGGGGAAGCCTTCCTCTTATTCTCTCCCCCCTCCTGGGGAGAGTCCTCTTTCTCCTCCTCGTCTTTGGGGGAGGAGTCCGCCTCAGAGCCATCGGACGATGAGTCCGATACCACCTGGCGCCGGGAACTCCTTCGGGTTCCCGTGGCCTTCTTCTTGGCCTTCTTCTCCGGCACCACATAAAGTGTCCGGACTAGCAGCCCCGTTAAACAGGTATCCGCTGGGTCTTGGGGAGGGAGACGAGTTAACTGTCTGGGACGTCCTCTGCCAGTCCTGTTAAGGGCATTGGGAATTTTAGATCCCACAATAGAGTCAAACTATGAAAGAAATAAATGTCCCATAAAGGATAACATATCTTACCACACCGGCCGGGCGATTGGTGCTGAATCCGCGGTCTTCAGTCGCGGACGCGTGGGCTTCTCCGCCCTTGAACAGCACCCTCCGTGCAGCCAGACGTCAGGTCGAAGAGCCCGCTCAGGTCGGTCTGTGCGGATCGAACTCCCACAGATTGAAGGCCCGTTGTTGGCAGGGAGAATCCGGCAGATGAGCATGACCTAGATCACGTTGACAAGCTTGAGCTTCTTGTTCACCAGGTGCGGAGACAGATCGAGTCCGGTCGGCTCCTCGAACTGCCCCATAGCAAGCCCTTCTCTTTCCGGTGGTGAGCTGCATGGGGGTACCAGATCTGAACTCGGGGGCCGCTGCCCATTTAGGGTCCCGCGGCTCGGTGATATAGAACCACCCCGATTGCCACCCTTTGATGGTTTCCACGAAGGCGCCCTCAAGCCAGAGGATGTTGGGCATTTTGCCCACCATAGCGCCTCCGCACTCCGCTTGGACGCCCTTCACTACCTTCGGCTTGACATTGAAGGTTTTTAGCCACAAGCCGAAGTGGGGCTGGATGAAGAGGAAGGCCTCACACATGAGGATAAACGCCGAGATGTTGAGGATGAAGTTTGGCTCCAGATCATGGAATTCCACGCCGTAGTAGTACATGAGCCCCCGGACGAAGGGATGAAGTGGGAAGCCTAGTCCGCGGAGGAAGTGGGGAAGGAATACGACCCTCTCATGGGGCCTGGGAGTGGGGATGAGCTGCCCCTTGTCGGGCAGCCGGTGCGCGATGTCATTTGGACAAGTATCCGCGCCGCAGTTTTTCGATGTGCCCCTCCGTAACGGAGGAAGCCATCCACTTGCCTCCCGCTCCGGACATGGCTGGAGAAGGTTGGGGCGAGATGTGCGAACTTGGGCGCTGGAGCTCGAGTGCGCGGAGATGGATAAGCAAAGGAGGAAGAAGGCGTAGGTAAAAAAGGTGGATCCTTATCCCCTTATATATGGGTGGACGAAGACTATGCGTCCCCACCGACCTGGTAAAACTCGCTTATCTCCCAAGCGCCACCATCAATGGCGCGGTTGGGTTACCCACGTCCGTATTGATGGGAATCCCGGA
Organism: Aegilops speltoides; assembly: GCA_021437245.1. Taxonomy (NCBI): domain Eukaryota; kingdom Viridiplantae; phylum Streptophyta; class Magnoliopsida; order Poales; family Poaceae; genus Aegilops; species Aegilops speltoides. The sequence continues at coordinate 494,489,550 of CM038147.1, read as the reverse complement.
ATAAGGGGAACACGATCTCTGCTTCGACAAGACGTGCCAAGGAAACCGCTTCGCTAAACGCGCTGAGGTGGTATAATAAAAAACAATTCAAGTAAAGGCTTGGTGGTGGTATGATGTCATGCCCCAAAATACGTCAGCAGATTGAACTTGTGTACATATTACTTTCTCTACGGTGGAATGTGGAATTTATTTTGCAGAGCCGGACACTATCCTGGTGTTCACAATGTTCTATGAATTATTCGGAGGAGCAACCCGCCTTGCAATGTCGAACAATATGCGCGCCGGACTCATCGTCATTGAAGCCTAGTTCAGGGGCTATTGAGGGAGTCCTGGACTAGGGGGTGTCCGGATAGCCGGACTATCATCATCGGCCGGACTCCAAGACTATGAAGATACAAGATTGAAGACTTCGTCCCGTGTCCGGAGGGGACTTTCCTTGGCGTGGAAGGCAAGCTTGGCGATATGGATATGTAGATCTCCTACCATTGTAACCGACTCTGTGTAACCCTAGCCCTCTCTGGTGTCTATATAAACCGGAGGGTTTTAGTCCATAGGACGAACAACCATTACAACAATCATACCATAGGCTAGCTTCTAGGGTTTAGCCTTCTTGATCTCGTGGTAGATCCACTCTTGTACTACCCATATCATCAATATCAATCAAGCAGGAGTAGGGTTTTACCTCCATCGAGAGGGCCCGAACCTGGGTAAAAACATCGTGTCCCTTGTCTCCTGTTACCATCCGCCTAGACACACAGTTCGGGACCCCCTACCCGAGATCCGCCGGTTTTGACACCGACAAGGACCAGGAGGTAGAGGCTCAACTCGACGCGGAGCGAGCGCATGCCGCTGCCATCGAGGCTCTCCTGCAGGCGGAACCGGATGTCATGGATGTGAACAGGGCGGCGGAGGCTCAACTTGAGGCGGAGCGCGCGGATGCCGCTGCCATCGAGGCCCTCTTGCAGGCGGAACCGGACATCCTGGACTTGAACCAGGCGGCAGAGGCTCGACTCGACGCGGAGCGCGCGGATGCCGCTCTCATCGACGCCCTCCTATAGGCGGAACCGGACGTCCTAGACATGAACCGGGCGGCGGAGGCTCGACTCGACGTGGAGCGCACGGATGCCGCTGCCATCGAGGCCCTCTTGCAGGCGGAACCGGACGTCCTCGACTTGAACTGGGCTGTGCTCTCGTCCATGCAGAGCGCCCGCACGCTCCGTCTGAATGAGTAACTGGAGGTCGATGACAACCACGATGCGGAGACACACGTCGGCAGCTATGTCTGGTTCGTGCCGGCAGCCAAAGACGATGAGGCCGTCTTGTTCCGCGAGCAGTGATAGTTTTTCTTTATGTTGTTGTTTTTATGAACCTTTTGCTTTGTAAAAACATATATTTGTTATGCAAGTCGCCCGACTTGGGTCAGTCTACCATTTCAGGCAGTTGGATGAATATCCTACGTCTCCTAACCCTTCTTCCTCACCTCCTCTTCTTCCTCAACAGACCACCGCACGGGCCATACGGATACTCCCCAACATGCGGTTCGATAAACATACTCTATGAACAAAAATTATGTGTCAGCGGTAGGATGGCTGAGTTTGGTTTGTTCACATGCGACAGCACGTGTCAGTGAAGGTGCGTTCCCTTAGTTGGGTTTGCGGCGTGCAGGAGCGACTGTGTGAGGGTGCGATGCGACCGCGGCGTGCAGGAGCGACCGTGTGAGGGTGCGGTGCGACCGCGATAGGCGTGCACAAGTGTACCTCCTTCTCATTTTTAAAACTTTAGGCAAGCTTGGCAAAAATGGGTGGCGAAGTATGGCAATGCAAGGCCTAGACCCAAACAGGATAAGTATGTACGTACTAGGAGTACTAGTGTTAAAAAAGAAAGGCGGGTTTTCCTTCGCGGGATTTAATCGATATAAATCCTCATTTCACGTGACAATTAATGCGTATTTTTCTCCAAAGACCAAAGAGCTAACCATCTCACTCCTCATCGCTTGATTAATGCAGTGCCATGCAAAGCAACCTTCTCACTTCTGCATGCATGCAGGGGATATTAATGTCCTTGGTTGCTAGTACGAGGCAAACCCCATCAATTTTGCCTCGATTAGTGTTAGTGGCCTTTAGCAAATTGTAATTTTGATATACTGGCCTTGTGTACAAAAAAATGGAGGTAGTAACTATATTTGACTTCCTTCCCCATTGCGGTGACGTCGACGATATCTCGAACGTTGTGGTTTGGCGAAGTGCGTTCGACGGAGAACACCATTGAGGCCTTGAGGGAGACCACAGTGAGTCGTTCGCAAGTGCCGCCTGCAAGCCGAGACAACCGCCTTATTTGCATCCAGGAAGTCTGTTAAACCAAAGGACACATAAATGTACTGGTACTACTAGTACACAATAGCGTCATCCGTCCAGCTTAGTGCGGTGAGATGGTTTCTCGAAGAAGACGATGGAGAAGCGGAGTCAGCGAAGAGTGAAATGATGGTTGCTTCGTCCGTGCTTTTGTGATTTGACGCCTCACTGCTTTGTGATTTGTGATAGAAGGGACAGGGGAGTAGACTTTGTGCTCTTTACTGTACTACATGCGTCCAAGCATGGGAGAAATAGGAGAGACGTTGTATTTTTCTATTCCTTCAATCAATCAATCAGGGAGCTTCGGTTCCATCTTTTTGGCTTTGGCAACACCGTCCACAATGCTTCCCATGATGCCAAAAGCTATTTTCACATTTGGCTACACATTATGGATGCCCTTAACTGTACCACTTGGTTTTGCTCCTGTGTGCTATCTATACAAATTTCAATTATATAGATCTAAAAAATTATAGAAACAAGATTAAAAGGAGGTGATTTTGCCGCGCGGATGGTGGGGGAGGTGATACGTCTCCAACGTATCTACTTTTCAAAACAATTTTGCCCTTGTTTTGGACTCTAACTTGCATGATTTGAATGAAACTAACCCGAACTGATGCTGTTTCCAACAGAACTGCCATGATGTTGTTTTATGTGTAGAAAACAAAAGTTCTCGGAATGACCTGAAAATCCACGGAGACAAGTTTTGGAAAATATAAACAACACTGGCGAAAGAATCAAGACCAGGGGGCCCACACCCTGTCCACGAGGGTGGGGGTGCTCACCCCCCATGGGCGCGCCCCCCTATCTCGTGGGCCCCTTGCGCTCCACCGACCTCAACTCCAACTCCATATATTCCATTTCATGGAGAGAAAAATTAGAGAGAAAGTTTCATCGCGTTTTACGATACGAAGCCGCCGCCAAGCCCTAATCTCTCTCGAGAGGGCTGATCTGGAGTCCGTTCAGGACTCCGGAGAGGGGGATTCGTTGCCATCGTGTCGGTGTACTAAAGTAGGGGTACCTTAGTACCCCGAACTTGTGCATGGGCAGTCGCAGCGTCCCGTGGCAAGGCTTGCCGGGCGTCCGCCAAGACCCTTCACTATTCATATTACTGCCATTCAAGAACAAAGTGTTGACTGTGAAGACAAGGCCCCGGCAAGAGAAGCTTGCCGGGGAGGACAAGACCCCGGCAAGAGGAGCTTGCCGGGAAGGCCAACCAAGGCACTTCAGAAAACTTGCCGCGACGCTCCGCGCGTCCCGGCAAGACCCGATGACCGGCAAGCTTGCGGGTGCGACAAGATAACGACCGCGGCAGGGTGCTTGCTGCGGCGAAGCCACAACTCTGCGCCCACGCTCCAGCTCACCCGACGACGTGTCGCCGCAGGATTGCTCCTGGTGCACGTGGCGGGTAGCTGTGCAGCCAAGCGGTGCGAGGTGGCGATGGATACGACGAGAAGGCTATCGTGGCGATCGGTGGCGCCCCTAACGGTCGCTTCCTGCACTGTTTGGGCAACCGGACGGGCATTAAATGCCCTTGTCCCCTGCCGTCAGAGTTAGGTACGGGGCACTATTGATAGCGGTTGTACCAACCCGCGTTTTTACTTTTTTACCCCTCTCACTGTGTTGCCACCTGTCGGTGACCCCTTTAGACTATAAAAAGGAGGCCCGTGCGCACATAGAAGAGGTTCGACTCATTCGAGACTACAACACACCCACACTCTCAAGCAAGAACAAATACAAACACAAAGCAGCAGTAGGAGTTTTATCTCTCCGGAGAGCTCTGCCGGGTAAAACCTCGCGTGCTTGACCTCGATCTGCTCTTCATGCGCCTCCGCCTCCTGCGGACCAAAAGGGCCCCGCCCCATAGGTGCTTGTTTCATTTACATCTTTTGGCGCCAGTAGGGGGCGCCGAGGTTGTGCGACCGATCCGGTCTCCGCTTACATCAGCATCTTCATCGACATGCCACCGAAGAAGAAGACTTCGGAGGTGGCCGCTCCGTCCACGTCGATTCCACCGCCGCCAGAGCAAACGGGCGGTGGGGTAGACGCCGGCGGAGGAGCGGGCGCCGACGGTGGGACTCACGTCGTCACCAGGTCCAAGGACAAGGTCCCGCAAGCTTCTGCGTCTGTACATACACCGCACCCTTCCCAGGGAGTGCAAGATCGACAGCGCCATGGTGCTCCTAGCACCGTACTCGCATTGGAGCAAGGCCGAGCTGGTGGATCGCGACGCCAAGGCCAATAAGCACGCCAAGACGCTGGCACGAAAGCGCAGTACGATCGCCGGACGAGATGCTGCTCCTTCTAACACTATTAGAAGTCTGAGCGATCTCGCCTCGCATCGCCGCCACCACCACCCAAGACTCAGAGGAAGCGCGGCTCGAGCTCATTGCTTCTAGATTTCCCTCCACCCGCATAAGATCGACGATCGGGGCCACCATTCAAACCCTCATCGCCGCTTAACGGCGCATAAGCCCCGCAACCGAAAGCACATCGGGTTTCGCAAGACGCCCAGCGCAGTTTATACATTGACAAGACCGGGGGTGCCACTACTGCACTCCCGCCTGGCCAAGATCGCCGACTCACCGGGCCAACCTCGACACCGACTCCATCGCATCGCCGGACCCGCGAGCTCGCGCGATCAACGCCAAGTTCTCCAAGAACGACGACACAAAGACGCCGACTCGCATCGGCGCCGGAGAGAAGCGCGACGTCGGTCGACCAGCGAAGGCTGGGCCCACTGTTGATATGCATGCGCCAGGGGAACCAGGCGACTTGCCATACGCGGTAGGTTGCCCTGCGTTCACCCGTGAGCTGCGGCAAGTCAAGTGGCCCAGCACCAAGAATTTCAAGCCAGACGTGCCCGAGAAGTACGATGGCAAGATACATCTGTCGGAGTTCCTCAGCATCTACACCATAGCGGTGCAGGCTGCCGGGGGGCGTGACGAGAAGATCCTCGCCAACTACTTCCCGCTGGTGCTCAAGCCCAACGTCAGATCTTGGCTTATGCACTTGCCGGACAACTCCATTTCTTCGTGGGCGGACCTGTGCCATCAGTTTGTCGGCGCCTTCACAGGCGGCCACAAGCCCCATGGCCAGGAAAGCGATCTTCATTTGCTTGCCCAGAAGGAAGGAGAACCCTTGTGCAAGTACATACAGAGATTCAGCCAGGTGCAGCACAACATCCCAGACGTCCACCCTGCCACGGTTATCAGCGCGTTCCATCAGAACGTGCGTAACCGCAGGATGAGGGAGGAGATGGCGATGTGCAAGATTAGAGATGTCAGCGAGCTATATGCTCTGGCCGACAAGTGTGCACGGGCTGAAGAGGGGAGGAAACTCCCCGGAGAGAACGCAGGAGCAAAAGGATCTGACAGTGAGGATGCCCCTCCGGCAAAGAAGAATCGGAGGCGGAACAACAGAAAGAGGAAAGCTAAGGATGTGCTAGTTGTCGAGCAGTCCGGCAACGGAGGCGCCCCCGAGAAGGCCAAAGCTGGTGATTCCGGGCGAGGTGTGGTGGCCGACAAGCGGTGATGGCTCCGACAGCGTCTTGCAAGATCCACCGCACCAAGGGCCATGACCTCCAAGCCCTGCAAGAAAGTTGAGCAGATGGCGGAGCTACTGAAAACTGAATACGAGCGCCATGACAAGGAGAAGGCCCAGGAAGGTGGCGGAGGATCCGCAAGAAGCGCCCCGCTTCGGGGAGGGCGCGCGGCAGCTGCCAAGACAGCGGCAAGGAGGCCAGAGCTCCCGCCGCGACAAGGACTTAAGACGAAGATGAAGATGATGAGATGGATGAGGATGAGACCGACGAGCAAGAATTTGAAGGCGACGGAGGTTTTGTGCGTTGATGGCGGTGCTTCTCGCACACCTCGTGACCGCCAACTCAAACAAGGGTGCGGGAGGTGAATGCAGCAGAACCTGGTCGAATCGACCGCAGAACCCTCAAGTGGTCAAGACGCCCATCATCTTTGACGTTGAGGATCACCCGATCGCATCATCGCGGTTGGGTGCTTGCCGATGTTGGTTTCGCCAACCATCCGCAACCTCAAGGTCACAAAGATAAAGGTTGACGGCGGGCGGCCTAAATCTGATCTCTTCAGCGGTACTCAACAAGCCCAGATCCTCGACAATGAGCTCAAGAAACTGGTACCTTTCAAGGAATCAACCGGGAAGGAGCAAGCCTAAGGGGAAGATCACACTCGCCGCTGACGCTTTGGCAGCGAGCTGAATTTCGTGACGAGAGAGTCACATTTGACGTTGCTGATTTCCATCGCTTCTACAATGGGATACTCGGCTGTCGAAGCGCGTCAAGTTCATGGCAGCCTCTCACTATGCCTACAATGTACTAAGATGCCCGGTCCGATAAGTGTCATCTCCGTCCAAGGCGACAAGAAGGATGCACTCATCTGATCGACAAGATTTACTGGAAGCAAAGAGCAAGAAGAGAGCGCAAACCACTTGTCACAAGCTCCCGGGGAGAAGAAGAAGACCAAGTCCGCAAGAGTAGCTCGATGCCCACTCCGCAAGCGCACTTCTTCGTAGTGCTGCGCTACTGCCGAGGACGCACCATCGAGCTCCACCGCAAGTGCAAGAAGGCGAAGACAGCTGCACCAGAGACCAAGAAAGTGGTCGCTAAGGAGGACGGCGACGGTGGTACCTTCACCATCGCCACACTTGACCCTAAATAGGAAAGCGCTCGTTGCTTTCTCTGCGGGCGAATCGTCGGCGTATTTGCATGGCAACCATCCGACATCCCCGTGTTCCTGTGAAGTAATTGAGCACCACCTTGCCGCCTGTCCTCACGCCGCCCGCCAAGCGAGAGTCGTGAAGCAAGAGGTGGAACGCCAAGAGTTCATTGCGAAGAGATCAAGAAGTTGAAGCAGCAGCCTCGTCGAGGAGTACTCCATCCAACGTGATTAGCAAATCCAGTAGTCGTGCGCAAGGCTAACGGAAGTGGAGGCTTTGTATTGACTTCACGGATGTTAATAAAGCTTGTCCCAAAGATCCATTTCCTTGCCGCCGCATTGACCAGATTGTCGACTCCACGGCAGATGTGATCCGCTTTCATTTCTTGATGCATACTCAGATACCATCGATCTTCATGGCGAAGAGGATGAAGAGAAAACCGCATTCATTACTCCATGTGGCACGATCGCTTTGTACTGAATGCCTTCGGACAAAAGAATGCTGGTTCAACGTCAGAAGAGTAGTCAATCATGCTTTTGAGCCACGCCTACACAGAATGTAGAAGCATACATGGATGATATAGTGGTCAAGAGCAAGGACGGAGAAACTTTGGTTCAAGATCCGAAGAGACTTTTGCAAATCTGCGCAAGGTCAATCTCAAGTTAAACCCCGAGAAGTGCGTGTTTGGAGTTCCTTCCGCAAGCTTCTCGGTTCTTTGTGTCCTGTGAGGGGATTGAAGCCAACCCCGACAAGATTAAGGCCATCGAGCAGATTGAAGCCGAAGCGCATCAAGGATGTGCGAAGGCTTGCCGCCTTGCGTTGTTGCTCTCAAGAGGTTCATCTCTAAGTTCTGCTGAGCGCCGCCTGCCATTTTTCAAAATTTTTAAAAAGGCAGGTCCAATGAAATGGACTCGAAGCGGAGGCTGCTTACAGAGACTGAAGAGATACCTATCCTCCACTCAGATTTTTCGCACCTAAGCCACAAGAGAAGTTGTTGCAGTATATAGCGGCAACCAATCAAGTGGTTAGTGCTGCGTTAGTAGCGGAGAGGGAGGCAGATGATGAGCCAGCAGCATGCAAGCGAGTCCAATGACAAGCGTGGGGCTTCTCCGTCAAGCTCGTCCCGATAAGGATGAGTCCTGCAGCAGCCGCAGGCAGAGAAACAGAAGAAGATGGTGCAGCGCCTAGTTTATTTCGTCAGCTCCCTTTTACAGGGGGCTAGATCAAGATACTCTGCAGTGCAAAAATTGCTTTTCGGCCTCCTCATGGCCTCGAGGAAGCTGCGCCATTATTTTCAAGCACACAAAATCACAGTTGTCACTCATTTTCCGTTGAAGTGGATATTGCATAATCCAGAAGCAACAGGCAGGATTGTCGAGTGGGCACTGGAATTGTCAAGCTTTGGCCTCAACTTTGAAAGTACTTCAACTGTCCAGAGCCGAGCATTGGCAGAATTTATAGCAGAGTGGACGCCAACACCTGATGAAGAAACTCCGGAGAAGAGCATCCCCGTCAAGGAAGCAAACAAGGAATGGATCATGTACTTTGATGGTGCCTTCTCGCTGCAAGGCGCCGGTGCGGGTGAGCTACTTGTCGCACCCACCGGAGAGCACCTCAAGTACGTGATCCAAATGCACTTTCCCAAGGAGCAGGCAACAAACAATACTGCAGAGTATGAGGGCCTGCTTGCCGGACTCAGGATCGCGACAGACCTTGGGATCAAGAAGCTCATTGTCAGGGGTGACTCACAACTTGTCGTCCGCCAAGTCAACAAAGATTATCAGAGTCCGTTGATGGAGGCCTACATCGATGAAGTGAGGAAGCTGGAAGAGCATTTTGACGGCCTGCAGATGGAACATGTTCCAAGAGCTCAGAATGACATTGCAGACGGCCTATCAAAGCAAGCGCCAGACTTGTTACCTGTGGAACCAGGTATTTTTGTGCTCAAGCTGACTCGGCCATCTGTAACACCATCAGCTAGACAGAGCAAGAAGAGAAAGTTGGTTACTGGCGACTACTTTCCGGCAGAGCTCCCCGAAGCCGCCGCCAAGAAGGTCCCCAGGATCAACACAGAAAGTGCTAAAGAGCAGTCTGCTCCGACAAGCCCTAGGGTTTGTTTCATTGAAGCAGACGCTCCCGACAAGTTGTGTCCCGACACGCTTGCCGGTGGGCATCACGCCCCGGCAGGATCCCAGATTCTTGCCGTATAAGGGAATGTTCCCGCAGCAGCATTTGCGCCTTTAGTCCTTGTTGTCGAGCCTCAAGCTCCGACATGGGCACAGCAGATAGTCCATTTCCTTCAGATAGGAGAACTTCCCGAAGAACAAGAGGAAGCAGAAAAAGTGCCCGGCAATCAAGTATGTACCAGTTTTTCGACGACATACTGTACAGAAGAAGATTCAACGGAGTGAAATTGAAGTGCATTTCCCGGGAAGAAGGACAAGAGCTGTTGGCGGAGATACACGGAGGCATATGTGGCCACCACATTGGCGCAAGAGCACTTGCCGCAAAGCTTTCGGCAAGGTTTTTTTGGCCGACAGCCCTCCAGATGCAACCGCACAAGTAACCAAGTATGAAGCGCAAGGCCCACTCCAAACAGATACATCAACCAGCTCAAGCTCTCCAAACAATCCCTTTATCCCGCCATTTTCGGTCCGGGGCTCGACATCCTGGCCCCTTTCCCCGAAGTTGTCGGGGCTTCGAAGTTCTTGTACGAGTAATCGACAAGTTCACGGCGGCCGGAGGTGGAAGCAAGGAGGAAGGTGACAGACAACAAGCCAGCCAAGTTCTTCAGTCAATTGTTTGCCGCTTCGAGTCCCTAACAGATCATCACCGACAATGGCACACAGTTCACGAGCCGCACCTTCATGTAGTACGCCCAAGATCTTGGCGCTAAGATCTTCTTTCGCTTCATTGCTCACCCGAGAAGCAACGGTCAAGCGGAGAGAGCGAACGCAAAGTGCTGCGCGGGCTCAAGACCGTAACTTTGACAAAGCTGCACAAGTGCGGAAGAAATTGATCGAGGAGTCGCCGGTGGTTCTTGGTCGATCAGACGACGCCAAATCGAGCCATCGCCGACACCTTTTGCTCGCTTCACGGAGCAGAAGCAGCTTCTCCCACGGAATCAGATACGGATCGCTCGAGTGCTCGCTTATGATGAGCTTGAGCAAGAGCAGCTGCAACAAGATGACGCGCTGCTCCTCGAGGAAGATCGTCTTTAGGCTGTTGTACGAGCTGCTCGTTATCAGCAAGCTTTGCGCCGCTACCATAGCCGCAAAGTCAATGCCAGAAGCTTCGAGGAAGGCGACCTTGTTCTTCGGCGCGTTCAATCCGCCAAGAATTCCAACAAGTTGACGCTGAAGTGGGAAGGCCCTTATCGGGTGAAGCGAGTCACTAGGCCCGGCGCTGTCCGCCTTGAGACCGAAGATGGCTTTCCGGTGAGCAACTCCTGGAACATAGAGCATCTTCGCAAGTTTTACCCATAAGGCGCGGTTGCCGGAGCCCGTTTCGGCAACCACCTTTGGTACAAGCTTTGCCACTGTTGCATATAACCCTTTGTACAAAGCCGGGCGCAGATCCCGTGCATAGATAAAGATTTTATGTTCAGTACATGTTGTCAAATTTCATGCCTTTTTCTTTTTAGCATGTATACACTGACACTTTGTGCAGAACTTTCCCCCGGTAAGCAATAACGAGCCTCAAAGCTTCATAACTTTATTTTCTCTTCTTTCTTTTGCTCAAAAAGAAGGTTCCTCCGCCGACAAGTTCACCGGGGGGGAGGAGAAGATAAACGTGTGGACCGGGCGTCGTTCAAAGAAGCATAAGCCTTGCCGGGACACAAACGACAGAAAAGCTAAGTTGCCAAAGTTTGAACACAGTCATTTTAAAATTTTTAAGTTATATTCCTTGAACGACCGTGCCTTGTATGGAAAACCTGTGCGCGGAGGAACCGGCTCGTGGCTAAGTTGCGCCCTTACTTTGTTTCGAGTCCGCTCAACAACGGAAGTGTGCTGCAACTAGCCCCGACAAGGTTTCTTGCCGGGGGCAACACCGCCGCAAGCTCATTGACAATTCAAGACTCAAACTTTTCATGGCAAGCGTGTTTATACCGCAAGTTCCCTAAAAGCGTAGGGTAAAAACATACAAGAAATGGAACCGAATAAAGGAAGTAACATAGCAGATAGTACCCAGAATAAAGTTATATTACAATAAATAACTTGCCGCGCTCTAAGAAATTGTTCCTACGACATATCTAGCAGCGGCAAGAAGAAGGAAGGGAGAAGAAGGGTGGCCTAATCTACGCGCTCGCCATCGATCCTCCTGACTTCATTGACCTTGTCCATGATGGGTGCGACGATGGCTTTGAGTTCTTCAAGATCAGCACCCGCCGGCAACTTCTTGAGGACGCGGGAGAGGTCGAGGTTCGGGTTGCGGAACAGTATCTTCACCAACACCTTCTCCAAGACCTTGGCGCAGATTGCGCGCGACTCGTCGGCCAGCTTCTTCGGGATCCTTTCCCGGAGCTGCTGGAGAGCCGTCACCACACCCTTGAAGAAAAGAGTAAGCTTGGCGCTGGGCTGGAGGTTCTCGTCGAAGGAGTACCCAAAGCCCGCCAAGTCCAGCTCCGCCAGCTCCTCATCGATGGATGCAGCAATGTTGACGAGGCCCTCTGTCCAGAGCTCCACTGTAGCCCTGAAGGTGTTCTGAGTCTCGGCGGCCCTCGTCAACAGCTCCTCGTTGCCCTTGAGCTCTTTCTTCAAGTCATCCTCTCGCCTCTTGGCGGCGTCTAGTGTCTCCGTCAAGGTGGCCAGCTTCATCTCCAGATCAGCGCTTGAGTCCTTGGCGGCGTTCAGTTCCTTGGCCTTCTCGGCGAGTTGAGCTTGCAGATCGCCATGGGCAAGTGCATCCTTCTCGCATTCGCGCTGGAGTGCGGCAAGCTCTTCATTCTTCTTTCCCATATCCGCCTCCAACTGCGCCACTTTCTCCTCTAACTCCTTCTTGGCGGCCTCGGCGGCCACGGCAGCGTCCTTTGCCTCCTTGAGCGCCCCGCCAAGTGACTGCTCTCGTGCATCGAGCTCCTCCTCGTAGCTGTCCAGGTTAACCTTTTTTGCATCAGTTCACCTTCCCGCCTGGACATCTCCTCGGCGGCGAGCCTCTGCTGCTCCTTGGCTTCAGCCTTTTCCAGGATGAACACCTTCTTCGCCTCGTCAAGTTGCGCCCTCTCCTCCACAATGGATCGGAGGGCTTCCTGGTTGCGGCTCTTGAGCTCCTCCGCATGCTTTTCTATGTCAACTCCCGCCCACGCGACAAGCGCTTCCCGGGACTCAAGCTTCACTTGCCGGGCGCGGTAGAGTGACACCAACTTCCGGAGCAGTTGCTCCTCCTCGGACTTGCCACTGCTACTGCCGGGCGCGTCAACCACTGCCAGCCCGGCAGAGGCGAGTACTTCCCCGTCAAACTCCTCTCCTTCGACCGGCGCCCTGGAGCTCGACGCCCAGGGAAGCTTGATGAGGGCGCCCTCGCCGGCCTTCAAGTATGCGCCTGGCTGGGGCTCCTCGGAGCCCGTCGCTGCATCAGCGGCGGAGGGGTCGGCGGTCGGTGTAGCGCCTTGCGCTCCTGCGCCCTCCGGGTCGTCGGTCGATCGCCCGGACCCTCGCCAGCCTCTGCGCCAAAGAGCCTTGGCGGCTTCTTCGTCGGCGGGATCGTCAGCGCCGGCCTCTTCCTCGTCAGCAGCGGCATCCCTAGTATTGCCGCGTGCGCCTTCCTCGCCGGTGGCTTCAGTCTCCATCGGGTCTGTGAGAGGGGGATCTGACGACAGGGAGAGGAAGGAGAAGTCAAGCAAATATCCAAAAAAGAAGAAAGAAGATCAGAAGAAAAACCCAAGGGAAAATTTCTGACAAGGAGGGTTACCTGCGCTGGGCTCCGTGACCATGGGCTCCACCACCGGAGGCTCACTGGTCCCTTCCCTTGCCGGGGACATCTCCCTTGCCGGGGAGCGCTCCCTTGTTGGTGAATCGCCCCTTGGCGGCGTAGTCGAAGCAGACAGCACCTCCGGGGCGGTTTCTACTTGCTCCTGATGAGCCTGTTCTGCTCCTACACAAATAAATTAACAATCAAGATGTCAGCAAAAGAAGAAGCACCCATGCGCGCCCCACAACAGGAAACGAACCAAACACTTACGCTGGGGGCTGTGCTGGGGGCTGCTGCGAGGAGAAGGGATTGGGTCCGTCAAGGTGGTCTCGGACGTGTCTTCTGCCATCAGAGCAGGATCGTCCTCGATGACAACCACGGGAACCTTGGCCCTCTTCGCCGCTCTCTCGGCCTGAGTCCTGAAATGAAACAGGGATTCAGAGAGAAGCCAATCAGATGCAAGACAAGCAACAAGAAAGATTGAAGAAAAACAAGTACAGCAAGGAGAAAGCCTTACTCTTCCTCCTCTTCTTCCTCCTCGTCGGAGCTCAGCGCAGAGAGGTCAAGTCCCATCTTTACCCTTCGTGGCGGAGGAGTAGGCTCCCTTGGACGTTTGCCGGGAGCTGCGGCAGGATCAGGCGTGGCGGCCCGGGAAGACCCCGCCTCGATTGCGGCACAGCTGGGACCTCCTGCGGCAACGGTACTTGTCATGTGGAGCGTGTCCCACGGTGCCGCGGCTGCTGGCCTGCCTGCCCCCCTGCCGTATCTCCAACTCGACGGAGGCTCCTTCGTGGTTGAAATTGGGGCTGCGCTGGGGCCTCCGCCTGCGGCAAGCTGCTCGAAGACGGCTAGCTGCTCGTGCCCTCGACGGGCTCGCTCGCTTCAGCCTCGGGCACCCTTTCGCCAACGACCTCTCCGGCAAGGTCCTCCCTGTCGGCAAGGCTTGCCGCCTCGGCCGCCTCTGCCTCCTCCAACGTGAAGCCGAACTCACCTGCGGCGACGGCTGCTGCCGCCTCTTCGGCCCTGGTGGCGATGTAGCGCATCTCGTTCTCGGTGGTGTCGCGGGTGAGGAGCCTCTATTCGTCGGCGTTGACTGCTACCTCCGTCAAGCCATCGAAGAATTGCTGCACGACGTCGTCGGCGGGCTCCATCCAAGTTGGGATTATCCCGTGCGAATCGCACTCTGGCATCATTGTACGATGCGATCACGCCGGGAGTTGTTGCACAATGGGATGACGCCGCGCAGCGCTGAACCACTCGATGGTTGGCGTCATGCTTGAACAGCTCCTTCAAAGATCCCGTCAAGCTTGAAACTGTGAAGTTGAAATTGAGGTGCGGGCGCAGCCTCATGATATCTGCTGGCCGCTTAAAGCGCCAGCGGGCTCTCCTCGCGCAGAGGGCGGCGCGACGGCGGCGAAATCCGCGCCAACTGCCTCGCTGTGAGCCCGCAAGCCCGAGCCGGAGGATTCGGTGGTGGCAATCTTCAGCTTGGTGTCGTCCCGCGACAGCGCCCGATCGCCGCTGAACTACCCGAAGTCTGGGCGCGAGTTGGTGAACGGCTGCGGATTGGCATCACAGATCCAGCACCACTCCGCCCTCCACTCATCCCACTTGCTGCGGAGCTCGCCCGCCAGATACACCTCCTTCATGCCGATTCGTGAGGTCCAAGCGATTCCGCCAGCCAATGGCTCTCCTTTCTCGGCCCGGGGGGTGAAATAATGGCAAAAAAGAGCAACACTTGGGTGGACGCCGACGAAGTTCTCGCAGAGGTGTGCGAAAACCGCCATTGTGAGAGCGGCATTGGGGATGAAATCAAGAAGATGAAACCCGTAGGTATTCATGATGTCGCAGAAGAAATCAGAAAAAGGTGGGCAGAGCCTGCAATAGAAGAACACCGGAAAGAAATAGTACCCTTTTGGGCACCGCTTCGATTTGGAAGCCTCGGCGGAGAGCACCGGCGTGCGCGGATGCGCCGCGTCTCCGCCGACCGAAGAGGTAGAACTCCTCCGCAGCGCCTTCGGGTGAGCTCGGGAGAAAAGCACTCGCTTGCGCAAGCGCCTGCCGCAACGCCGGCCGATTTCGGTCTTGCGGTCTTCGGAGCCATGGCGGAAGCGGCGGGGGAGCGCGAAGGTGTTGAGGGCGACGGCGGCGACGGGCGGCATAGCGCTGCTCTCTTTCGGCTTGGGAAGCGGAGGGGAGCGGCGGAGCTTTCGGAGGAAGGAACTGCAAGTGGCGAAGGTGGGGGAAACGGCCCTGTTTCCTCTGCTTATAAACAGGGGAGCCGAACGTTACGCATTTCCTGAATTAAAAATTACCCACGATCTCTCCCATGACGCCGCGATTGACGCGTGTTGTTACGGGAGGACGCGGTGGATACGGAGTGGATTTGGTTTGGACCCAGCCGCTGCGTCTGCGTGCTGCTTTTGGGCTCCGCCCAACAGCGCTTCGGCACGTGTATGGCCCAGCCGGGGGCTCTGCCGGTGTACTAAAGTAGGGGTACCTTAGTACCCCGAACTTGTGCACGGGCAGTCGCAGCGTCCCGTGGCAAGGCTTGCCGGGCGTCCGCCAAGACCCTTCACTATTCATATTACTGCCATTCAAGAACAAAGTGTTGACTGTGAAGACAAGGCCCCGGCAAGAGAAGCTTGTCGGGAAGGACAAGACCCCGGCAAGAGGAGCTTGCCGGGAAGGCCAACCAAGGCACTTCAAAAAACTTGCCGCGACGCTCCGCGCGTCCCGGCAAGACCCGACGAGCGGCAAGCTTGCGGGTGCGACAAGATAATGACCGCGGCAAGGTGCTTGCCGCGGCGAAGCCACCACTCTGCGCCCACGCTCCTGCTCACCCGACGACGTGTCGCCGCAGGATTGCTCCTGGTGTACGTGGCGGGTAGCTGTGCAGCCAAGCGGTGCGAGGTGGCGATGGATACGACGAGAAGGCCATCGTGGCGATCGGTGGCGCCCCTAACGGTCGCTTCCTGCACTGTTTGGGCGACCGGATGGGCATTAAATGCCCTTGTCCCCTGCCGTCAGAGTTACGTAGGGGGCACTGTTGATAGCGGTTGTACCAACCCACGTTTTTACTTTTTTACCCCTCTCACTGCGTTTCCACCTGTCGGTGACCCCTTTAGACTATAAAAAGGAGGCCCGTGCGCACGTAGAAGAGGTTCGACTCATTCGAGACTACAACACACCCACACTCTCAAGCAAGAACAAATACAAACACAAAGTAGCAGTAGGAGTTTTATCTCTCCGGAGAGCTCCGAAGCTGGGTAAAATCCCTCGCATGCTTGACCTCGATCTGCTCTTCGTGCGCCCTCCGCTCCCTGCCGGACCGAAAAGGGGCCCTGCCCCATAGGTGCTCGTTTCCCCACGACACATCGTCATCATCAACCATCCTCCATCACCAATTTCATGATGCTCACCGCCGTGCGTGAGTAATTCCATCGTAGGCTTGCTAGACGGTGATGGGTTGTGTCGGTGTCAAAACCGGCGGGTCTCGGGTAGGGGGTCCCGAACTGTGCGTCTAGGCGGATGGTAACAGGAGACAAGGGACACAATGCTTTTACCCAGGTTCGGGCCCTCTCGATGGAGATAAAGCCCTACGTCCTGCTTGATTAATATTGATGATATGGGTAGTACAAGAGTAGATCTACCATGAGATCAAGGAGGCTAAACCCTAGAAGCTAGCCTATGGTATGATTGTTGTAATGTATGTTGTCCTACGGACTAAAGCCCTCCGGTTTATATAGACACCGGAGAGGCTAGGGTTACACAGAGTAGGTTACAATGGTAGGAGATCTACATATCCGTATTGCCAAGCTTGCCTTCCACGCCTAGGAAAGTACCTTCCGGACACGAGCCGGAGTCTTCAATCTTCTATCTTCGTAGTCTTGGAGTCTGGCGGATAATGATAGTCCGGCTATCCGGACACCCCTAGTCCAGACTCCTAAGTAGCCCTCGAACCAGTCTTCAATGACGATAAGTCCGCGGCATAATATTGGCGTTGCAAGGCGGGTTCTCCCTTGAATAATCCAGAGGAGATGATAAACACCAGGATAGTGTCCGCTCGCAAAAATAATTTCCACATTCCAATCGTAGAGAGAATAAAACATATACATCGACTCAATCATCGACGATTATGCGGCGTGACGTCACACCGCTACCAAGCCCTCGTCAATCGTTTTTTACTATTCCACCTCAAAGACGCTTAGCGAAGCGGTTTTGGCACGCCTTGTCGAAGCAAAGATCGTGGTCCCCTCTATTCCGGGATCCTCATCAATACGTGCGTGGGTAACCCAACCGCGCCATTGGTGGTGGCACTTGGGAGATAAGCAAGTTTTACCAGGCTGGTGAGGGACGCATAATTTCGTCCGCCTATATATACGGGATAAGGATTCACCTTCTCACCTACGCCTTCTTCCTCCTTTGCTTATCCATCTCCGCAAGACTCAAGCTCCAACGCCTAAGCTTATGATCTAACCTCAACCTTCTCCGAATATGTCCGGAGCGGAGGTAATGGTTAGTCTCCACCGTCAAGGAGGTGGACATCACCAAGCCGCGCGACGCCGGATACCTTTCTAGCGATATTATGATCGGCCGCCCGACGAGGGCATCTCATCCCCACCGGCCTCATGAGAGGGTCGCCTTCCTCCCCACTTCCTCCGCGGATCGGGCTTTCCACTCCATCCATTTGTCCAGGGGCTCATGTTTTACTACGGCCCTGGATTTCCACGATCTGGCGCCAACTTCATCCTCAACATTTGGCGTTTATCGTCAGGTGTGAGGCCTTCCTCTGCATCCAGCCCCACTTCGGCCTGTGGCTCAAGACCTTCAACATCAAGCCGAAGGTTGTGAAGGGCACGCAAGCGGAATGCGGAGGCGCCATGTTGGGCAAATTGCCCAATGTCCCTTGGCTGGAAGGGACCTTCGTGGACTCCGTCAAGGGGTGGCAATCGGGGTGGTTCTACATCACCGAGCCGCGCGAGCCCACATGGGCGGCGGCCCCCGAGTTTAGATCTGGAATCCCCACGCAGCTCACCTCCTGGAAAGAGAAGGGCTTGCAGTGGGGTAGTACGGTGGAGGTGACGGGACTCCGAGCGTGCATCAAGAAGATGGTGAGCGAGAGGCTCCGGATCGTCGACGTGGTCCAAGTCATGCTCCTCCGGCGGATCCTCCCATGCCAAGAACGGGCATTTACTTTGTGGGAGTTCAATCCGGAATAGTACCAGGCGCTAAGCGGGCTCTTCGATACAACATACGAAGGTGCCTGGAGGGTGCTGTTCAAGGGCGCCGAAGCCCCCGCATCCGAGACGAGAGATCGCGGATTCAGCGCGCAGTGTCCAACTGACGCGGTAAGTGATTCAACCTCATTACAGGACACTTGTGATAATTAGATTAACTTTCAGTGGGATTTCATTCTGCCATTTCTTTCGACAGGAATGGATAGAGAAAGCCAAGCTGCTTATCAGCCCGGCTCCCATGCCAGAAGACCCAGTGAACAACCGCATAACAGGGCTGCTGGTTCCGGCACCGCACGTGGTGCCGGAGAAGAAGGCCAAGAAGGTGGCTACGGGGACTCGAAAGAGTTCCCGTAATCAGGCGTCTGACGACGATGAGGACTCCTCCCCTGAAGACGAGGAGGAGGAGTATTCTCTCCCGGAGGAGGGAGAGAAGAAAAGGAAGGCTTCCCCAACCGGGGAGGCCGAAGGGTCCAAGAGGGGGAGAACTATCCCCCCGGGCAGTTTCGCCAACATCGACGTTGGCGAGGATGAGTGGCCTCCGAGGGCTAGGCGTCCGGCAGGATCGTAAGTATTCGGATCATTTATATGCCGTATATTTTATGTCATGCAGTGTCCTTCTAACGCCGTATTCTGCCCGTAGTCCGGCCGGTGACAATCTCCCCGACTCGATGAGCGGGTCGTTGGCCTCGTCGGATGTAAATTCCATCCCGACTGCCTCTACCCCACGCGCCAAAGAGGACGCCGAGGTGGGATCCCACAGAGGGACCCATCAGGAGGAGGCTCCGGAGGCGCCGTCAGGCAGCCTCCCGGACTTTGTGCTGGACTCTACACCAGAACCCGCAGTGGTTCCAGAGTCCGGCAAGCGGCCCTTCGAAAGAAGGGCAGGACCACGACGCCGGCGGCCTCCGTCCATCCGGAGGCGCCAGACAACCTGTTGGAGGCGCTTAAAGGCGCTTCCATCAAGGAAGAACACTGCACTATCATGAGTGCGGTGATTGAGAAGGTTCAGCTCGCCAAAAGCGGGCTGACCGAAGCCTGCAGCAGCCTTCTAACAGGCTTTGAGGTAAGAAGTTTTTAAAATTATGTAATGCAATACCGCATAGACAGTAGCCCCTAATGCTTAGTTCGGTGTTCGGAAAGAAAAGCCGGACTGAGGATCTAACAAGATATACGCAGGGTTGCTTAAAATATGTCAATATGGGTTTGCAGGCTGCACTGTTGTCCTCTGCCGCATTAACGGCTGAGGTCAGCGTGCTGAAGAAGGATCTCGAGCGGACGAGCAAGAGCTCGGCCATGCAAAGAAGCAGCTCGAGGAGAAAGAAGGTGAATAACACCTCTCTGAATAAGTACCTTACAGAAAAGGGTTTTGGTTGCAAATAAAATTAACAAGGATAATATGTGTATTGCAGGGGCCACTAACGAGGTGGCAGCCCTGAAGGATGCTGTGTCCGCGGCCGAACGCAGGGCGGCCGCGGAACGGGCTGAGCGAGAAAAGCAAGAGGCACGGGTGGCGGAAGTTCGGCAAGAGCTCCAAGCTCTCATGGCAAAACATGAGAGTTTGGAGCGTGACTCCAAGACTCGAGAGTACGAGCTTGCCTCGGCTCTCGAAAGTGCCAAGTCCGCCAAGGCCAAGGCCCAGAAGGCCCTTCAGGAAGTGGAGGACATAAAGAAGATAGCGGCGGGTAAGGCGGTTTTCATGCAGAGCAAGCATGTTAATGTAAATTACCGGATACTTACCCGGTTCGAGCTCTCAGGGCATTTGCAGATCCGCCGCGATAGTGCGTCGATGCCGCGCATTCTATCGTGGCAAGGAGGGAGCTCGACGGAGAAGGTCTTCGGTCTCAAGACGCCGAGGCCGCCATCCGTGCCTCAAGCGACCAACCAAGCAGCTGGTCGAACTCCACAAGGTGGTGAGGAGGCCATGAAGGGCCTCATAGTCCGGCTATGGCTCGGGCAGGCCATGCCCGGCAGCTACTTTGTCCTTGTCAGCGGCGGTTGTTGGATGCATGCCCGTGCTGGATGTGATCAAGCGCCCGCTCAGTATTGAAGGCTTCGTCGGGCCCTTGCCCGCATAAAGGTGCAATGGGGCAACCTGGATGCGAGAGGGTTCTCACGGATCCGCCGCCGGGCAAGGAGCATCGCAGCGCGGAGCGGTATTATAAAGTTGTCTGAAGGGAGCTCGCGATATTGCGGATGAGTGCTCCCGAGATGTAATCTTTGAGTGAACTCGCTGTGTATTTATCCACGGCGCCAAAACTTCGTTCCTATGCGCCATGAGCAACGCTTTGTTTAATTTAAAATATTACCTTCAGGCGGCCGCTTATAAAATCGAGAGATGGCAAGTCGTTATCTTCAGCCCCAAGCCACAAGTGCTGGGGTGTTCGGGATAAACATGAGCACTCTTGTTCCCATTGTTGGGTCCATCGAGGAGGCGCCAACACAACGTAACAAGGCAACCGGACTTATAATGCTTGAACACTCTCACTTAGCCATAGAATTCTATAATTTTAAATTTCAAGGAGCCCTCGGTATTCGAAAGACCGAATCTGGGGCGCTATCCACGCCTTCATCGGACATTATCCGGAACTTCGCTCGAAGCGGCGTGAGTCTTTAAGGACCCGAAAAAACCTCTCGAACAGCGACCAGTCTCTCGCCTTTATCATGCCACTCATTTTAGCTTTTCCATCGAGGCGCTAACCCGGCTCAACCGGGGCGCAATCGCAGTGCTTCTCCCAGTGCCACCTTAGCCAATGTAATGTAACGTAAGGCACCAAAACGTGGGAGCCGTGCAAACCCAACTATTGACCCAAGACATGATTCAGAGCCGATTCATATAATGCTATAAGTTCGGGTGCCGACTTGTGAAAGTGTTCGACTTTATCACACCATAAATTGGGGAACGAAGCCTGGCGATTCGGCAATACCAAAATATACGGGTGCAAGATGTCATGTAATAAACATGTACATAAAAGGTAATGCAATTGCAAATAAAAAGGTGCTGCATTATATATGAAAGAAAGTCTGCTAATAAAGCGGACCGATACAAATAGTGCGGTAAGCAAGGGATTTTGACTCAATAAACATGTCCCCCTCCAGGGATGAGCTGCGGACTTGGTGTATATAATCGAATTTAATGTTCGTAATTGAGACCACCTGAGAGTTCGTCGCGGCCTTCTTTAGTCCCTGACTATTGCATCATGAGTTCGGCAGGGTCGCCACCGGACAGGGCTTCTGTTTAACGGAGTCCTGTGTACACAAAGTAGTAAAGTAAAAAAGGAAAAGAAGGGGGCACTTTGCGAGCCCCTCGTGTGGTCGAGCCGCACTCTGGGTCCATTGTGATCGTGTTCTTTCCTCGCGCCCATGGTATCTCCAAAGCGTAATGATGTACGCGGAGTGTTATACTTGTTATCATGCGCGGGCGAGGGTTGGGGCCGCATTGCTACGCATGCTTTGATCGCGCCAGGTGATCTTGGTTGGCATTGCTCCGGGCGCGCTTTGCTGTGTCCGTTCTTTTAACCGCCGGACTTGAGAATTGCCTTAAGAGGCTGCTCTGCACTTCTGCCGCGAGAGCCGCCGTATGTTCCTCCGTTCAGAGGGAGCATTCTGTATTCCCATTGACCGTGATGACTCCACGAGGGCCTGGCATCTTGAGCTTTAGGTATGCGTAATGCGGCACCGCGTTGAATTTTGCAAACGCGGTTCGTCCGAGCAGAGCGTGACAGCCACTGCTAAACGGGACTATGTCAAAGATTAAATCTTCGCCCGAAATTATCCGTGATCCGAAGACCACTTCAGGTGGATCGAGCCTGCATAGTTGGCTTCCTCACGGGATGACACCTTTAAAGGTTGTCTTTGTAGGTTTAATCCTCGATGGGTCTATGCCCATTTTGCGATTGTATCCCGATAAAGCAGGTTCAGTTGCCGCCGCCGCCATCCATCAGACTCTTGTGAGGTGAAATCCATCGACGATTGGGTCTAAGACCAATGCGGTGAATCCGCCGTGGCGTATGCTGGTCGGATGGTCTCTTCGATCGAAAGTGATCGGACAAGAGGACCATGGATTGAACTTTGGGGCGACTGGCTCCATCGCATAGACGTCCCTGAGTGCGCGTTTCCTTTCCCTCTTGGGTATGTGGGTTGCATATATCATGTTCACCGTCCGCACTTGTGGGGGGAAGCCCTTTTGTCCTCTACTGTTCGGCGGTCGGGTCTCTTCCTCGTCGTCGCTGTTTATCCCCTTATCATTGTTTTCGGCAATTAACTTGCCGGCCTGCTTGAACACCCAGCAATCTCTATTGGTGTGGTTAGCTGGCTTTTCAGAGGTGCCATGTATCTCGCATAAGCGGTCGAGTATTCGGTCCAGATTGACGGACCGGAGTGGTTCTTTTGAATGGCTTCTTCCACGACCGGGTTTAGAGCTCGAATCCGCATTGACTGCCGATTATCCTTATCATCGCCAAGCACGCGGCGCTTGTTTTTGTTGCGACGTGACCTGCCATTGTTGTCCTTGGTATCCGGACTGCCAGAATTTTTACGGAGGTTGTTGCTACGGGCTAGCCAGCTATCGTCTCCCGTGCAGAAGTGGGTCATTAATGATGTGAGGGCTGTATGGATTTCGGCTTTTCCTGCCCCAGGTGCCGGGATAGCCATTTGTCCCGGATGTTATGTTTGAAGGCTGCAAGGGCCTCTGCATCCGGGCAGTCGATGATTTGGTTTTTCTTTGTCAAGAATCGTGTCCAGAATTGTCTGGCCGATTCGTCTGGCTGCTGAATGATGTGGCTTAGGTCATCGGCGTCTGGTGGTCGCACGTACGTGCCCTGGAAGTTGTCGAGGAATGCGGCTTCCAGGTCCTCCCAGCACCCAATTGACTCTGCGGGCAAGCTATTTAGCCAATGCCGAGCTGGTCCTTTAAGCTTGAGTGGGAGGTACTTGATGGCATGAAGATCATCACCGCGGGCCATGTGAATGTGGAGAAGATAATCTTCGATCCAAACCGCGGGGTCTGTTGTGCAATCGTAAGATTCGATGTTTACGGGTTTAAACCCTTCGGGGATCTGATGATCCATAACTTCGTCAGTGAAGCATAGAGGGTGTGTGGCGCCCCTGTATTGGGCGATATCGCGACGCAGCTCGAGAGAGCGCTGTCTGCCGTGTTCGGCCCGGCCGGGGTTGTTATGTCCGGCGTGATGGTATTCGTCGTGGGTCGTGGGGCGCCCACGTGATCCGTAGATGGATCTGGATTGTCTTGCCTTGTCCTCCAATATGTCTCGCAAGTCCGGCGCGTTCCCTCTTGGCTTCGTACTTTTGGAGAGATGCCGGGGTACGGTCTTGGCTGGGGGCCTGGATGCCTCTCGTCACGACCACGGGTGGTCGGTCACCATGTCGCATGTTGGTGATGAAGGTATGTATGCTTCCTCCTCTAATCGAGGGAGCAGCTTGCGCCTTGGGTAACTTTTGGAGGGCGTTCGAGTTTATACTCTTCGACGCGAGGACCTCGGGCCATCGATCGCCGCAGATCTTAATCAGCTTGGAGCTGTTGCTGCTTTTCTTTAGGCTGTTTGTGTGGTTATGAGCCCGCGCTTGAAGCGCTCTTGTTTGACGGATCTCGTGTACGCATTTAATTCGCCATCGCTGAGGCTTTCTTCGTCTTTTGAGGAGGCATATAGTTATCATCCTCAACCCTTAAATGCCGCCGCCCTATCGTGAGGGCTTGCTTGCGTCCTCTGCGCTGAGTCTTGCCGAGGGGATTGTCTTCGCACTCTCTCGAGTGTTATTGTCTCCGTGCCGGAATCTCCATTCTTGCTGTGGCGGATTTAGAGCGGCGCCACGACGTCGGCGTTTGGGCTGCTTCTTTAGAGAATCTGCCTCGCCGCTTCTTCGCCATCCCCATCTTCCGGGTGTCCACCATGTATATGTCGATGACGAGGTGGTCTTCCGGTGCCCTCGTAGGCGCTGGTTCTCGTTCGTCTCCTGCATCGCCGCCCATGGCGTCGATGTCGTCGGAGTCGTAGTCTAGCATGTCGGTTAGATCCTCGACAGTGGCTACAAAGTGGGTGGTGGGTGGGCTCTGAATTTCTTCATCGTCCGAACTCCAACCGTCCTGGCCATAGTCCGGCCAGGATTCTCCTGATAGCGAGAGACGCTTCAATGAATCCAGGATGTCGCCGAAAGGCGAGTGTTGGAAAATGTCCGCGGCGGTGAATTCCATAACCGGCGCCCAATCCGGATCGATTGGTAGGGGCGCGGGAGGTTCGGAGTCCGGTGAGGAGTCCGGTGTCTCGGAATCACGGGTTTCGCAGGGGACAAGATCAGTGTTCGGCTCCATCGCCGTGTATGTTGAGGCCCCCGGGGCGGCGTCTATCCACCGTCCCTCGATGTGGGCGATCGGCTATGGGCTACTGGCCGAAGCGGATCCGGGTGCGGCCACCAGGGTACTGTTCGGTGCCAGAGGTAGATCATGCCCGTCGTCACAGTGCGGCGCGCTCGGCTGTGGCTCGGGTCCGTCGAAGATCAAGTCTCCGCGGACATCGGCCGTGAAGTTTAGGCTTCGAATCTGACCTGACGGCCGGGGTGTAGCTTTCGATCTGCTCCGGATGGCTAAGAGAATTGCCCGCGGTCTTGGCGGCCGCCGAATCTGAAGATCTGTCCGGGAGAAAAGTCTCACCTAGGACAGCGTTGTTGGTTGAAGATGACTGCCTATCGGTGACGACACGGAGGAACTCTCAATGAAAGCACCAATGTCGGTGTCAAACCGCGGATCTCGGTAGGGGGTCCCGGCGTGCGCCTAGGCGGATGGTAACAGGAGACAAGGGACACAAGATGTTTTTACCTGTGTTCGGGCCCTCTCGATGGAGGTAAAACCCTACGTCATGCTTGATTAATATTGACGACATGGGTAGTACAAGAGTAGATCTACCACGAGATCAAGGAGGCTAAACCCTAGAAGCTAGCCTATGGTATGATTGTTGTAATGTATGTTGTCCTACGGACTAAAGCCCTCCGGTTTATATAGACACCGGAGAGGCTAGGGTTACACAGAGTCGGTTACAATGGTAGGAGATCTACATATCCGTATTGCCAAGCTTGCCTTCCACGCCAAGGAAAGTACCTTCCGGACACGAGCCGGAGTCTTTAATCTTCTATCTTCGTAGTCTTGGAGTCCGGTGGATAATGATAGTCCGGCTATCCGGACACCCCCTAGTCCAGGACTCCCTCAGGTTGGATGAGATTTACCATGTAATCAAGTTAGTTTTGTTAGGGTTTGATCCCTAGTATCCACTATGTTCTGAGATTGATGTTGCTATGACTTTGCTATGCTTAATGCTTGTCACTAGGGCCCGAGTGCCATCATTTCAGATCTGAACCAATTATGTTTCCATGAATATATGTGTGTTCTTGATCCTATCTTGCAAGTCTATAGTCACCTATTATGTGTTATGATCCGACAACACCGAAGTGACAATAATCGGGATACTTCTCGGTGATGACCGTACTTTGAGGAGTTCATGTATTCATTATGTGTTAATGCTTTGGTCCAGTTCTTTATTTAAAGGAGGCCTTAATATCCCATAGTTTCCGCTAGGACCCTGCTGCCATGGGAGGGTAGGACAAAAGTTGTCATGCAAGTTCTTTTCCATAAGCACGTATGACTATATTCGGAATACATGCCTACATTACATTGATGAACTGGAATTAGTTCTATGTCACCCTATGTTATAGCTATTACATGAGGAATCGCATCCGACATAATTATCCATCACTAATCCAATGCCTACGAGCTTTTCACATCTTGTGCTTTGCTTATTTACTTTTCCGTTGCTACTGTTACAATCACTACAAAACTATTATCTTTACTTTTGCCATTGTTACCTTTATTATCATACTACTTTGCTACTAAATACTTTGTTGCAGATACTAAGTTATCCAGGTGTGGTTTAATTGACAACTCAACTGCTAATACTCAATAATATTCTTTGGCTCCCCTTGTGTCGAATCAATAAATTTGGGTTGAATACTTTACCCTCGAAAGTTGTTGCGATCCCCTACACTTGTGGGTTATCAAGACTAATTTTTGGCGCCGTTGCTAGGGAGCATAGCTCTATTCTTTGAGTCACTTGGGATTTATATCTGTTGATCACTATGAGGAACTTGAAAGATGAAAGAACTAAGATTTTGCCCTCAACTATGAGGGGAGGTAAGGAACTGCCATCTAGCTCTGCACTAGATTATCCTTCTGTTATTAGTAAGCTTGCGACACCTAAACCTGCTACTGCTATGAATTCAGATATGTCGCATGTTATTTATGATGCCACTTCTGCTATGCATGACTTATGATGAAACTACTTCTGTGTGTGATACTACTTTGCCATTAGGTGAATTTCTTGATGAACAACTTGCTAGGGTTAGAGAGAATGAAATTATTGAAGATGCTATTACTGATGATAGTGATGATGAAAGTTCTCCCCCTGATTATGAATTACCTGTTGTTCCTGAGGGTTATGTTATGGAAGAGGAAGCTGCTAGAGCTATCTTTGCTTGTAAAGATAGATATGATCTTAAAAAGTTATTAGCTAAATGGAAGCAACAATCTCTTAATGCTAGAATGAAACCTGACCCTGCTTTTGCTACTTCACCTATCTGTGTTACTGATAAGGATTATGAATTCTCTGTTGATCCAGAGATTATTACTTTGGTTGAATCTGATCCTTTGTATGGCCTTGAATCTGAAACTGTTGTGGCACATCTTACCAAGTTAAATGATATAGCCACCCTGTTTACTAATGATGAGATCATTAAGATATTTCCATTCTCATTAAAGGGTGACGCTAAAACTTGGTTTAATTCTCTTGATCCTGGTTGTGTGCGTAGTCCCCAGGATATGATTTATTACTTCTCTGCTAAAAATTTCCCTGCCCATAAGAAATGAGCTGCCTTACGGGAAATATATAATTTTGTGCAAATCAAAGAAGAGAGTCTCCCACAAGCTTGGTGGAGGCTTCTCCGATTACTTAAGGCTTTGCCTGATCATCCTCTTAAGAAAAATGAAATACTTGATATCTTTTATAACGGACTAACTGATGCTTCCAAGGACTACTTGGATAGTTGTGCTGGTTGTGTTTTCAGGGAAAGAACACTCGACGAAGCTGAATTACTATTGAATAATATGTTGACTAATGAAAATAATTGGTCTCTTCCTGAGCCAATTCCTGAGCCAATTCCTGAACCAATTGAGCCAACTCCTGAGCCTATTCCTAAACCCACCCCGAAGAAGAGAGGTGTTCTATTTCTCGGTCCTGAAGATATGCAAGAGGCAAAGAAATCAATTAAAGAAAAAGGTATAAAAGCTGAAGATGTTAAGAATTTACCACCTATTGAAGAAATATATGGTCTTAATATACCTCCTGTTGAAGAACCACATTGTCTTGATAACCTGACATAGGTAGTAAAGGTAAATTCTCTCTATAGATATGATAAAGTTGAAATTCCCTCTACTAAATTTCATAGCCCATGCTTAGATGAATTTGATGACTTTATGGCTAGACAAGAAAGTTTTAATGCTTATGTTGGTAGAGCATTAAAGAATAATGCTTTCGAGATAGGACGCTTGAGTGATTATATGGCTAGAGTTAAATGTGAACTTAAACTCATTAGCAAATATGCTTCTATGGTTGCCACTCAAGCTGAGCAAGTACTTAAAGCTCAAAATGATTTGCTTGATGAATTAAATAATAAACATGACTTTGATGTTAGAGTGGCTACTAGAACTGGTAGAATGACTCAGGAACCTTTGTATCCTGAAGGCCACCCTAAGAGGATCGAGCAAGATTCTTAGAGAAACAATTTCGAGGCACCTAGTTCTTCTAAAAAGAAGAAAAAGAAAAACGATAGGACTTTGCATGCTTCTAGTGAACCTGTCGTATACACACCTGAGAATCCCAATGATATTTCTATCTCTGATGCTGAAACACAATCAGGTGATGAACATGAACCTAGTGATAATGTTAATGATAATGTTCATGCTGATGCTCAACCTAGCAAAAATAATGATGTAGAGATTGAACCTGCTGTTGATCTTGATAACCCACAATCAAAGAATCAACATTATGATAAGAGAGATTTTGTTGCTAGGAAGCATGGTAGAGAAAGAGAACCATGGGTTCAGAAACCCATGCCCTTTCCTCCTAAACCATCCAAGGCAAAGGATGATGAGGATTTTGAGCGCTTTGCTGAAATGATTAGACCTATCTTCTTACATATGCGCTTAACTGATATGCTTAAAGTAAATCCTTATGCTAAATATATGAAGGATATCATTACAAATAAAATAAAGATACCTGAAGCTGAAATTTCCACCATGATTGCTAATTACACTTTTAAGGGTGGAATACCAAAGAAACTTGGAGATCCAGGGGTACCAACCATACCATGCTCCATTAAAATAAATTATGTTAGAACTACTTTATGTGATCTTGGAGTGGGCGTTAATGTTATGCCTCTCTCTCTATATCGTAGACTTGAATTGAATAGGTTGACACCTACTGAAATATCTTTGCAAATGGTTGATAAATCAACTGCTATACCTGTCGGCATTTGTGAGGATGTGCCTGTTGTGGTTGCAAATGTCACTATCTTAACGGACTTTGTTATTCTTGATATTCCCGAGGATGATAGTATGTCGATTATCCTTGGTAGACCCTTTTTGAATACTGCAGGGGTGTTATTGATTGCAACAAAGGCAATGTCACTTTTCATGTTAATGGTAATGAGCATACGGTACACTTTCCGAGGAAACAATCTCAAGTTCATAGCATCAATTCTATTGGCAAAAGTCCAACTATCATTATTGGAGGTTTTGAATTTCCTCTTCCTACTGTCAAGAAAAAGTATGATATTCTTATTGTTGGGGATGTTCATATCCTCGTTGAGGTAACTTAGTGTTATTCGAAATTTCTTCGGTTCCATGTCGTTCGGGATTAGTTTGTTAACAAGACTTGATTAACCTTGTTAGGGGATTCATTTTGATGATTATGAGATGGATGAAACTAGAAGGCACAACCTTTTGTACCCTCTTTTTACTTTTTGTTATTTAGAATAAATAAAGCAAAAATAGTATTATCTGTCTGTTTTCTGAATTATCCATGCAATAAAAAATATCTCGAAAATAAAAGTGCTCCAAATGCCCTGCAAATTTAGTATGATTTTTATGGAATATTTGAGGATTTTAGGCACTAAAATCACTGCAGGAGGGGCAAGCACCAGGCCACGAGGGTGGAGGGCGCGCCCACACCCCCGGGCGCGCCCCCCTGTCTCGTGGGCCCCTGGTGGCCCCCCTCCATTTATGCCAGCACCCACACACTCCATCTTCTTCCCAAAAAATCCCCATCTAGCTCAAGCACGAGTTCTAGCTCATTTTGCTGCGATTTTCGATCACTTTGCTCAAAGCTCCATTCACAAAACTGCTTTGGGAGATTGTTGCTTGGTATGTGACTCCTCCATTGGTCCAATTAGTTTTTGTTCTAGTGCTTTATTCATTGCAAATTTTTACTGCATAGATGACCATGTTCTTGAGCTTGCATGTTAAGTTTATGAGGTCCCAAGTAATTCTAATGCATGATATAGGCTCTAGGCACTTGTAGGAGTAGTTGCTACCAATCTTGTTTAGTTTTATTCACTTTTATTCTGAAGTTACTAAAATTTTAGAAATTTTTAGAAAATGTCAAGGAGATTTTTGAGGGGCTCTTCTAGCCAAGGCTCCCAGGAAAAACAAGCTAAAGGGATGGAAAATGCCAAGTATACTCTTCCTCGCATAGCGGGAGTTCGGCCATGTGAATGGCCATGCGATAATTTCTTGAGAGAAGCCGGAATTTATGAAGACTTTTATTCTTTGATCAAGAATGCAGGCCTCACCGATTTCCTCCACGACCGGATTGATCAGTATCTCTTACTCACCAATACTTTCATGCAAAACTTTTATTATTATCCTAAGAAGTCACCGCCTTTAGTATCATTTCATTTATATGATGAATTCAGGGAAATGTCTTTACGTAATTTTTGCGCGGTATGTATGATACCCTTTGAGGGAAAATTAGAGGAACCACATCGTAAAGATGTGGATGGCTTTGTTAACACTTTCACTATAGGGGATCGAAAGAAGGGTTCCGATGCGAGAATCTCTAGCATACACTTTCCTGTTTTACGCTACTTTGCCATATTTGCTAATAGATGCTTGATTGGTAGTGGAAATAGTGGAAACTTCAATGTTCCTGATATTATTATTCTTCACCATGCCTTGTTTGGAGATAATAGTTTTAGTATGGGTGCCGTCATTGCTAAACGGCTAAGCCTGAATCGTACAAAAGACCCCATCTTTGGAGGTATCTATGCTGCACGTCTTGCTAGATATTTTGAGATACCTATTAGGCACCATGAGAAATAGGATACAATATTGCCTCCTTACATTTTAGATTACATGAGCATTGTAGCGCATGAGTTTATTGTTG
Source organism: Aegilops speltoides (assembly GCA_021437245.1). Lineage (NCBI taxonomy): Eukaryota > Viridiplantae > Streptophyta > Magnoliopsida > Poales > Poaceae > Aegilops > Aegilops speltoides. Next base: position 494,458,863 of record CM038147.1, on the reverse strand, counting down.
ACAATGAAGATAAGATGCTTCTGTATGACCTGAGATTTAATAAGAAACACAATGAGACTATTATTCTTCCTGCGCCCCTGTTGTTTGATTTGACTGCAGATAATTTCACGCCGGGAGCGGTGTACGCTCATCGAGGCCAAGCATCCACTCCAGAGCCTGAGCCTGAGCCAGAGCCTTCACTGGATCCTTATCGTGCATCATCCTACCAGTGGGACCCAGAGATGGCCAGCCAGTGGTATCCTGATTACACCCCTCAGTACACTGGGGAGAGTAGCCGCGGTCCGTGGCAATAGACCAACTTAGGCCAAAAGCCTAAGCTTGGGGGAGTACATATTTCTCACCGACTTTACATTCATGTCCACACATTATTCTAGTCGTCGGTGCTCATACTCTTTCATTGTATTATCCATGCTAGTTTAATTTTCTTTTACTAGCCTTTTTCTTGTGTGTTTGATAAACCTTTAGAAAAAACAAAAAAATAGTTATTTTAATTTCCATGCTTTTAGTAGAAATTAAAATGAAAACCCAAAAAGATTACTGGTTCTTCTTCTTACTTGTTGGGAGCTTTCCCATGTAAATAGTTTTCTTTTCTTTTCTTTTCTTTTCTTTGGGGGTCGAGAGTAGAAGACCATATTGAAAATGTTTAGTGGCTCTCATATGCATGATTGTTTATTTAACTTAGAGCCCATATTACCTTGTCTTCTCTCTTAAGTTGAATGCTTGCAGATTCCATCTTAGTCCAATGCACGTGCACTATTATTATTATACACATCGTTCGGTCGTGCAAGTGAAAGGCAATAATGACAATATATGATGGACTGATTGAGATGAGAGAAGCTGGTATGAACTCGACATCTCTTGTTTTTGTAAATATGATGAGTTCATTGTTCCTGATTCAGTTTATTACGAGGTAAACATATTTGCAATGACATTTAGAGATTATAGTTGCTTGTGCCATGCTTGATTAGCTATGAGTTATAATGGTTTACCTTGCGTGCCAACATGCTATTAAAATGATTATGATGTGGTATGATGGGATGGTATCCTCCTTTGAAAGAATTGAGTGACTCGACTTGGCACATGTTCAGACATGTAGTTGAAACAATCAACATAGCCTTCATGATATTTATGTTCATGGTGGATTATATCCTACTCATGCTTGTACTCGGTGTGAATTAATTTTAATGCATGTTCATGACTGTTGTCGCTCTCTCAGTTGGTCGCTTCCGAGTCTTTTGCTAGCCTTCACCTTTACTAAGCGGGAATACTGCTTGTGCATCCAAACTCCTTAAACCCCGAAGTTATTCCACATGAGTCCACCATACCTTCCTATATGTGGTATTTACATGCCGTTCCAAGTAAATTTGTATGTGCCAAACTCCAAACCTTCAAATGAAATTCTGTTTTGTATGCTCGAGCAACTCATGTTTCAACTAGCCTATATCTTCCATGCTAGGTGAGTTATTCTCAAGAGGAGTGGACTCCGCTCCTCATTCACGAGAAAGGGCCGGTAACCGGGATGCCCAGTCCCATGATCCAAATAGATCAAAGCAAATCAAAATAATTAAACAAAACTCCCCCAGGGCTGTTGTTACTCATTGTTTCGAGCAGGCCATGGATTGATGCTTGTTGGTGGTGGGGGAGTATAAACTTTTACCATTCTGTTTGGGAACTGCCTATAATGCATGTAGTATGGAAGATACAGCCATCTCATAGTTGTTGCGTTGACAGTGAAAGTATGCCGCTCAAAATGTTATTCAATATCTATTTTTAAATCAAGCTCTGGCACCTCTACAAATCCCCGCTTCCCTATGCGAAGGGCCTATCTATATACTTTTATGTTGAGTCATCATCCTTCTTATTAAAAAGCACCCGCTGTAGAGCACACTGTCATTTGCATTCATTACTATTGGTTTATATTGGGTATGATTGGATCTCTTTTACCATGAATTACAATGTTAGTCAGTCCTTGATCTTTAAAGGTGCTCTGCATTTATGTTTTGCGGTCTCAGAAAGGGCTAGCGAGATATCATCTTGTCATATGATGTTATGATTGTTTTGAGAAAGTGTTGTCATCCGAGTTTTATTATTATCGCTCGCTAGCTGATTATGCCATCGATATGAGTAATTTTGAGACCGAGGTGTTATTGTGAGTATGGTTAGTTCATGATATTTGCTGAAGCTTAAATGCTGGCTTTGCATGTTTACAACAACAAGAGAAAACAGAGTTTGTAAAAGTTTTTCGTTATCACTTTCAGTTTATCAACTAAATTGCTTGAGGACAAGAAAAGGTTTAAGCTTGGGGGAGTTGATACGTCTCCAACGTATCTACTTTTCCAAACACTTTTGCCCTTGTTTTGGACTCTAACTTGCATGATTTGAATGAAACTAACCCGGACTGACGCTGTTTTCAGCAGAACTGCCATGATATTGTTTTATGTGTAGAAAACAAAAGTTCTCGGAATGACCTGAAAATCCACGGAGACAAGTTTTGGAAAATATAAAAAATACTGGCGAAAGAATCAAGACCAGGGGGCCCACACCCTGCCCACGAGGGTGGGAGGCGTGTCCACCCCCTGGGTGCGCCCCCCTGTCTTGTGGGCCCCCTGACGCTCCACTGACCTCAACTCCAACTCTATATATTCCGTTTCGCGGAGAAAAAAAAATCAGAGAGAAAGTTTCAGCGCGTTTTACGATACGGAGCCGCCGCCAAGCCCTAATCTTTCTCGGGAGGGCTGATCTGGAATCCGTCCAGGGCTCTAGAGAGGGGGATTCGTCGCCATCGTCATCATCAACCATCCTCCATCACCAATTTCATGATGCTCACCGCCGTGCGTGAGTAATTCCATTGTAGGCTTGCTGGACGGTGATGGGTTGGATGAGATTTACCATGTAATCAAGTTAGTTTTGTTAGGGTTTGATCCCTAGTATCCACTATGTTCTGAGATTGGTGTTGTTATGACTTTGCTATGCTTAATGCTTGTCACTAGGGCCCGAGTGCCATGATTTCAGATCTGAACCTATTATGTTTTCATGAATATATGTGTGTTCTTGATCCTACCTTGCAAGTCTATAGTCACCTATTATGTGTTATGGTCCGACAACCCTGAAGTGACAATAATCAGGATACTTCTCGGTGATGAACATAGTTTGAGGAGTTCATGTATTCACTATGTGTTAATGCTTTGGTCCGGTTCTCTATTAAAAGGAGGCCTTAATATCCCTTAGTTTCCGCTAGGACCCCGCTGCCATGGGAGGGTAGGACAAAAGATGTCATGCAAGTTCTTTTCCATAAGCACGTATGACTATATTCGGAATACATGCCTACATTACATTGATGAACTGGAACTAGTTCTATGTCACCCTATGTTATAGCTTTTACATGAGGAATCGCATCTGACATAATTATCCATCACTGATCCAATGCCTACGAGCTTTTCACATCTTGTGCTTCGCTTATTTACTTTTCTGTTGCTACTGTTACAATCACTACAAAACTATTATCTTTACTTTTGCTACTGTTACCTTTATTATCATACTACTTTGCTACTAAATACTTTGCTGCAGATACTAAGTTATGCAGGTGTGGTTGAATTGACAACTCAACTACTAATACTCAATAATATTCTTTGGCTCCGCTTTTGTCGAATCAATAAATTTGGGTTGAATACTTTACCCTCGAAAGCTGTTGCGATCCCCTACACTTGTGGGTTATCAGGAGGTTTCTTATTTTTAGAGGACATTGTCCTAGCGGTTTGCTAACATGCAGTCCCACGTGTCAGTTCTTTACCAAGCCGATACGCGTCCCACATGAGGCAGAACAACGGCAGAAGCAACACATGGTTAAGTTGAAGAAGATGAGGGAGAAGCGGATTCAGCAACAAGTGAAATGATGGTTGCTTCGTCCCTCCAACTTCTTTTTTTAACATTATTACTTCGTCCCTCCAACTTAACTGCGGGAAAGGTGCAGCTTTGTGATTTGACGCCTCATTGCTCATTACTACGCCGGGGCCATGACTGGAGTGCTTCACCCCGGATGCTCTGCACTGTATTCCGGTATGGCACATGGACCCGGTAGCTTGATGTCCCACATGTCGGCGAAAGGGACTAGAAGATTTATGAATGCGAGCGCTCCACTCTTACGACGGAGGAGTACACGACACGACGGCCCAGTGAACTGTCACTTGTACTTTATAGTACTCTAGTTTTGCTGTTTTGCATGATCCATCGATACAAACCTGATTAAACAGGAAAGGGCGGGATTTTTCCCGCACGGTAGATAATACTGGCCATACATTTCAAAGGCAATTTTAATGTATGCAAACTGAATAATTAAGTAATAGTATGATATCTAGTAAAACTAAAAACACATATGATTTATTGTGTTAGAGTGTAGTAGTAGTGTTGTATTGCATAGTTGTTAGATGTAACATGCGAGAACGTGTAGAGATGTAGTTTTGGAGGGCCTACAGAGAGAAAAGTGTAATACTGTCACCGAACTTAAGAATAAGCTGATTACGGTCACTATATACATTTTGTAGTGATTATACGGTCACTTGCACACGGTTCAGCATCTGATTGCACTGTGTTGACCGGCAGTTTGTGTGGCGCCATGTTGACTAGTTAAATTGACCACGTTCCTTGTGGGTCCCACCTGTCAGTTCGCATAGGGAAAAGGTCAGATAAACACAAATTTACGCAGGCGCGACAAGACTCCAACCCATGCGCGGGAATCACCTGGTTGTGTATGTGTCTGTCAGGGCCTGATGTGTGCGCATGCACGTGTAGGTTGAGCACTTGAGCGTGAGAGTGTGTGTTGGTCGTGTGGTGTACTGGTGTGTGCATGCATGTGTGCGTGTGTGCGAGTGAGTGTTGCGTGTGTATGTGGCTGCGTGTGTACGTGTGAGTGTTGTGTGCGTGCGTGGGTGCATGTGTTTGTGTGATTGTTGCGTGCATGCAGTTCGTGTGCATGCGTACGTGTGTGTATAATCACCACACCAGCTCCTGTGTGTTAAAACAGACGGCTCAGCATACCAATACAAGGCCACCTTGTCCGGTGTGCCCGCGGTCATGACTTCGAACCACCATCCAAATATTTTTTTTGTCATTTGGTTTTCATTCTTACTAGCAAGATGCATGTGCGTTGCACGTAACATCAAGATGCATTTGTATGACTAGTTTATCTTGTGAGAGAAAAGGATGAACGAGGGAAGGCCTTATTTGCAAATGTGGAGAGGTGTGTGGGTACCTTTTTGCAAAATTGCCATAGTTTCTTTCCTATCCGTCAGATATAAATCGGACGGCCTATATTGCAGGATGGCAGGCACACCTTCATCACCAACTCTGTTTTTTATAAGAGTGTATTTTATAAGAGTGTAGATGTAGAGTAGATACAAGTGATTGTGGGCACGATGGTAGTGAGATAATGTGATGCAACACTAGAGGTGCCACGTGGAGCGTTTAATCGTCAACTAGTCATGTCTTGAGCAAATCTGAGTTGTACGGTGAGCGGTGATCAGATAATAACCACTAAACGTAAATGGTGACCATAATGAGTGGATTCTGAAGTCCAATGTACATATCGTGCTTTCGCTTCAAATACAATGATCGTCATTGTATATCACGAGAGAAAGATGAAACATGCGTGAATGTGTTGGGGGCTTACTTTTAGAGGACCTGGAGATAGTTTGTGTGCATACGTGAAAGGGGCGTACAGGGGGGTATGCGATGGAGAGAGAGAGAGAGATGCTCTTCGTTTCTCTTTATTATGACTAACTTTGAATATAGTATAAAAATATACAAATTCACAGTGCGGAATAAATATCATTGTGGGCACCATGCAATGGAAATTAGCGTTCGTACTTGTCACAGCCCCAGAGTTGTTTGTAGTTAGTGGCATCTGCATCCATGCATCATGTTTGATTTCAAAGGAAATTTGAAGTGGGGATGACCAAGCCCTAGCACTAAAGCAATTCAAATAGGTTCAACTAAGAAAATATTTTTCAATGAACCCAAATGGCCTTCAAAAATGTTCACCATTTTTGGGAAATGCCGAAACAAGAACAGAGATATTGCACATTTTTCCATGACATTTGGATTATTGAATTAACTCATATTGTATTTGAATTGGGGCATTTAAATCCTAGAAACATTTTTAAATGCTCTAATAATTCTGAAACTAGTTTTGGGTTGTTAGGAATAATCCCAAAAGAGCCCACAATTATTTTCAGGATTTTTGAAAACGTTTTGGTATTTTTAATAAAGCCCAACAGTTGCAGGAAAATTAGAAAACAGAAAACAAATTAGTAAATAGAGAGAGAGAGAGGGTCACCTGGGCCACTTACCTGGCGGCCCATCTGCACTGGCCCAGCTGACTGGCGCTGCCAGTCGTCGTCTCCACCACGCCAGAAGGCGCCGAGCGTGTGCTCGCCGTGTGCACACACGCGCCCGTGCCACCTCCTGCCTGCTAGCTTGCGTGGCGCCGCGGACAGACCCGCGAGAGCCGTCGGGATCGCCCGACCGCCCGTCACTCTCTTCGCTCCTCACCCCCCCTCTGCTTTCAGACGCAACCACCGAGCGGAGCTTCGTCGCCGCCGCTGCCGATTGCCGCAGCCATCGCCACCTCGCCCATCCGCTGAGCTCAGAGCTCCGCTTGACCCCTCTTCCTCCCCACCGAGCCAAGCCCCTCGAAGCTCAGACGCTTCCATACCATCGTCTTCGTCCTCGATCGCCGCCGATGGTCGCCGCCGATTCGCCACACACGCGGCGCTTCGAGTCCGCCGAGACCGCCGCCCAACTCTTTGTGAGCCTGCGTCTTTCCCTTCCTTCCGGGCTCGTTCCTATCCGAAGTCGCTGATTCCACCGGAGCCGCGAGCTCGCTCCGCCGCCATGCCGCCGCTGTGGCTACCGACACCTAGAGCCGCAACCGACCGCACCAGAAGCGCCAAGGTGCATCACAAGGTGCCCGTAGCACCTCCGTGGCCTCGCCAGGCGGTATAACGCCGACCCGAGCACACCCGACGCCGCCGCCGCCTCACTCGCCGCCGACGCTGTTTCCGCCACCCAAAGACCTCCCATCGGCACCATCGACGCCGAGTCCACCAGCAGCATCTGGCGCCTCTCCGCCGCCGATTTGGTCGACGGAGGACCAAACCAAGCCCGCCGTCTCGGCCCTCGCCGGCGGCTAAACGCCGGCGTGTTGACCATTTTGACCGGCGGGGTTTGACCCCAGAGTCACTGACGTGCGGGCCCGTCTCTGTTAACCTCTAGTCAAATTTAGATTAGTGCTAATTAACCCTGACAGTTAGCTTAGTCACTAACCAGAGGGCCCAGGCCCTAATTAACCTAGGTTAGTGTCGACATAACACTAACTAACCACGTTAGTTAGCTGTTACACCGACATGTGGGCCCCAAATCGTCAGTTTGACTGGATGGCGCCCGCTGACCTGATGACGTCACTATGAGGTCATCTTGATGCAATAATTCCTTCGAATTTTAATAAATCCTAAATGATTTATTATATTCGAAAATGGCCTAAACTTCAAAAATTCATATAAAATTAACCGTAGCTCCAAATCAAATAAATTATATATGAAAAATTATCAGAAAAATTCAAGGAATCCATCTGTACCATTTTCATGCATGTTAGAACAACTTATAGCTGCTGTTTAGCACAAATCAATCAAATGGCATTTGAATAATCACATATGGAGTTTGAATTTGAATCTTGTATTCAAACCAACTTCATTTAATCTGTTGCTAGTATCATTAGCTCAAAACACCAGCATGTTGCCATGTCATAGCATGCATCATATTGTGCATTGCATTGATCGTGTATCTTCTGTGTTTGCCGGTGTTGTTCCCCTCGGTGACGCTGCATCGATGATGTGATCGTTGACACCGATGAAGACTCAATGTTATCTTGAAGTGCGTGCAAGCAAAACCCCTTGTTCATTCCGATATAATCCCACTCTCTCGCCATCGCTCTCTTTTATTGCATTAGGACAACAACGATTCATCTGTTACTTGCTCATGTAGCTGAACCCTTTATCCTTTGCATGACCTGTCATTCCACAAGAATAGATGAAACCCACTAGCATGAGTAGGAGTTGTTTGAGCCCTGTTGTTCCTACTCATTCATGTTTGTTTGTCATGCACGCATCGCTTAGAGTTGAGTCGGTCCGATTCATCGAGGATGAATCGAGGTGTGTGAACATGTCCTCTTTGTGTGTGAGCTAAGTGTGTGAACACGATTTGGTAAAGGTAGCGGTGAGAGGCCATGTAGGAGTACATGGTGGGTTGTCTCATTGCAGCCGCCCTCGTGAACTGAGTTCGTGTTTGTGATCCATGATTCAGCTACTACCACGCATTGGGCCCGAAACCAATGGACCCTCTCGGCTTCTTAATCACCCTTGTCCTCTGTCCGTGAGTTGCAAGTAGTTTCGTGTTTGTAGTATCTTTGGAGGCCAGGCGCAGCGCTGATCGTAGGGGTGGGCTGTGATGCGGTAGGCACGTGGTCGGTAAACCGGCGCCTGCTTGGTGTCACGGAACCTGTACACATCGCTTGGGGCTGTGAGCGAAACTTCGCCGAACTCCTCATAGATGGAACCCAAATAGGCGATAAACCTGGACTAGGGACTTGAGTGTTTAGGTAGGTCGTGGCCGACACCCACGCTGGGCTTCCGCTGAAGGTTGCCGAGTACATGTCGTAAACGGCGGTAAGTGGTGAGAGTGTGTGAAGAAGTACACCTGGAGGGTTAATATGATCTATTCAATAGCCGTGTCCGTGAAAAGGACTTCGGGTTGCCTATAACAGTTCATAGACAAGTGAAAGTGGATACTTTAAAATACGCAAGATAAGCGTGAGTGCTATGGATGGCGTTCTCGTGAGGGAGACGGAGCGGATCCGTAGTGGTGTATTGATATGGTGAATATGTGGACTCGTAGCGCCACCTCAAAAGAGTTACTTGCAATGTAGTTTAGGATAGCCACCGAGTCAAAGCTGGCTTGTTGCTGTTAAACTCCACCACCCCTTTGTTGATAATGATGCATATGTAGTTAGTTCTCGATGTAAGTCTTCTGGGTACATTTGTACTCACGTTTGCCTATTTTATGTTTTTGCAGAGAGACTTTGGTCTCGCTAGTAGTTCCACGTGGACTTGACGCTTAGCTTGATACCTCAGCTACGATCTTGTGCCCTCGGCAGATCTGGTAGATAGTCGCTTCTAAGCCTTTTTCATTTGTAGGTGTCGTACTCGAGACATGTTCGCTCGCTTGTGCTTTGATTTGTATGTTTCAATGTTGGGTCATGAGACCCTGTTTGTAATATCTCGCTCCTCGGAGCCTAATGAATAAATACTTGAGTCGAGAGTCATGTTGTGATGCCATGTTGTATTTGCACATATCGAGCATATTGTGTGTATGTTATTGAAATGCTTGGTATGTGTGGGATCGACTATCTAGTTGTTTATCTTTAGTAGCCTCTCTTACGGAAATGTCTCCTAGTGTTTCCACCGAGCCATGGTAGCTTGCTACCGCTCCGAACACTTAGGCTGGCCGGCATGTGTCCTTCTTCGTTCGCGGTTCGTCCCTTCGGGAAACGTCCGCGCTGAGTACCGGAGTCTGTTAGCCCGCCATGCGGTTTGCCATCGGAGTCCTGCTAGCCCAGTGCTACAGCCGGAACTTACTTGTCGATGACCGACACGCTCGATCTTTGGGTCATGGATGCTGTCCTCGTAAGTCTGTGCCACTTTGGGTTTACTACTAGCCATGTCAGCCGGGCTCCTTATCATATGGATGCTAGCGACACTATCATATACGTGTGCCAAAAGGCTAAACGGTCCCGGGCAAAGGTAAGACGACACCGTGGGAATACCGTGCGTGAGGCCGCAAAGTGATATGAGGTGTTACATGCTAGATCGATGTGGCATTGAGTCGGGTCCGACAGCTTTGGTATCGAGCTTGATCGCTCAGAGGATTACCAAGCCAAACTGGTCGAAGTTGTGTCTAGAAATGCTTTAGTTATATGTAGGGGAATTGATTGTGGGATGGAACGTAAGGCTCTTTTTACTCCTTATACTTCATGGCCTTCTGATCTGAGTCAACCTCTTCTTTTCTACGGGGATTAAGAACTAGGCCTTCTCATCTATCTATTAGGATGACGTGTTACTAATCCATGGACTTATGCAATTGTTAGCTCCAAATCTCAGCTCAGTTTTTACCACTTCCGTATGTTCATAACTGTTGATCTCGAAACCTTGATATTGTGCTTCGGAGTGGCTATGCCACCATTTTTGTTGTATGTCTCCAATCTTTTGAGCATTTACAGCCGTTATGCTGTCCGAGTCATCCCAGGTTTCTAAACAATCTGAGGCACTTGCAAATCCTTCCCTCCGGTTTTGATGTTCCTTTGGGCCAGGTTAATCACACTAAATGCTGAGTTGAGGTATTCTATTGCCTCGACATATATGTTGGAATTATTATTATGACCCTAGGTATTTTAGAGGATCATCTAGTAATCTAGCCATGATTTGTGTCCCAGTGTGATGACTCTGGCCAACATTCTCGAAAGCATCCCGTGATGCAATTTAGTTAGTAGGTATTCTATTCCTGGGTTTTTGAACCCGAGATTCACCCTACTTACTTCATGTTGATAGTGTTTGCTCGTTCCTTTAGGTTATTAGTAACCTTTGCGATAGTCCCCGAGCTTCGTGGTATATCATTCTTCCAAATACCATGAACTACTTATGGCAGCAGTTCCTCGTTGAACCAAAAGATCACAACAAAAGTGCTCTCGATGAATTATCGATTCTATGTTGTGACTCGCGATTCCACCTTCTCGCATGGGTTATCCGGAAGAAAAGTTGAGCTTCGCTCGACATACTAATCTATGCATCCACAACTCAGAAAATTATATGTTCCTTTGAGTTGTTCTCCTTAGTTGCATTCTGACCCTCGTCTATCAATTGATAGTCAAGATTATGTGTGCATTCGTTCATCGGTGCCTATTATTCTTGTGGTCCGTCAAGCCATTCTATTCCAGAATGACTAGGAGAAACAAACTCCAGTACCTCATCCATTTCTAGGATTGGGTCAAAATAGTTGTAATCCGCAAATCAAATGCCAATCCAGCTTTCGATTCTGTCCTATCCTGAGGTATTACCGTCTTTATGTCCAGATTGTCATGAGAATTGCACTATCTCTTATGAACTCTTGATACAGTGATACTTCTCGCCCTCATTATTCATCTCTCGGTCCCCATGTTGTTGCAACCGGAATACTGACAAGTGAATCGTGATGTGTGAAATCAATACTGCTAGCAACTCCGTTGCTTGGTAGCTAATGGACTATATTCTCATTCTTAGCGTGTTGGTTGTTAAATCATCATCCTAAGATTGTTCGTGCTACCTAGTCCTTATTTCTGGTGCACTCCTCGATCAATGAGTTAGGATTATTCAATCCCTTGCTTATCTGATCATATCGTCTTGCTCTGGAAAGCAAGATTGTTCTCGAGCTTAGTGACATACCGGTGGTTCGCGATATTCTGAATATCTTCTCGGAAGTATCACCAGGTCGTCACCCGACCGCTATGTTGAGTTCGTGATCAAGTTGATTTATTCCTGTAAACCACCCTTTCTCCAAGAATCCATGTTGGATACCCCTGAGCTAGTTGGTTAAGCTAAACAACAACTTGGAGAGTTGGAAGATAAAAGCTTGTCTGACTTGGTTCATGTTAAGGGATATCTTGTGTGTGTGTTGAAGAAAGATGATATCTTCATCAATTGATCCTCGAGGCCAGTTGTTGGAGCTATTGTCTTGTCAAAACTTTGATTTGAGTGTGGGCTATTCTCAAATCAAATCAGAACCAACGATGTTCATAATGTTGTCTTACTCGTGGATTTTCCTCGAGCATACACCATTATATCTTTTGGGTCTGACCAATACTATCACCTTGTTCACATAATTATGGAATTCCAACTCCCTGGGAATCTAGATAATTGCTGTTGAGCCCATCGACAACATCCTTATCTTCTCCATAATCTTGTTGAACATCAAGCTAGTATTGGAAACTTTCTAAAGCATTTGCTCATGCTAGCTCATGAAGCATATGTTCGGATGTAAGAAGTGACTTCCTCTAACTCACGGTACTTGGTGTAAGTTGCCGCCGTGAATTCGATAAAGTCAATGTTGCTTCCTTGGAACCGTCCCAAGTTAGTCACACATGTGCCAAGTATACTATGGTTTGGTAGATTAATTACCTCCACTCCATATGTATTCTGTAGCACACCAAGCCACTGATTGATTTGTTCAAGGAGAAGAAGTTCCTTCTTAAGAGCAAGACTTATGCAAGGACTTCGATATCCTCGATGATGGTTTCCCTCCTGAACTCGCTAGTGTTTTATTATAAGACTACTATGTGGTCATGCTTGTCTTGGACAGCGTGTTCATAGGTTTGTAGCAGAACCAGCTCATGTTTTGGGGCTTGCTATCGTAGTTCATTTCCCGAGAATCTCGCGACGTCATCTCGTCGATTTGTGTTGCAAACTTTCATTTTTCTTTCTAGACTCGATGAGTCTGGATTATTCTGACACCAACCAGATCTGAATCTCAGGCAGATATGATGGTTGGAACATTTCCCAAGAACTATAATATTGGTCTCGCGATAACCGGTAAAGTGGATGTCGTGGCCAACACACCCCGCCGGAAGACCTGCTATTGTAGTATCTTGATTGAGAAAGTTGGCCACCTCCCCATAAGGACTTCGTAGGATTTACTCCCTAGTTGTGCCTTATGATTTTTGGGTTTCTGAAGTCCGACCTTTACTTGATGTTCTAGATGCCAGACCATCTCAATGAATGGGATACGCTAGTACATCAAGGAGAACATTAGAAGTGGAGTGCTAAATGTCTCTCAGTCGATCATCCAGATTTAGTCCCCTTGGCCCCGCTAAGGTGAAATCTGAGAAAGTGTTGTCTTCCTTTGTATCTGCATCCTCCACCGGCATTCGTCATGGTAGTATGTTGTGTTGCCAGGATCCCTGACACGGATATTGGTAAAACCTTGATGAATATGGAAATGCTCAAGTTCTTGAGAGCACGCACAAGCATTAGGTGCTATCATCGGCACTAGCTGGGCTTGCTCTCAGTCCCTCGGTTATGCTATAACCACTCCAATAGCGGAATTACGCTCTACTGTTGAACTTTCCTCAGTTACTAAAATCATCCCTTGTGTTGTCTTCAACAAGGTAATCCACATCATCCATTCTGGCCCGAGAATGTTATTCTTTCGGACTCCTTCAAATGATCGACTGTGAATTGCCTTAGGCTGGTATAAAGAGTTTCAATGATCTTTGAATCAAATGTAATTCTTTTTGCCACTTAAGGGGATATTTCTACGAGTCTCCTCTCCCAAGGTGCCCCGTTATGGAATCCTGGCGGTTTATCCTCGCTAATTGAAACCCTCATTTAATTGCCTTCCTCTAAAATGTCTCGCTGTGGTATCATGGCAACTCAAACTCTCGCTACGTTGACAACTGATCACCACCCTCCTAGGTGTGGAATTGTTTTCTACCTAGTGAACCCTCGTCATCTGTTCCACTCCATTCCTCTAGATGTGTGCTTTGTATCTCAGCTCGAGAGATATTTCAATGTCCCCCTCCGTGAGTTGATCGTGAGTTGTTCGACCTTCAATAAGATCGATCCTTACGAGTTTTCCTTTCCTTTCATTGTCATGTTAGTTGGAGTTCTTAGAGCAAGACATCAAGACAATGATGGTGATCGAATCAACGTCCATTTGAATTGCACCTGGATCATGAAGATTACGTTCGCTTATGTTCCCCTTCATCTTACCCTACACCTGAATCTCGGGCGAGATTTTTGTTTAGTGGGGTGAGTTGTCACAGCCCCGAGTTGTTTGTAGTTAGTGGCATCTGCATCCATGCATCATGTTTGATTTCAAAGGAAATTTGAAGTGGGATGACCAAGCCCTAGCACTAAAGCAATTCAAATAGGTTCAACTAAGAAAATATTTTCAATGAATCCAAATGGCCTTCAAAATGTTCACCATTTTGGGAAATCTTGAAACTTGAGAACAGAGATATTGCACATTTTTCCATGACATTTGGATTATTGAATTAACTCATATTGTATTTGAATTGGGGCATTTAAATCCTATAAACATTTTTAAATGCTCTAATAATTTGAAACTAGTTTTGGGTTGTTAGGAATAATCCCAAAAGAGCCCACAATTATTTTCAGGATTTTTGAAAACGTTTTGGTATTTTTAATAAAGCCCAACGATTGCAGGAAAATTAGAAAACAGAAAACAAATTAGTAAAAGAGAGAGAGAGGGTCACTGGGCCACTTACAGCGGCCCATCTCAAGATTGCTCAGCCTGATTGGCGCTGCCGATCGTCGTCTCCACCAGCGGCTGAAGGCGCCGGCGTGTGCTCGCGTGTGCACACGCGCCCGTGCCACCTCGCTCGCTAGCTTGCGTGGCGCGCGGACAGACCCGAGAGCCGTCGGGATCGCTCCGACCGCCCGTCCTCTCTTCGCTCCTCACCCCCTCCTCTGCTTTCGCCGCGAACCACCGAAGCGAGCTTCTCGCCGCCGCCGCCGATTGCCGCAGCCATCGCCACCTCGCCCATCCGCCGAGCTCAAGAGCTCCGCCTCGACCCCCTCTTCCTCCCCACCGAGCCAAGCCCCTCGGGAAGCTCTGCATCGCCTCCATGCCATCGTCTTCGTCCTCGACCGCCGCCGATGGTCGCCGCCGATTCGCCGTCACCCGTGCGCTTCGAAGTCCGCCGAGACCGCCGCCCAACTCCTTTGTGAGCTTCTGCGTCTTTCCCTTCCTTCCGGGCTCGTTCCTATCCGTAGTCGCTGATTCCACCGAGCCGCGAGCTCGCTCGCCGCCATGCCGCCGCCGTGGCTACCGACACCTAGAGCCGCAACCGACCGCACCAGAAGCGCCGGTGCATCACAAGGTGCCCGTAGCACCCTCCGTGGCCTTCGCCAGGCGGTATAACGCCGACCTCGAGCACACCAAGACGCCGCCGCCGCCACTCGCCGCCGACGCTGTTTCCGCCACCCCAGCACCTCCCACTAGCACTTTCGACGCCTTGAGTCCACCAAGAAGATGCGTAGCGTCTCCGCCGCCGATTTGGTCGACGGAGGACCAAACCAAGCCCGCCGCCGTCTCGGCCTGTTGTGGCTAAACGCCGGCGTGTTGACCAGTTTGACCGGCGGGGTTTGACCCCCCCAGAGTCACTGACGTGCGGGCCCATCTCTGTTAACCTCTAGTCAAATTTAGATTAGTGCTAATTAACCCTGACAGTTAGCTTAGTCACTAACCAGTGGGCCCAGGCCCTAATTAACCTAGGTTAGTGCTGACATAACACTAACTAACCCTGTTAGTTAGCTGTTACACCGACATGTGGGCCCCAGCCGTCAGGTTTGACCTGGACTGGCGCCCGTTGACCTGATGACGTCACTATGAGGTCATGCTGACGCAATAATTCCCTTCTGGAATTTTAATAAATCCTAAATGATTTATTATATTCAGAAAATGGCCTAAACTTCAAAAATTCATATAAAATCAACCGTAGCTCCAAATCAAATAAATTATATATGAAAAATTATCAGAAAAATTCAAGGAATCCATCTGTACCATTTTCATGCATGTTAGAACAACTTATAGCTGCTGTTTAGCACAAATCAATCAAATGGCATTTGAATAATCACATATGGAGTTTGAATTTGAATCTTGTATTCAAACCAACTTCATTTAATCTGTTGCTAGTTGCATTAGCTCAAAACACCAGCATGTTGCCATGTCATAGCATGCATCATATTGTGCATTGCATTGATCGTGTATCTTCTGTGTTTGCCGGTGTTGTTCCCCTCGGTAGACGCTGTACCGATGATGTGATCGTTGACACTGATGAAGACTCAATGTTATCTTCAGAAGTGCCAGGCAAGCAAAACCCCCTTGTTCATTCCGATATAATCCCACTCTCTCGCCATCGCTCTCTTTTCTTGCATTAGGACAACAACGATTCATCTGTTACTTGCTGCGGTAGCTGAACCCTTTATCCTTTGCATGACTGTCATTCCACGGTAAATAGATGAAACCCACTAGCATGAGTAGGAGTTGTTTGAGCCTGTTGTGCCTACTCATTCATGTTTGTTTGTCATGCCTGCCATCGCTTAGAGTTGAGTCGGGTCCGATTCATCGAGGATGAATCGAGGTGTGTGAACATGTCCTCACTGTGTGTGAGCTAAGTGTGTGAACACGATTTGGTAAAGGTAGCGGTGAGAGGCCATGTAGGAGTACATGGTGGGTTGTCTCATTGCAGCCGTCCTCGAACTGAGTTCGTGTTTGTGATCCATGATTCAGCTACTACCACGCATTGGGCCCGAAACCAATGGACCCTCTCGGCTTCTTAATCACCCTTGTCCTCTGTCCGGGAGTTGCAAGTAGTTTCGTGTTTGTAGTATCTTTGGAGGCCGGCGCAGCGCTGACCGTAGGGGTGGGCTGTGATGCGGTAGGCACGTGGCAGGGTAAACCGGCGCCTGCTTGGTGTCACGGAACCTGTACACATCGTTTGGGGCTGTGAGCGAAACTTCGGCCGGAACTCCTCATAGATGGAACCCAAATAGGCGATAAACCTGGACTAGGGACTTGAGTGTTTAGGTAGGTCGTGGCCGACACCCACGTTGGGCTTCCGCTTGAAGGTTGCCGAGTACATGTCATGTAAACGGCGGTAAGTGGTGAGAGCGTGTGTGAAGAAGTACACCCCTGCAGGGTTAATATGATCTATTCGAATAGCCGTGTCCGCATGAAAAGGACTTCGGGTTGCCTATAACAGTTCATAGACAAGTGAAAGTGGATACTTTAAAATACGCAAGATAAGCGTGAGTGCTATGGATGGCGTTCTCGTAGGGAGACGGAGCGGATCCGTAGTGGTGTATTGATATGGTGAATATGTGGACTCGTAGCGCCACCTCAAAAGAGTTACTTGCGATTAGTAGTTTAGGATAGCCACCGAGTCAAAGCTGGCTTGCTGCTTTGTTAAACTCCACCACCCCTTTGTTGATAATGATGCATATGTAGTTAGTTTCGATGTAAGTCTTGCTGCTGGGTACATTTGTACTCACGTTTGCCTATTTTATGTTTTTGCGAGAGAGACTTGGTCTCGCTAGTAGTTCCACATGGACTTCGACGTTTAGCTTGATACCTCAGCTACGATCTTGTGCCCTCGACAGGATCTGGTAGATAGTCAGGCTTCTAAGCCTTTTTCATTTGTAGGTGTCTGTACTCAGACATGTTCGCTTCCGCTTGTGCTTTGATTTGTATGCTCTGAATGTTGGGTCATGAGACCCCTGTTTGTAATATCTCGCTCCTCGGAGCCTAATGAATAAATACTTGAGTCGTAGAGTCATGTTGTAATGCCATGTTGTATTTGCACATATCGAGCATATTGTGTGTATGTTATTGAAATGCTTGGTATGTGTGGGATCTAACTATCTAGTTGTTTATCTTTAGTAGCCTCTCTTACCGGGAAATGTCTCCTAGTGTTTCCATCGAGCCATGGTAGCTTGCTACTGCTCCGGAACACTTAGGCTGGCCGGCATGTGTCCTTCTTCGTTCTCGTGTACGTCCTTCGGGAAACGTCACGCGTTGAGTCCGGAGTCTGTTAGCCGCCACAGCCCGGTTTACGAGTCCTGCTAGCCCAGTGCTACAGCCGGAACTTACTCACGATGACCGACACGTTCGATCTTTGGGTCATGGATGCTGTCCTCGTAAGTCTGTGCCACTTTGGGTTTACTACTAGCCATGTCAGCCGGGCTCCTTATCATATGGATGCTAGCGACACTATCATATCGTGTGCCAAAAGGCTAAGCGGTCCCGGCAAAGGTAAGACGACACCCGTGGGAATACCGTGCGTGAGGCCGCAAAGTGATATGAGGTGTTACATGCTAGATCGATGTGGCATTGAGTCAGGGTCCTGACAGCACTCCTCCATATAACTTCGTAATGTTGTATATATGTAGAAATTCTAAAATAATTTTTTGGCCACAATTTATTCAAAAGGAATGTTGTATGCGAAATAAACGTGAAGAGAGGGATTTTTAGATCAATGGGGTACGTGATGTAACATGTGTGAATGTGTAGTTGATGCATTTGGGGGGGCCTAGAGAGGTATGTGTGTGTATTACGTATTCGAGGGAGGCATGGATAGAGGGGCTGGCGGGGGGAGAGATAACATGAGAAATGAGAGTGGTCTAGAGAGAGAGAGAGACGAATATGACGTCACGACGAGAGATTCCCTTCCCTTGAGTGTGTATATGCAAGGGGGGGAGGGGATAGAGGCACCAGGAGAAAAAAATTGTGTGTGGTGTTTGTGTTGGTATGTGTGGGTGTGAGAAGATAACGAGACATGGGGCAGAGGATGTGTCACCGCGTGAGGTCCGGTGGGTCGAGGTGAGGCCCTTCGTTCGGTTCCGTCCTGCGCCACATTGGTCGGCCCGTGACGCATTTAGGAAGACCCATCGATGACAAGTCGTACAAGAAAAAGATAGCAGAATTGTGAAGGACTCTGTGTCCACTAACAAAGCCGGCTAGGATTTGTAACCCTAGGTTCTCAGACTAAGGTAACCCCTTTATCTCTGATATTACTATTCATCCAACCTAACTTTAAGGGGCATCCTACAGAATGCTCTGCTAGAATCATACTCGCCGATTAGGAAGAGAGGTGTGAGACAATGCGTGAGAGACAGGCCTAAAGATAATGTGCGTACATGAGACACATAGGCATGTCCATGTATATAGAAAGGGTCTATGGGGATTGTGCGTGTGTATGCTTACGAGAGGAAGAGTGCTTGTGATAAAGGTTAGTGAAAACAGTTGTAAATGGTTACGAGAGGGAGGGAGGGTTATATCTAGAGCATGTGTGCGAGAAAGACACCTCGGGAGAGAGTGTGTGAGCATGTGTGAGAGACCACCGATGGAGAGTGAAACGACATGTAAAAGACTGTTGTACACATTGATTAAAGATATAAATTGTATCCAAATATTAGGATGGGATCACGATATTTGCAATTCGTGTAAGGAACGGTCATTGATCCATCAGACATCTAGATTCTATTGAAATTGAGCATGTCTATGTTATTATTCGACACAATTGATCCACATATTTAGTATTTTGAACTCCAGACAATGCATCGCTTTAGCAATCGAATATAAACGTGAGTATAGTTCATGTTGTGTGTGTAAAGCACATTATACACACGAAAGTGACACAATGAACATTATAAATAGCTACCTATGAACTAGCATACATTTGAATTCAACTTAAGGTGGTTTAAAAAAATTGAATTCAACATGAAGTCCATTCAATTATTTGAATTAGATATCATGGCATTTGTAAATCATACCTAAATTATGGGGGCACCAATCTTTGCTCTGATTTTGTACATAATAGCATATGTAGTCGTGTACAAAATAGATTCAAATTTAGCTCCTCCATTCCAAAATAATCGTAGTTATAGGATTTTCAAGTGTCAAAATTTCAAAAAGAAGCGGATAATTTAATGAGGTTTTCAAACATACAAGGTCAAATATAACATTGTCTATTTAGGTCAATCCTCATAGTTCAAGAGTACTCTAAACGTGAATGCTTGTGTTTCAAAATTTCGAACGAAGCGCCAAAAGAGCCTCTACTCGCCTGAAACCACGTAAGACCAATGTTTGGTGGTACAAGGAAATCACTTTTCTAATAACTCTGACCCATGAAACCTACCGGCCTGATGTCCAAAGGTCTAAACCGGAGTAGGTTTGTAGCTTCACCTAGACGCCACGCAACCGCCTCCGAAAAACATTCATACACAATGGCCGCCTAAGCACACATGCGCACGGCCGAAATCGCTCTCGCCCACTATTTGGGACACCTAGGATTACCATCCTGGCCCCGACCCGCAGTAGGTCCGAAATTTAAGAGGGGGGCAAAGTTTGTACTTTCCCCAAAATTTCAAACAAGCGCGTCCCATCTTCTGTTCAAAAAAGCCAAAAATAAGAGCGTACCAGACCGAAACATGGTTTCCCCCCCCCCACCCGTCCGATTCCCCATTCGTACTCCGTGGGTGCCAAAACTACCTCTCCATCAGACGTGAAACACCGGCGTCCTCCGTCCGCCACCCCATCCCACCCATCAACTGTCGCCCTCCTCCATCACACCGGAGCCGATACCCCGACGTCGTCGTCCACTGCAACCTCAACCGCAACGCCCTCCACAGCTAGTAGTTGAAGCCGAGGCCGAGCCGTCCGTACCTGAGCCAGTTCAACCACGTTGTCCTGCGCCTCACCGCTGCCGCTCCAACTTCGCCACCGTCCATAGCACCGGAGCTATTCCTGCTATGCCATCCTTTGCCGCCTCAGATCTGCTTCCCCTCCGCCGATATACGGCCACGGCAACAGAGTCAGCAATTTGGCCATGGGTTTGTCCAAGGATCCACGGCTCTTCAAAACATCGGTTCCCCCGGGAAAAACAAGAAGATCGTCGCGACATATCGACACCACACTAGCAACCGATAAGGGTACTCCTCTTCCCTTATTCATGCAAATCTTACGTGTCTGCTTGCACGGTATTCATCCCACAGAAGACACTAGTTGACCGCTTCTTCTTCATACTAGATGTTCCTAGTAACTCGCGATGCACAAGGTTTCTCCTCATATACTATTTCACCTTAGCTAGAGGTCCGTCGCCCCCCTGAATTTCAATTTCTGGTCAGTTGATTCCCAATTAACGGAAGCATTCCCCAGCGTAACAGGCGCTAGTACGCCTATTACGCTGGGGAAGCAGCGCCTTGGTGTTTATCTTAGGGGCGTGTGGGGCCTAGAGCTACTGGCGTCCGATCTGGAGGTCGGCCGGGATTAAAGGGATGGCCTGGGGGCGCTGCCAAGCACGGCGGTGGTGTGAGGTCGAGGCGAGGGCGGGGCGGCGGAGGCAGGGGTCTGGGTCGGTGGTCGCTGGCAGTTCGAGAAAGATCGTCAACAGTGACTGGCGGGAGGTAGACAAAGGCCATCTCCTCGTTCCTTATAGTCGAACGGTTCATTAAAAAAATCGACTGGCCTATTTATTTTTAGTCGACTGTTATCTTAGATATGACCACATGTGGTGGTGTGCTGGAGGAGTACCTGCATTTCCTGTTCTCATATATTACAAAATCATACGGAGTAGAATCTAATTTTGTTTTCCATGCAATGTTGTAGAGCTATCATATGTCTCCTGTCATTTCTTTTTCAGCCACCTGCTATTTGCTACTTTTACAATGCACGAGTTCAGCACACATTTCACCCATACTCTCACTATTGTGTTTTTATGCAAGGGTATTTCAGAGTCTACCTCGAGAGAAGAAAAAAATAAAAGAGACAAGTCATGTCAGCTTTCTACGCGGCTGGGCATGACACGTTACAGCGCTATAAATGGTGCAGTGTCGTGAGATGGAGACAGTGGCGTAGCTCGAGTTGATGACCTCGCCGCAATGAACCACCATCCTGTGTGCTTGCTTTAACTTCACGGTGTCATATGTGGTTGCATGTTCCATATGGTGTCTAGCTTGTATTCGAAAGGCCGAAGTCGGTCTTTATTAAGATAAGGAAAGATATTTTTTACATGAACCACCATCCCGTGAGCACCATAAGATAAATAGCTAGTCAGGGCACTGGCCGAGCCAGTGATAAGCCCAACAAAGACAGGCATCACCTGGAAGCCAACTAAAAAGCCGCGATGGTGGCAAAGCAGCACGCCTCCCACCAGGCTCTCAGGTCCTAGATGATCATGCTCACCACTCCAATCGGATGTCTAGCT
Organism: Aegilops speltoides; assembly: GCA_021437245.1. Taxonomy (NCBI): domain Eukaryota; kingdom Viridiplantae; phylum Streptophyta; class Magnoliopsida; order Poales; family Poaceae; genus Aegilops; species Aegilops speltoides. The sequence continues at coordinate 494,436,998 of CM038147.1, read as the reverse complement.
TGTATTGCTTCCAATTTGGTTAAATTGCATCTGCTTAGCTTACACATTATACCTTTGAATATGACATGCCTTTCTGTTTTTGGTACATACTAGTACATCTGTGTATTAACCATGTTCTTACATCAAACTAATGTTCTTGTGTATCCCTCATCAATCAATTATGATGAGGTAGGCAGGCAAGTGGACTACTTCTCCCGACATGATTCTCAAGAAACAGGAAGGCTAGATGAAGATAGTGAACATAGCTCCGTAGTTGATTACAGCATTTCCCCTACACTAGAATCACAGGTGCTTGCTCTAACTTGGCTGCATGATATGTGATGAGGATACAGACCCGGGGTAGGGTCATAGGCCTAACCTATACGCCCTACCCAAGGTCACTACCCTAGAAGATAAGATGTCCAAGAGGCAACAAAGAACCCCCAGTCAAAGGTGTCGAGTACAATCCACTCGACCAATCATATCACTCGGGTACCCCTCCTACCTGTTGTCACTCGACCATATAAGGAATCACTCGACCTACTGAAGGCTAGGAGTCACTCAACACTACAACGGTCAGACATTCACTCCGTAGTCTTTAAGGTCATTAATAGTACTTATGGCTGGTGTTATCAGTAACGCCCCTAGTTTATGTACATTAAGCCCCTTGTAATGGAGGATGGTTGGGGTGCTGGCGCACTCTATATAAGCCACCCCCTCCTCTGGGACAAGGATTCGCACCCCCTGTAACACCACACACATGTAATCCAGTCGTCTTCCTCCGGGCACCGAGATGTAGGGCTATTACTTCCTCCGCGAAGGTCCTGAATTCGTAAATCTCGTGTGTACACCTTCACCATAGCTGAGATCTTGCCTCTCCATACCTACTCCCCCTTTCTACTGTTAGTCTTAGTACCACGACAGTTGGGGCCCACCTTGGGGCGGGTGTCTTAGCGACTTGTTGGTGAAGTTGCAATTTTTCCGATCCCCATCATCATGGTTTCTGGCGGTGGATTGGCTGAGGGCCGCGGGATCCGTCTCGGTGCGCTCGTTTTCATCACCGACGACTCCACCTGGCTTCAGGAAGCTCCCCTTGACGTCGAGGCGCTCCCCGTCCGAGGGGCAACGCACTTTCGCGCGTGCGTACGTGGCGTCCTTCTCCGGCAGCCGTCGACCCAGTATCGGTCGGCTCCCATGGTGTATTCTCTCCCCGCTGTTCGCCGCCGCAAGCGATCTGGTCGGTCGCGGCTTCAGCGGTGGGTGAAACACGTGGTGGCTCGTCATTCAGCCACCCAGCAAGTCGCGACAATCAAGCCCGACGAAACTCTTTACGACCTGTTCGACCTGTCGACTGGCTCCGTCGAGACCGCATCCGAGTGTGATAGCAACGACCCTGCGGCTGAAGTCTTGATGGTCAACGGAACACGTAGCCCGCCTGGTTTCCGCCGCGAAGACGGCGGGGATGGTGGCGGCGATCCTTCGCGCGTCCACGAGGACTACCATCCTGAACCCCTTTCTTCGCTGCAGAGGGAAGAACTTCGTCGCCGCAACATGGATGCACTCCACACGCCCATCATTGGAGAAACCCCCGAGGCTCGGGCCTTGGAAGAGGTGCGCTTGGCTAATTTGGCTGAGCACACTCGACTGGAGAACCTCCAGCGCGCATTTGATGAGCGTGCTCGGGAGCAGATCCCTGAGTCCAGTCGACGACAGCTTTTTCTACCTCCACCTAAGGTATACTGCACTCCGATTCAAAATCTCACAGCCGCAGCCCGAATAGCAAAGTCAATTCAGCCTTCCCAGTCGGAGGCTGGAAGAGGTTTGATGCAGATCTGGGCCTTACTCCGGGCAGGAGGAGAATAGAACACAGCGGTGTCTCAGTCGCGGAATAGGATTCATAGCAGATCCGTGGTGGCGGATATAGTTCAGTCTGCCCACAGCCCAAGATCGCCCCTGCGCGTGAAGGTCGTGGGCAACAGCAGGATCAGTACAGGAACGAGGGGCAATATGATCACCGACTCGGCCGTGACGATCGTCGTCCACTGCCCACACCTCCTCCGAAGAGTGGGTCATATGTGCCTCGGCAATATGATGACAGATGCCTTCATAGTGGCAAGCGCAGAGTCCCGGCCGACCCAAGAGAGCCAGGCTTTGATGCGAGATATATTCTCGTTCAAGGTCTAGTCGACCAGAACAGATCACACAGAGAAGACTGCGACAGAGATCATCCGACTGGCAGCAGAGTTCATGTTTCAGGTCCAGAATGTTTCAGCAGATCCATCAGGGCTGCGGTGATTCCTCCCAACTTTAGGTTGGCAATCGGAGTCAGCAAGTTCACCGGAGAGTCCACGTCGGAAACTTGGCTTGAGGATTGCCGAGTGGCTGTGCAGATTGGTGGTGGAAATGATGAAGTGGCCATGAAGCATCTTCCTCTGATGTTGGAAGGGTCAGCCAGAGCGTTGTTGACTTCGATTAGCCCGTGCAATATATTGATTGGGAAGAACTTGCCCGAGTATTTGTCAGAACTTTTGAAGGTACTTGCAAGCGGCCAGCAGGGTTGACATAATTGCAGCACTATGTGCAGAAACCAAGTGAGACTCTAAGGGATTTCATTAAGAGGTGGACCACTTTGCATCACACAGTGGAAAATGTATCTCAGCATCAAGTAGTGAGTGCCTTCAAGGAAGGCGTTAAATATCGAGAGCTGGTCCTAAAGTTCGGTCGGACCGAAGATACCCTGACTCGGATGATGGAAATAGCCACCCAGTATGCTAACAGGGAAGAAGAGGATTGACTCTGCAGCGGAAAGGGTAAACCAGTCGGCCAGGACGCCAGCGGGGGTAATTCCAATCGGAAACAGAAACGTAAGACCGAGCCTGCAGCACCTGGTGAAATTGCACCGGTTCAAGGAAAGTTTAAAGGAAAACCTAAGGGCCCTGGACCCCTAAGAAGGTAAAAGATCAAGCGGGAAATGATGTGTTGGATTTACCATGTCACATTCATACGAAGAAGGATGAAGAGGGTAATCTGGTTTATCCTAAACACACCACTCGACAATGCTGACTCCTGATCCAGCAATTCCGAGAGAAACAGCCCAGTGAGAAGGAGAAAGAGTCGGACAAGGATGAGGATGAAGAGGAAGACGATGGATATCCTAAAGTCAATTCCACCCTAGTGATTTTTGCTGATGTTGAGAGCAAAAGTTGATTGAAAGTTATCAACAGAGAAGTAAATATGGTTGCTCCGGCGACGACGACCACATACCTGAAATGGTCACAAACAGCCATCACATTTGACCAGTCTGATCACCCGACGCGTATAGCCACCCTTGGGAGGCAAGCGTTGGTGGTCGACCCAATGGTCGAAGGCACTCGACTGACCAAAGTGCTAATGGATGGTGGTAGCGGCCTGGATATCCTTAATGCTGAAACCTTGAAGGGGAAGGGCATTCCGATGTCCAAATTTAGCGAGAGCAATATGAGTTTTCATGGCGTTATCCCTGGAAAGAAAGCCGAATCACTCAGCCAGATCTCCCTTGACATGGTTTTCGGTGATTCCAAGAATTACTGTAAGGAAAAGTTGACATTTGAAGTTGTGGATTTCCAGAGTGCTTATCATGCTATTCTGGGTAGGCCTGCCTATGCACGTTTTATGTCTCGACCATGTTACGTGTACCTCAGGCTGAAGATGCCTGGCCCCAGAGGTGTGATCACAATCACTGGCAATCGGCAGAAAGCAGAGGAATGCTTTTAGAAGTGTTCCAAGATCGCCGATGCACAAATGGTAGCAGTTGAATTGCAGGAGTATCAGAAAAATGCAGATCTGAGTGATTTGTTATGGGCCAAGAAGCTTGCCACAGACTCTGCATTTCAGTCGTCTAGAGAAACGAAGCCGATTCATATTCACCCTACCAATCCCAATGCTGCACCGACTCATATCTCAACAATGCTCGACAACAATAGGAAGAAGCGCTCATCCAGTTCCTCCGTGAGAACTGGGACATCTTTGCATGGAAACCATCTGACATGCCGGGTGTACCCAGGGGACTGGCTAAGCATCATTTGCGTGTCGATCCGAAGGCAAAACCCGTCAAAGAGCATCTTCGACGGTCCGACGTGCAGAAGAGAAAAGCAATTGGCGAGGAAGTGGCTCGGCTCCTAGCAGCAGCGTTCATCCGAGAGATCTACCACTCCGAGTGGCTTGCCAATGTGGTCATGGTCCCTAAGAAGGACGATTCACTTCGTATGTGCATTGATTTGAAGCATATCAATCAGGCCTGCCCGAAAGATCATTTCCCTCTCCCCCGCTTCGATCAGATTGTTGACTTGACTGCAGGGTGTGAGCGCTTATCTTCTCTAGATGCATATTCCGGGTATCATTAGATCCGACTGTATGGTCCCGATGAAATAAAAATAGCTTTCATCACCCCCATTCGGGTGCTTTTTCTATGTCACCATGCCATTTGGTCTAAAAAATGCCAGCGCCACATTCATGTGGATGATTCAGAAGTGCCTGCTCACTCAAATCAGTCGGAATGTGGAAGCATATATGGATGACATTGTGGTCAAGTCGCGTAAATGTTCCGACCTGCTGACCGACCTCGCAAAAACCTTTGCCAACCTATGAAGGTATGATATCAAGCTTAATCCGTACAAGTGCATATTCGGAGTCCCAAGTGGAAAGTTACTCAGTTTCCTCGTTTCTGAACGAGGAATCGACGTGAACCCAGAAAAAGTTGGTGCCATCCTCCGAATGAAACGCCTTGTGTGTGTGCATGACGTTCACAAGCTTACTGGTTGTTTGGCTGCCTTGAGTTGATTCATTTCTCGCTTCGGTGAAAAGGCTTTACCTCTTTACCAATTGATGAAGAAATTGGATACGTTCAAGTGGGCTGATGAAGCTGACGCAGCGTTTGCAGAGCTCAAAACCTTGCTTTCCACCCAGTCGGTGCTTACTGCGCCAATCAGCAAAGAGCCTTTACTGATTTACATTGCAGCCACTGGACAAGTTGTCAGTACAGTACTCATGGTCGAGCGGGAAGAACAAGGAAAAGCTTATAAAGTTCAGCGCCTAGTGTATTATCTCTCTGAAGTTTTGACTCCATCCAAGCAGAGATATCCACATTATCATAAGCTTGTTTATGGGATCTACATGACCATGAAGAAGGTTGCACACTATTTCTCTGATCACTCCATTACAGTCGTCAGTGATGCACCATTATATGAAATTCTGAACAACAGAGATGCAACTGGTCGAGTGGCAAAATGGGCGATTGAACTCCTTCCATTGGATATCAAGTTTGAGGCAAAGAAAGCTATCAAGTCCCAAGAAATTGCAGATTTCCTTGCATTGGATTGAGCGACAATCGCCGACACAAGTTCACTTTCAGAGCATTGGACCATGTTCTTGATGGCTCCAAGATGTTGAATGGTTCGGTCTTTGGGGTAGTATTGGTATCCCCATGGAGACAAGCTTAGCTATGTTCTCCAGATTCATTTTGATTCCTCCAACAATGAAGCTGAATATGAAGCACTTTTATACGGGTTGTGTATGGCCATTTCACTCGGCGTCCGTCGCCTTATGGTCTACGGTGACTCGGATTTGGTGGTTAATCAAGTGATGAAAGAGTGGGATGTCAGGAGCCCGGCTATGACTGGTTATTGCAACGCAGTAAGTTGGAAAAGAAGTTTGAAGGGTTGGAGCTTCACCATATACCCCGACTAAAAAATCAAGCTGCAGATGAATTGGCAAAGATAGGATCCAAGAGAGAGAGACCATTCCCAGCAATGTGTTTTTCGAGCATATTCACTCACCTTCAGTTCAGGAAGATCCTTTCACTGAAGAGCCCCCACAGCCTAAGAGTGCCACAGATCCGACTGAAGTCGAAGTCCCAACCGTGGTCGACTTAGTCATGGAGGTTTTGGTCGTCACTCCTGACTGGACAATGCCATACATTGCATACATTCTTAGGAAAGAACTTCAAGAGGGTGAAGAAGAGGCTCGACAGATTGTCCGACGATCTAAAGCCTTTACTGTGATAAAAGGTCAGTTGTTCAGAGAAAGTGTAACTGGAGTCTGCCAGAAATGCATCATGCCAGAAGAAGGTCGATTGATCCTCAATGATATTCACTCGGGGACCTGTGGTCACCATGCGTCCTCTCGGACCATCGTGGCCAAAGCATACCGAGCCGGATTTTACTGGCCACACGCCAACGAGATGACGAAAGAAATAGTAGACAAATGTGAAGGCTGTCAGTTTTACTCCAACATGTCCCATAAACTGCGTCACTCGAAGACAATTCCACTCGTCGGCCTTTCATTTGTCAGGGGATTGGATATGGTTGGAACTCGAGGATGGCGGAGTGGCTTTACCCATGTCTTTGGTAGCGATCGACAAGTTTACCAAATGGATTGAAGCCAAGCCCATTAAAACCTTGAAGCAAGTACAGTTGTAAGTTTCATCAGAGAATTGGCATTCAGATATGGTGTTCCGCACAGCATCATCACTGATAATGGGTCGAACTTCGATTCTGATGAGTTCAGAGCCTTTTGTGCTTCCCAAGGCATGAGGGTCGACTACCCTTCAGTCGCCCACCCTCAGTCAAATAGGCAGGCTGAAAGAGCAAATGGATTGATTCTCAAAGGACTGAAACCCCGATTGATGCGTTACCCCAAGCATGCAACGGGTGCCTGGGTCGAGGAACTTCCATTAGTACTTTGCGGATTGACAACAACTCCTAATCGGTCGACTGGACGAACTCCATTCTTCTTGGTCTATGGAGCTGAAGCTGTACTCCCGAGTGATTTGCTTCACAATGCACCCCGATTCGAACTTTTCTGAGAAGAAGAAGTGGAACAGGCTTGGCAAGATGCAGTCAATCTCCTGGAAGAGGAAAGATAGATGGCCTTGATTTGGTCGACCATTTATCAGCAAGACCTGCGTTGATTCCATGCCAGAAACATAAGGGGTCAGGCATTTCAGGAGGGAGACTTGGTTCTTCGAGTGGACCAGCAGAAACCACACAAGCTCACTCCTGCTTGGGAAGGCCCCTTCGTCGTCACCAAAGTGCTCCACAATAGAGCATATCGTCTTTTCAACGTCGAACACAATAAAGACGAGCCACACACTTGGAATGCGGAGCTGCTCCGCCCCTTTTACTCTTAGGCGTTCAGACTATTGAGATGTAATAAGAAATACCTTTTAGTTTGATTATCAAAGACATGATTTTACAGTCTTCCGAATGATTGTTGTTCATTTTTTACATGTTTTAAATCCCCCAGTGGTTGCCTTAGTTGCGAATCTGTTTCGCCTAAGTTGAAAAGAAAAATCCTACCGAGTGGTGAGCAAGCCTCTCACTCGGGGGCTTAGCTGCGAATCCGTTTCGCCTAAGTTGAAAAGAAAAATCCTATAGAGTGGTGAGCAAGCCTCTCACTCGGGGGCTTAGCTGCGAATCCGTTTTGCCTAAGTCGAAAAGAAAAATCCTACCGAGTGGTGAGCAAGCCTCACACTTGGAGGCTCAGCTGCAGTCCAGTACTCACCTAAGTTTGAAAAAATCCTACCGAGTGGTGAGCAAGCCTCTCACTCGGGGGCTTAGCTGCAAATCCGTTTCGCCTAAGTTGAAAAGAACAATCCTACCGAGTGGTGAGCAAGCCTCACACTCGGAGGCTTAGCTGAAGTCTAGTACTCGCCTTGGAAAGAAAAATCCTACCGAGTGGTGAGCAAGCCTCTCACTCGGGGGCTTAGTTGTGAATCCGTTTCGCCTAAGTTGAAAAGAAAAATCCTACCGAGTGGTGAGCAAGCCTCTCACTCGGGGGCTTAGCAGCGAATCCGTTTCGCCTAAGTTGAAAAGGAAAATCCTACAGAGTGGTGAGCAAGCCTCACACTCAGAGGCTTAGCTGCAGTCCAGTACTCACCTAAGTTTGAAAAATCCTACCGAGTGGTGAGCAAGCCTCTCACTCGGGGGCTTAGCTGTGAATCTGTTTCGCCTAAGTTGAAAAGAAAAATCCTATCGAGTGGTGAGCAAGCCTCACACTCGGAGGCTTAGCTGCAGTCCAGTACTCGCCTAAGTTTGAAAAATCCTACCGAGTGGTGAGCAAGCCTCTCACTCGGGGGCTTAGCTGCAAATCCGTTTCGCCTAAGTAGAAAAGAAAAATCCTACAGAGTGGTGAGCAAGCCTCACACTCGGAGGCTTAGCTGAAGTCTAGTACTCGCCTTGAAAAGAAAAATCCTACCGAGTGGTGAGCAAGCCTCTCACTCGGGGGCTTAGCTGCGAATCCGTTTCGCCTAAGTTGAAAAGAAAAATCCTACCGAGTGGTGAGCAAGCCTCTCACTCGGGGGCTTAGCTGCGAATCCGTTTCGCCTAAGTTGAAAAGAAAAATCCTACAGAGTGGTGAGCAAGCCTCACAGTCGGAGGCTTAGCTGCAGTCCAGTACTCACCTAAGTTTGAAAAATCCTACCGAGTGGTGAGCAAGCCTCTCACTCGGGGGCTTAGCTGTGAATCCGTTTCGCCTAAGTTGAAAAGAAAAATCCTACCGAGTGGTGAGCAAGCCTCACACTCAGAGGCTTAGCTGCAGTCCAGTACTCGCCTAAGTTTGACAAATCCTACTGAGTGGTGAGCAAGCCTCTCACTAGGGGGCTTAGCTGCAAATTCGTTTCGCCTAAGTTGAAAAGAAAAATCCTACAAAGTGGTGAGCAAGCCTCACACTCGGAGGCTTAGCTGAAGTCTAGTACTCACCTTGAAAAGAAAAATCCTACCGAGTGGTGAGCAAGCCTCTCACTCGGGGGCTTATCTACGAATCCGTTCCGCCGAAGTTGAAAAGAAAAATCCTACCGAGTGGTGAGCAAGCCTCACACTCGGAGGCTTAGCTGCAGTCCAGTACTCACCTAAGTTTGAAAAATCCTACCGAGTGGTGAGCAAGCCTCTCACTCGGGGGCTTAGCTGTGAATCCGTTCTGCCTAAGTTGAAAAGAAAAATCCTACCGAGTGGTGAGCAAGCCTCACACTCAGAGGCTTAGCTGAAGTCTAGTACTCGCCTAAGTTTGAAAAATCCTACCGAGTGGTGAGCAAGCCTCTCACTCGGGGGCTTAGCTGCGAATCTGTTTCGCCTAAGTTGAAAAGAAAAATCCTACCGAGTGGTGAGCAAGCCTCACACTCGGAGGCTTAGCTGCAGTCCAGTACTCGCCTAAGTTTGAAAAATCCTACCAAGTGGTGAGCAAGCCTCTCACTCGGGGGCTTAGCTGCGAATCCGTTTCGCCTAAGTTGAAAAGAAAAATCCTACCGAGTGGTGAGCAAGCCTCACACTCAGAGGCTTAGCTGCAGTCCAGTACTCGCCTAAGTTTGAAAAATCCTACCTAGTGGTGAGGAATCCTCTCACTCGGGGGCTTAGCTGCAGTCCAGTACTCACCTAAGTTTGAAAAATCCTACCGAGTTGTGAGCAAGCCTCTCACTCAGGGGCTTAGCTGCGAATCCGTTTCGCCTAAGTTGACAAGAAAAATACTACCGAGTGGTGAGCAAGCCTCTCAGTCGGGGGCTTAGCTGCGAATCCGTTTCGCCTAAGTTGAAAAGAAAAATCCTACCGAGTGGTGAGCAAGCCTCACACTCGGAGGCTTAGCTGTAGTCCAGTACTCGCCTAAGTTTTAAAAATCCTACCGAGTGGTGAGCAATCCTCTCACTCGGGGGCTTAGCTGCAGTCTAGTACTCGCCTAAGTTTGAAAAATCCTACCGACTGGTGAGCAATCCTCTCGCTCGGGGGCTTAGCTGCAGTCCAGTACTCGCCTAAGTTTGAAAAATCCTACCGAGTGGTGAGCAATCCTCTCACTCGGGGGCTTAGCTGCAGTCCAGTACTCGCCTAAGTTTAAAAAATAATCCTACCGAGTGGTGAGCGATCCTCCCACTCGGGGGCTTAGCTATAGTCCAGTACTCCCTAAGTTTGAAAAATCCTACTGAGTGGTGAGCGATCTTCCCACTCGGGGGCTTAGCTACAGTCCACTACTCGCCTAAGTTTGAAAAATCCTACCGAGTGGTGAGCGATCCTCCCGCTCGGGGGCTTAGCTGCAATCTAGTACTCACCTAAGCTTAAAAAAATACTACTGAGTGGTGCAGGTCGACCACGACCCCCTCCCCAGGGTTGCGCCGTCAAGAAGAAGGATGAGATTGTGCGTGTTGCCAAGGCGAACCACTCTCAGGACGTCAAGACCATTGCTAAGTGCCTCGCTGATGAGCTGACCAATGCTGCCAAAGGCTCATCCAACAGCTGGCGCCAAGGCGAGCTGCTTTCAGGAACGTCAAGACCATTGCTGAGTGCCTCGCTGATGAGCTAATCAATGTTGCCAAAGGCTCATCCAACAGCTGGTACCAAGGCAAGCTGCTTTCAGGAACGTCAAGACCATTGTTGAGTGCCTCGCTGATGAGCTGATCAATGCTGCTCAGGGCTCGTCCAACAGGTCGACTGCGGCCTCTTCCTCAGAAACTGCATCAAAAGTACAAGAACCAATCTGAGTGAAGAACGAGTTCCACTCGAAGACAAACACAACATATTCAAATATAAACCAAGTTCAGATAAATCCAAAGGTTCCAAACCGCGTATTAAAGTGCTCGGGCTTCCGGCCCGCAGGAGTTTCAATGATTACAAAATCACTCGGCATTCCGAGGCAAATAAAGGTGAAGCATAATGTTTTTCGATCACTCGTCAGGAGAAGGGGTGGCTGGATCACAGAAGCTGGCAAGGTCAATGTTGTCTGCAATATGAGTAGTCGCCTCAAGGAAGGTGTCCATGAAGGACTGGAAGGTGTGCTTCTTAGTATTCACAACCTTGAGAGCCGCCAACTTGTCTTCTCTAATGTCCTTGCAATGCACTCGGACCAATGACAGGGCGACGTCAGTGCCACAGCGAGCGGACAACTTCTTCCATTCCTGCACTCGGCCGGGGATCTGATTAAGTTGATTCATCAGCGACTCGAGATCTTGTGAAAGTTCCGCCTGAGGCCAGAGTTCGGCATCAACCCGAGTCATCGCCGCCTTCAGTCAAGCCAGATAAGCAATGGCGCCGTCCAAGCGTGATTCCAACTGCAGCAAGTTCATCGCAACGTCATCTTTCACAGGACAATTGATGGGGTTGAGACCTGTCTTGACCCGCCCAGTCTCAGCCTCAAAATCCTGATAAAGTTCTGTACAATCAGGAAAAATAGTGAGTCGAAAATATAACAAGATACTTCAGTCGACGACAACTAACCAGCCGAGCGGTGGTACCTTCAAGCTTCAGGACTAGTTTTGCGGCAAGTTGTCCAGATAGGACTCTAGCAGGCCTGTCCTGGCTCTAAGGCCTCCAACTTCATTGGTCAGGTTCTCCTTGTACTTCTTCAGTTGCTCAACTTCCCGATTGGCTTCAGAAATGGCAGTCTTCAGCTTCGTGTTCTCCTCTTCCAACTTGCCGACCGAAGCCAGCTTCTTGTCCGCAAGTGCTATCTTCTCTCGTGCTTCCTTCTGAGCAGCAGCAAGGTCCTGATCCTTCTTCTCCAGAGCTTCCTTCATTTTCTCTAAAGAAAAAACACTCTTCAGACGAGCCTGAAGCTCACGGTTTTCACTAAGCACATCTGCTTGTGTGAAGACACTCGGTTCAAAGAGACTGAAAGAAAAAACACCGAAAGGCGCGAGCTACTGGGTGGACAAGTGTCGACTGGTTACCTCCCATGATGGTTGTTTCTTCTTGAGCAGTCTTGAGGTTCTTCTTTGCAAGTTCAAGATCAAGTTCGAGGCTAATGTGCTTCTTGTTTAACTCAGAAAGCCGAGCTCCAAGATCACAAGACCTCTGCAGTCAGCGAGAGAGAGATATCAGTCGACAGAAATAAAAGACAATGACAGTAAAAGTAACTCTAAGACTACTGCCAAATCAAATATTCAATAGTAATCTCGGGAACTACACCTAGTGGGTGCACTTAGCGTGCCCCCACTGATCTAGATCAACACTCAGCATGGTCTGCCCAGCATGAGTCAAAAAAAGTAAAAAAGAAGATTCAAAGACCTCAGCCGACTGCCAGCAGTCGACCGTGGTCTCGGGGACTACAACTAGTGGGTGCAATTGGCGTACCCCCACTGGTTCGGACAGAACACTAAGACTCAGCATGAGTCGACTGGAGTGGAAGACTTCCTAAACTCTAAAACAGGCACACCCCAGTGGGTGATCAGATATGAAACAGCATTCAAAAGTTCAGTCGGGAGTTCACTGACCTTAACATTGGTCTGCAGAGCGGTGCTGGCATTATAGGCCACCTGGCTGACCTCGTGCTTCACCTTCACCTGCCCCATAACAAGGTTCACCTGGCGAAGAGCCTCCCTGGCAGCACTTGGTGAATCATATGGGGTCTGGTATGCAGCAAAAAGTGATGGCTCCAAGGCGGCCGAAGCAGCTACTAGGTCAGATGCGTGGAGTTGCACTAGAGCAGCAGGAGCCGGAGCAGTCAACCCCGACGGACGATCAGTCATCAGCGGGTTGGCGAATGTGACGTTGGTCCGAACCAAATCTCTGGAACGCTCGACCACCGCCTCAAGCACCGACTGAGGGACTGAGGGACTTGAACTTCAAGCCCTCTCCTGCTTGAGCCCCCACCTCTCCTCCTCCTCTCCTGTAGAGGCACTTCTTCTTCATCATCATCGAGAAGCATGACGATGTCTCGCGGAACTGCATTGGAAGAAAAACATCGGAAATTCAGCCGACCGATAACTCAATCGACTAAATGAGTTCTACTCGAACGGACTTACCAGCTCGGGAGGTGGCCGCGTCGTCGGTCTCCTCAACTCCTGGAGCTTTGTCAATATCCATGTCAGTCGTAGCAGAGGTTGGGCTGGAAAGATACATGATCCATTCGGTCAGAACAGAAGTATCAGTCGGCCTAGATAAATGCAAGAAAGATACTCACCCTGAAGCAACAGGGACGTCCATCTTGATACTCGGCCAAGTCTTCTGAGTCTTTGGAGGAGCAACCTTGGGCTGCTTGGCGACTTTCTCTGTTGGCTCCGGAGTCGACGTCCGAGTGCGCTTCTGCGTTTTGGGTACTTGGAGCCACGTGCTTTCCTCGCCCGCCCGCCGGGTCATGGTGTTGCTTGGATCGGCGTTCAGAGCATGGTGGCGAGTCGACCGCCTCCTTGTTGTCTGACTCCTCGCTTTCCTCCTCCTCGTCTTCATCCGAAGATTCCCATTCACCGCTCTCCTCCGCACTGGCCTCTCCTTCCTGGCCCTGCTCTAGAACTTGTTCACCATTGGGCATCGAATACATGTTAGTAAAAACCTACAAGAGAACAAGTCGAGTAAAAGTCAGTCGAGCTCAAGAGCAGTCGGAATGTATATGCAAAGACAGTCGGAATGAAGAACATACCTTGTCGGGGGGACGACTCTCTTGGATCCTCTGGGGTTGCCCTTGTTGCCCGCAATGCTCTTCAACCACATGGCCACGGTCTTGGCTGGCACTTCCTCTGGATGAACACGAGCAATGTCGTCAGCCCCAGAGAACAGCCACATGGGATGGTCACGGGCCTGAAGGGGCTGGATGCGTCGACTGAGGAATACTTCCAGCAGGTCCATGCCAGTGACACCCTCATTGATCAGTTGGACCACTTTCTCAACCAGCATCTTCGTCTCCATGTTCTTAGCAGCAGTCACTTTCAGCGAGGAAGGAGTCTGGACACGGTCAAAAGTGAAGTGGGGAAGGCCGGTCGACTGACCTGGGGTTGCGAGGTCCTGGCAGTAGCACCAGGTCGACTGCCAGCCCCTAACCGATTCAGGGAGAGTTATGGAAGGGAAAGAACTCCTCTGCCTCTTTTGGATACCCAAACCCCCACACATCTGAATGACATGTGTTTTCTCATCACTCGTGTTTGCTTTCTTTATCGACTGAGAACAGATGGTAAAAATATGTTTGGAAAGACCCCAGTGTGGTCGACACCCCAGAACGTTCTCACACATAGACACGAACGCAGCAAGGTATGTGATGGTATTGGGAGAAAAATGATGGAGTTGGGCACCAAAAAAGTTCAAGAAGCCCCAGAAGAAGGGGTGCGGAGGAACCGAGAAGCCCCGGTCGACATGGGTGGCGAGCAGTACACACTCACCCGGTCGAGGCTGTCGCTCCATCTCCCCCTCAAGCAGCCTTGCCGCACCCTTGGCGATCAGCCCAGACTCCACCAGCTCATCCAGATCTTCCTACCGGAGCGAAGACCGGATCCAATCGCCCTGGATCCAACTTGGCGGCAGCCCCGAGCGCGATGACGACCCGTGATTCTGCTTCTTGCCCTTCTCCGCCCCCGTCACCTTCTTCGCGCATTCCAGCGTTGTCGTCTTGTCCTTCACCATGGTGGTGGAGCAGCGGCGTCGATAGTGGAGGAGCCGGATGCAGTGCAGAAGCAGAGGAAGAAGAAAGAAAAACAGGCGCGCGCTGTGCAGACGCCTCGGCTTCGTCGCCTTATAAAGGGCCGCTTCCGAGTGGCTGACGCGTGGGACCGGGCAATCCTGTCAAATCCCGCAACAGTCGCGCGTGACGTACGTGGCGAAAAAGGTGGCGCACAGATTGAGGCACTATTGTTTATCCGCCCCACTTACTTCGGCACGCCCCCTTCCGCGCGCTTCCCCGTAATATTGAATCCCATGAAATCCGGGATAAACTACAATCAATCGCACCAAAGATTCTGCACCCCAAGACAGCACTCGACGGATGATGCTACAAGTTCGGTCGGCAACTCTCTGAATGGATCAAGGCGACTGAATCGAAGCTGAAGTACCAACGTAAGCCTTCCGTTCTGTGTAAAACACTCGCGAGACGCAAAGCTTAAAACAAGTTCAACTTCAACCTACTTTCCACTCAAACCTTAATCCATTCGGGGGCTACTGATGACGATACAGACCCGGGGTAGGGTCATAGGCCTGACCTATACGCCCTACCCAAGGTCACTACCCTAGAAGATAAGAAGTCCAAGAGGCAACAAAGAACACCCAGTCAAAGGTGTCGAGTGCAATCCACTCGACCAATCATATCACTCGGGTACCCCTCCTACCAGTTGTCACTCGACCATATAAGGAATCACTCGACCTACTGAAGTCCAGGAGTCACTCAGCACTGCAACGGTCAGACATTCACTCCGTAGTCTTTAAGGTCATTAATAGCACTTATGGCTGGCGTTATTAGTAATGCCCCTACTTTATGTACATTAAGCCCCTTGTAATGGAGGATGGTTGGGGTCCTGGCGCACTCTATATAAGCCACCCCCTCCTCTGGGACAAAGGTTCGCACCCCCTATAACACCACACACATATAATCCAGTCGACCGCCTCCGCGCACTGAGACGTAGGGCTATTACTTCCTCCGCGAAGGGCCTGGACTCGTAAATCTCGTGTGTACACCTTCACCATAGCTGAGATCTTGCCTCTCCATACCTACCCCCCTTTCTACTCTCAGTCTTAGTACCACGACAATATGTGGTTGCATGTTGCATATGGTGTCTAGATTGTAATTCTTCCAATCTGGTTAAACTGCATGTGCTAGTCTACTTAGCTTATACATTATACTTGTTAATGTGACATGCCTTCCTGTATTTAGTACATAGTACATCTGTCTATTAAGCATGTCCTTACATAAAACTATTGTTTTTTTTGTATCCCGCATCAAATGACGAGACACCTTTAGTATATGCAATGCGATATTACTTGCATCTTTCATATGATTTATACCATGCGCTGCTTCTAATTTGTTGAAATTCCATTTATGATGGGATGATTTTAACTTGGCAGAGTCATATTGGTTGCATCTGTCATGTGGTGTCTAGCTTGCATTGCTTCTTATTTGTTGGAATGGTTTCTGCTTAGTTTACACAAACAGTTGTGAACATGCCATGTCGTCCTGTTTTTCGTACATGTTCCATCCTGGTATCATGTGTTTGCCTCACATCAAAGTAGTGATTGTCAGTATCATGCATGAATGAGTTCTGAAGAGAGAATTTTATTTCTTTTTCTTGTCTGTTTTACTTGACAATTCAAAATCAATAAAGCGAAAGGAAGTTAGCAAGGCAGCGGATAAAGGTGCTCCTTCCGAAAGAAGGGCCTCTAAAGTATCTACTCCTCCACATCCCCAAGATGATTTCCAAGACAACACATGCATAGACACTCAACAAAGTTGTGTTTATGATGAGCACGTCTTCCTAGTGCACCATCATCGGTGCTCCCTCTAACTTGGCACTGTTATATGTAGTTGCATGTTATGTGTGATTTCTAGCTTGTATTGCTTCTAATTTTGTTGAATTCCATCTGCTTACTTTACACATTATACTTGAATAAGACACATGTTCCTGTTTCTAGAACATACAATATCTGTCTAGCAAACCATGTTCTTACATCAAATTACTACTGTTGTGTAACCTGCAACAATCACTTATCATAAGACACGTTTGACTTTGGAGTGTGATATAGGTTACATCTCGCATTCTTTTCTAGCTTGTACTACTAATTTGTTGAAATTGCACTTATGACGAGACAATTTTAACTTGGTAGAGTGATATTCGTTGCATCTTTCATATGGTTTCTAGCTTTCATTGCTTCTAATTTGTTGAAATGCCTTCTCCTTAGTTTACACATCATAAGCTGTGAATATGCAATGGCACTAATGACGAGAGACCTCTAACATGGTAGTGTGATGTTGTTTGCATCTTGCATATGATTTATTTCTTGTACTGCTTCACATTTGTTTAAACGCCATTTACGATGAGACACTATTAACTTGGCAGAGCGATATTTGTAGCATCTTTCATATGGTGTCTACCTTCCATTGCATTGCTTCTAATTTGGTGAAATGTCTTCTGCTTAGTTTACACATCATAGTTCTGGTTATCTCTTTCGTCATGTTTTTCGTACATATTACATCCTCCTATCATGTGGTTGTCTAACATCAAAGTTTAGTTCATCTGCATCACGCACCAATTTGTTTTGAAGAACTAAATTTTATTCATTTTTCTTGTCGGCTTGACTTAACATGGCACAGAGAAAGAGGAAGAAACATTGAATGGTAGGGAATGAGAAGCGGATGAATCCTGCAGATTCTCTTTGAAATGCGATGGTGCAATAGAAGGTCAAAGTCCGATGGAAAATTCTACAAACAGGGCATCCCATGCTACACGAGCTGCAAAAAAAGCCAAACAGAAACAAATAGCTGCCACCAAACAAGCAGAGACAGCCCTAGTTCTTGCAACACCTACCACAGTACTACTAGCTGCAAGAGTTACTCGTGCGTCAACTGAGCTAGCACAATGTTCCCAAGCTCCCTTGCCACCTGACACTACTTCCCAAGCACTCTTGACACAAGACGAGTTGGCAATATCAGATGAACCTTGTGAGCTTTGACAGCAAGAAGGTAGTTGCTGGAGTCAAGTTACAATTGCATGCTTCTTTATATGTAGTCTCACAGTTTGATGTACACTAACACTTCCTATGTTCGTTGTTGGACTAGCACCTAGGCGCAAGAAGAAACAAACATCAGGGATAATGCTCTATGGGTTAACTAAATCAAGAGGAGGAAGAATGGAGATCCGTTTTGAGGCAGGTTTAAACGTGATGCTACACAGTCAGCCAAGTTAGTATCAGAGGCAGCGGTTGCCGTTAGGTGTCATGTACGTATCCTCCCAACATGGATTCAGTACAAGAATGACAAAGACGAAACCCAGTTCAACACCTTCCTCAACCATTTATCTGTAAGTATGGATGTATGGAAACTAGTAATATCGTCTTGCTCAGTCCCATACTTTCTAGGTTGCTGATAATGAGACTCCCATAATTTTCAACAAATGAGGTTCAAGTTGGATAGCCAAGATGATGCAACCATACAAGCTTGCACCCATGTTTTCAAGTCTGCTCTGCGACAGTTTTGGTATAACTTGAGGAAAACTCACATTGAAGGCAAGGCTAATGGTGAACTTTCCCAAACATCTCCAGTGGAAAATATATCGGATGAAGACTGGAGGGGCCTCGTCAAACACTGGTCTGATCTGAAGTATCAGGTACATTATATATATGTTATCAGGTCACATGTTGAAGTCCTATTTACGCATGTGCCACACAAATCTATCTTCTTGTAGGTAAACTGTTCAAAGAACAAGGCCAACTGTACGAAAGTGAAATTCCAACAGACGACAGGATCTCGTAGCTATATTGCACACTGCAAGGATCTTGTAATTGGCTGCTGTTTCACTCTTTTCGCTGTACCATATTATCAGATCTATATTGACTTGTTCCAAATGCAGAGGGAAGCCTTCAAGGACCAAAAAGTACATGAACCAAATGCTGTGGAAATATTCAAGGACTATCACACCAGCAAGAAGAAGGGCATGACTACACCAGTCAAAGCCGTTGTTGTAAGTCCTTAATCCTCATGCCTTTTAACTACTACTTACTCTGAATTGTGCCTTGAACTGCATGGTTTGCAGCCAATGTCTATTACTCTTTTCAATTTTATACACAATTGTCTTAGCGTATCACTGCACCTTACAAGGTTTAAAAGAAAGGAGTGATGTTCCTTTGATCTTGACCCGTAATCTAGTTCCGTGCTGGACTTGCCCACACAACGTTACAATTGCATGTTTGTCTGTTCTTAGTTGTTTTGTGATATGAATGATGTCACACTATGCTTACCGTATTATAAACTTCGTCTCTTTATCCTTAGCCCTCAATACAATGTGAAGAAATAGACAATACATTAGCGATGGTACATGGTCATATGTTTGGAACCTGGTTTTATTATGTACTATGCAATAAAATACAACTAATATTTTACATGGGTTCACCGGAATAAGTTCTATATATAGACCAAAGCTATTTTGTTTGGTTTTACTGCCTCCTTAATATATTCTGTTCTGGTACTACTAATGTAAAAACTCAACTTTTCAGCGAGCTATGGAAAATATGGTGGAACCGCCACCTTCTGAAGGTGGCGAGGCAACTATAACCGCAATGTCGACTCTTCTTTGCGGTGGGTCGATACTGTCGACTAACGATGCCAAAAGCACATTCTGCGTATCTTGGGTTGGTTGTTAAGGCAATCTCGTCCAAAGCGCCTCATGATCAAGATATGCAAGCTCAAAGCAATGTTGTATCTGCGCTCCAGACACAAGTCCATTCCCTAACAGAGACCCTTTGTGAAATAAGGAGAGACATTGTTCGATGTCGTCAAGATATGCATGGTTTTGAAACCACACTATCAGACATTTGCTATGTTGTTCAGGAGCCTAGGAGAAATGAAGGCGAGGCTTATGGTGCTCCATCGGACAATCTGACATGAAAGCGTGTGATCGGTCAAATGGTGAGCTTCGAACTTCGGTGGTGCATTTATCGCTAGGTATTAAGTTTTATGTCAACCTTCCTTTTGTTATATAGTTGTAATTTGTTTTGGTGTGATACAAAATTTATTCTTAACGTGCAGACCAATTTGAAGAAAACAGCAAGCCATTTTTGTATAGTGTAGGGTGTTCCCTATATTTGCAGTGGTGGTGATCTTTGATGCCGAGTGGATGTAATCTGTGCAATCGCCTTAATAGCCTAGCATTAGTTTCGGCCTTATTTAATTCCTAGTCTTCTTTTTCCCTAGTTTGCTAGTGGCCGCAACAACCATGGGCCATATACGGGTCGTAGGATCCATGGGTCTCCAACGGGCCGTCGATAAATGGGCCTCCAATAGGGCTATCGATAAATGGGCCTCCAACAGGGCCGTAGAATCGGTGAGCCTCGGGCCATCGGATAAATGGGTCTGCATGGGTCGTGAGCGGGTGTGGCGGTATCGGCCCAAAGACGATGGAATCGCTATTAACGGTGGAGGACAGCAAAGGCTTAATTTTGTCACAGGCATAAAAGGTCGTTAATGGGCCAGAATATAAGGCGAAATTGGAAAGCGTATAGCGGGTTAACGAGCGAAAGCGGGCCGACTCTTACCATGGGCCGAATTTGGCGCATTAGAGGAACATGCCAGTAACGGGCCGGAAGTAATCGAGGGCCGGAAAGGAGCCTAAGAACATATGGGCCGTCAATAGGTCGAAAGCTAACACGGGCTGGAAACGGCCCATGTGAATCACGGGTCATTAACGGGTACAAAAAAAATTACTGTTCATTATGGGCTAGCATCACCGTGGGCCTCTAAAGGGCCTAAAGATACAAAGGCCTCATATGGGCCGAAAGACGTCGTGGGCCATACATGGGCCGAAAGTGAAATGGCATGGTGTTATATTCGACGGCCCACATGACGTTGTTGGGCCGATTTCCTTTAGGGCCTAACGGGCCGTGAGTTACCGGGCCGTAAAATGGGCTATTTGCGAAGAGACCGTTAATAGGCTTTTCATGGGCCAGCCCGTTAACTTTTGACCAAGTCAAATGGGCCGGCTTTGTAAGCTAAATGGGCCAATGGTGGGCCGTGGCACATGTCGACATATCATAGGCGCCTATCTGGCCCACTGACGAGCTGACACGTGTTTCGTCCGGCGAATAAGAATTTTACACGTGGAAATTTCCCATTGATCGGGGCTGTTAACGGGTTATCGGATCCAAAACATGACCCGATAGCTTAACAGCGTTCCGTTACGGTGGATGCCACGTGTCGGTCACCCTTGACGAAAGCACTTCTGTGATGCGCGATTTATCGTCATGGAAGTGGACACTTCCGTGATGATAATTTTGGTAATGTCATGGAAAACTTCTATGACAGCACAGGTATGACTATCTTGATTCTGTCATAAAATTGTCATGGATGTAGATGCATGACAAAAAACGCGACCTACTGTGACAAACATGTATCATCACGGAAGTGTATTTTTTTGTAGTGTAGGCCAAACGAAACTGATAATTCGAAGAGACTGGCAAAGATAACTTAATCACACATAAAAGAATTTAGAGGAGATTCAAATATTTCTCATAGATAAACTTGATGATAAACCCATAATTCATTGGATCTCGACAAACACACCGCAAAAAGAGTTACATCGAATAGATCTCCAAGAAGATCGAGGAGAACTTGGTATTGAGATTCAAAGAGAGATAAGAAGCCATCTAGCTAATAACTATGGACCCGAAGGTATGTGGTAAACTACTCACAACTCATCGGAGAGGCCTTGGAGATGATGTAGAGGCCTTCCGTGGTCGATTCCCCTCTGGCGGAGCGCCGGCGAAGGCTCTAAGATGGGATCCCGCAGACACAGAAGGTTGCGGCGGTGTAATTAGGTTTTCATGGTGCTCTTTGATGTTTTCAGGGTACGGGAGTATATATAGGCGAAGGAAGTACGTCGATGGAGAAACGAGGGGCCCACAAGGGTCGGGGCACGCCCACCCCCCAGGGAGCACGCCAGGCACCCTCGTGGCCGCCTCGTTTGCAGCTTGACGTCCACTCCAAGTCTCCTAGATTGCGTTTGTTTCGAAAAGATCGCTCCCGAAGGTTTCATTCCATTTGGACTCCGTTTGATATTCCTTTTCTTCGAAACACTGAAATAGGCAAAAAAACAGCAATTCGGGTTGGGCCTCCGGTTAGTAGGTTAGTCCCAAAAATGATATAAAAGTGTAAAGTAAAGCCCATAAACATCCAAAATGGGTAATATAATAGCATGGAACAATAAAAAATTATATATACGTTGGAGACGTATCAGCGTCCCATCACTTCGTCGCATCCATGTCTGATGCCCGTCGAGCCTGCACCGAGCGCCGGGCTGCTCTCACCGCTCGCGTCGCCCAGACGGCTCCTGTCGACGGGCCTCTCCGTCGTTCTCCGTCGCCTGCCGCCACCGGCCTGGTGGGGAACGAGCAGCATGCATCCTCGTTGCACCCCTCGGTGCGGCGGGACGGCCGCACCACCACTCCGTCACTGACCTCGGTCGGTTCGCCGTCCCATGCTCGTCGCGCCCCCACGGACACGTAGGCCGCGCTGCTCCTAGCACGTGAGCTCCTGCACTACCACCCCGTCGACGACCTCTACGAATAATGGCTCGCTCACATCACCGAGCTCGTCAGCACCGTAGGGGGCTCTCCCGCGCCTTCCCTCTTGCTGCCTCGCCCTACCCCAAGTATGGGCGACACGGCTCATGGAGTGCCTCCACCGCCTCCGCCCCAAGACGACGCCCTCGCGCCAAGGCGCGCGGCTCCCAGACATGACCCACCGCGTCCGGCGCCCGTGCAAGAAGAAGGAAGCTGTCAAGAAGTCCCTCGGCCTCAAGAAGGCGCCCCCGTGCTCCCTGCACCGACGCGACAAGACCGCGTGCTGCCTCTGGCGGCGGTGCGCGGGTACCATCAAGAGCAAGCTCCGCATCAACAAAGGGCCCCGATGACCACATCAGGTTGTCGTGCTTTCACCCTCGAGCTGCGTAACGTCGCCTGGCCGGGCAAGTTCAAGCCGGACCTGCCTCCTCGCCACGATGGCACCCCCGACCCCATGGAGTTCTTGCAGCTCTACGAGCTGAGCATCGAGGCGGCCAACGGAGACGAGAAGGTCATGGCAAACTAGTTTGCCATGGCGCTCAAGGACGGAGCCCGCTCGTGGCTACTGAACCTGCCTCCCGGCTCGATCTCCTCCTGGGACGAGATGCGCAACCGCTTCATCACCAACTCCCAGGGCACTCGCGACCGTCCCCAGGCGCGGGTGACCTGCGCCGCATCAAGCAGCAGCCTAAGGAGACCCTGCAGAAATACATCCAGCGCTTCAACAGCGTCCGCCTCAAGATCCCCAAGGTAACGGACGAGGCCATCATCTCAGCGTTCTCTGATGGCGTCCATGACGTCAAGATGATGGAGGAGCTCGCCATCCACGAGGAGTTGTGCACATCCCTGGAGCTGTTCAACCTGGCGACCAAGTGCACAAGAGTTGAGCAGGGATGCCTCTCCCTCCTCGAGCTCCCTGCTACCGACCCAGAAGAAAAGAAGACCAAGGCCAAGGATGTGAAGCTCAAGGGAGTAGCCGTGCTCGAGGCAGAGCCAGACACAAAGTGCGGCAGGGACCAGCCAGAGTCGTCCAAGGGAGGCCGACCATTCTGCGCCTACCACAACCTCCACACCCACAACACCAGCGACTGCCTGGAGCTCAGGGCCGTTCGAGAAGGACGCTTCAGTCGACGCCCCGAGCGCAACGGCCGGGGCTAGGGTCGATGAGGAGGACGCGGCGGAGGACGATGGGACGACCGAGGCCCTCACCAGGAGTGGTGTGATCGACCTCGTGAGGATCGCTGGCAGGACCAGCCTCGCGAGGGCGCCTGGAGGGATCAACCTCGCGAGGACCGCCCCCAGGGCAATGCAGGCCTTCCTCCGCTGCCGCCACCACCAAGAAGGAATGACGACCATCATCAGGACGAGGGGGCTGGGGGCTTCAAGGAGCCGCGTGCTATCGCTTGCATCTTGGGCGGAGCTCAGGCCCCAGCCTCTCAGCGCATCTTCAAGCAGTTTGCTCGCGAGGTGAAAGCAGTCCTTCCCAGGCTCGAGGCCACGCGCCCGCTCAGGTGGTCCAAGTGCGCCATCACCTTCAGCTCGGCAGATCAACTCAAGTCCACGGCTACTGCTGGCGTCCTCCCGATGCTCTGTTCCCCAATCATCAGCAACGTGCAAGTCACCAAGACCCTCATCGATGGCGGTGCAGGGCTTAACGTCATGTCCGTTGAGATGTTCGACAACCTTCAAGTGCCATACGATCAGCTCCAGCCTACCAAGCCTTTCTCAGGAATTACTGACGGTTCCACCACCCCGATAGGGCAGGTCCGCCTCCCTGTCACCTTCGGATAGCGCGACAACTACCGCACCGAGCTCATCGACTTCGACGTCGCCCACATCCAACTGCCTTACAATGCCATCCTCGGGTATCCAGCCCTGGCCAAGTACATGGTGGTGACCCACCACGGCTACAACGTCCTCAAGATGCCAGGAAGCGGAGGGATCATCACAGTCCCCTGCGAAGAGAGATATGCGGTGTGCTCCCTCGAGCGTGCCTTCCAAGCTGCATCAATTGAGGACCCGGACAGCAAGGGCGAGAACCCTCCTGAGGCCATTCCCAAGAAGAAGAAGCAACTGCTCTGCACAAGGCCTCAGGAGGTCGGCATCTCGGGTGGTGCCGCGTCAGGATCACAGCCCATGCATGGGGCGCCTCCTTCCATCGCATAGGAAGGCGTGCCCGGTGCCCTCCTCGGGCAGGGCTCGGGGGCTCTCTTCTGGAGGGCCTCGGACCTCGCCAACATCATGAGGGAGGCGCTCGGGCACCACTTGGAGGCGTGCTTCGCGACACGTTTCCCTCAGGAAGGCACAGGGCGTGGGAAGCCCAACGTTCAGGAGTTCGTCACCAAGACCACTTAGGAGCTTCAGGAGGCAAGGGTCGTGCGCGACGATCACAGCCTACCTGGCGCGGCTCCCCATCCAGGCAAGGATGGTGGGCTGCACGTCTGCATCGACATCCCAGGGCTCAACCGAGCTGCATCTCAGGAGCGCTTCTGGACCTCGCGCGTGGGAAGCTGCGAGGGTCCACCACACAGCTACGTTCGCATGCCTTTCGGCCTGCCGAACGCGGTCGCCACCTACCAGCGTCACCTGCGGAGCATCCTGGTGGCTCGGGAGGCCAGGCACCACGCGGTCCTAGCAGAGATGGAGACGATCCTCAGGCAACCACATGGACCCCCAGAGCCTCCTAAGGCTCAGGGCCCCGACGGCTCGTGAGGGTCGGCCCCTTCACCGCGCATCTTGAGCTACTCCAACACCCCCTCTACAATGGAACCAGGTGACATCCCCCAAGTTCATTTCAGGTGGGAGCGCCCTCAGGGCTGCATTATTCCCAAGACGCATGGGTCCGTCCCTGCGGCATGTATCCCTTTTATGTTTCTAGCTTACCTTGCTGGGGGAGCCCCTCGGGCTGCATCATCCCCAAGCCGCTTGGGTCTGACCCAGTGGCATGTATCCATCCTGCATTTACCTAAGCTGATTGCCTTTCATGCCTAATATACCTGTAATTATAACATGTTCGACTACCGCCTACCACGGGCCCCCTCTCTCGCTCATGACATTCGCTTGCGCGTTAAAAGGGGGGCTCCTGAGCATCACGACTCAGGAGCTCTTACTGGCTCTCCAGCCCTCACCCCCTGGCCTTGACCACGGCATCGCGACCTGGCATACCAGCGGCGGCTGACCTCGCTCGAGGGCCAGGACCTGAGGACGCAGAGCATTTGTACCTAACCACCTCGCAGGAACACACAGCTGTCCAAGATCCAAGACCAGGCACAACCCGCCTTGAGGTAGGGCCTCGTGAGTCCCGCGCTGGCTCACGAGTGCCCAGATAGACCTCGTCTAGCCCTGTCGTGCAAGCCACGTGTCAGGGCAGGGTTAGCCTGCGCCGGGGCTCACACGAGGGAGCCCCTCCCACGCTGATGGAAGCACCATGCTCCGCGGTGGCTGACGACACTGCCGAGGAGCGGCTATTCCCGTACACATACGGAAGCGCTATGCTCCGCGCTGGTGATAAACAACTGAGGGCGGCCCCACGGCCGTATCAACCTCAGGGAGCCCCAGAGCTCAATGTCTGGCCTCATCACAACACCTCCCCTCAGGAGCATCGTGCGAGGGGGCTCGGCACGGGGGCTGCGCCCGGGTCACGCCCGAGCATACGCCATCCAGCCAGGTCCTCCGGACTTGGTCGTCGCGCGCCCCTCCTCAAGCGGAGCCAAGGTATGAAGGTCGTTTGAACGTCAAGGGGGACTCCTGAGCATCGCGACTCAGGAGCCTAACTGGTCACATAGCCCCTCACTCCTTGGTCCCGTCCTAGTGATCCGGTCGGGGCCAACGGCGGTTGAGGTATGCGCGGGGTCGGGCTCTGCCGACGTAGAACGCCAGATCTACTCCTGCGCCCCCCTATTTGCTGTTTGCGCGTCAAGGGGGACTCCTGAGCATCGCAACTTAGGAGCCTAATTGGTCACGTAGCTCCTCACTCCTTGGTCCCGTCCTGGCGATCCGGTCGGGGCCAACGGCGGTTGAGGTATGCGCGGGGCCGGGCTCTGCCGACGTAGAACGTAAAGCAAATAGGAAGGAAACCGCAAAACCTCGAAGCAAATATTACAAACCATAATTGTCTTCACAATACTAGATGCGAGTTTAAACGCCTCCATGAGGCATGGTGCACATTGCAGGAATTAAGCAGGAAAGAAGTTGTCACCCTTGGACATCGCCATCACCAGTCAGGGACTCCACCCCCTTGGTGGCACCGCCCGTGCCACCACTCGGAGCCGCAGGATCAGCAGCACTGCCTGCCACGGGTGCAAGAGCGTAGGCGCGGAACCTCCCCAGCAAGGCCTCCACCTGGCCCTTCACGACTTCAGCAGCAGTGGCGTAGCACTCGCCGTCCACAGGCTCCAGCAGCTCGTCCAGGTTGGCGTCAGGTCACAGAGGTGGAGATGGTTGAAGACGCGCGTCAGTGTTGCCGAAGAAAGGACGTGAGCTTCCAACTCTGCCATGGGGTCGATGCCGCTCACGACTTCCTCAAGCGCCTCGACCAAGTAAGGAAGCAGCTGGGCGGGGCCGTCTTCATCAGTGGCCAGTGGCTTCTCCAGGCCCTTCTCATAGAGTGCCTTCAGCGCCACGCGAGACCTCTCCTCGAGGAGTGCGAAGGCCGTGCGGTCCTCGGGCAGGACCTTCGCCTTGGCATCGAGCTTGGCCTTCTCCGCCCTCACCTTCTACTCCAGCGTTTCCAGCCGGTCGTGCTCAGTGGTCTGCACCTTCGCCAACCGCGCCAGCTTGGCGTCACGGTTCTTGACGGTGCCCTCCCGAGCCTTCATCCTCTCCTCCTCCGCCTGACGCCCATGATCTTCTTCGGCGTGCTTGTCGCGCAAATCCTGCAGGTCGGCCTCTAGTGCCTTGCAGCGGTCCTAGGCGGCCGTGGCAGCCTTGAGTGCCACCTCGCGAGCAGCCAAGGCTTGGGTGGCAGCCTGCTTCTCCTCCTCAAAGGCTGCCGCAACCCGCCCCAGCGCCGCTCGGATAGAGGCGTCAGAGTGAAGCCAGCCGGAAACCACGCCCGCCAGCAGATGGGAGTCGGTGCCCTGGAGGTCTTCTCGCAGCTGGGCCATCTCAGAAAGGGCATGTTCCAAGACATCAGAGGAGGCAGAAGGACCTGGAACCAGCGGCCCAGCAGAAGGAGGAGGCGGAAGCGTAACCATGGCTCAGGACACTGGGGGCTATTGAGCCTTGGGTACCTCAACAACAACATTGGGTATCGACACCTCCGGAGCTAGTGAGGCAATGGGGGTTGGTGCCCCACCAGGCCACTCCTCCAGGCCTCGCGAAGATGACTGGGCAGGGGAGGTGCGAACGTCGTCGCCTCCCTTCCCCACGGAAGAAGGTGCGGCCATGGCAGATGAATCGGTCCCAGATGGCGCCACCGCATCCTCTTTCCTCTTCTTCGCCGCAGGCGGTGGCCTAACCAATCGATGGAGAACGTCAAATACCAGCAGCATAATCAAGAACAAGATGGAGCTCGGACACTTACTGGTCTACCGCGGAGTAGTTCACCCTCCTCTTGCTGAGCTTGAAGCCCGAGAGCCTCGTGGCTCGGGACGCAACCGCAAGGGCTCCCGGAGCAAGGGAAGGTGCAGCATAAGGGCTGGAAGAGGCTCCAGGCGGCGTCCGGGCGAAGCAGCCTCTCGGGAGATCAGCGTCGACCCGCCCTTCTTCGGCGCGGGCGGATCCTCCTCCTCTAGGGTGGCGTCGGCCTCATCGTTGTCTGGCAAGGTGTGGAGGATGTCGGCCCTGCGCGGGGGAGAGGTCTCCCCCGTCCCCTCGAGGGTCGCCTCTGAGTCGCGTTCCTCGTCTTCTTTCTCTCCTCCTCCTCTGCGGGAGTCACCCGAAGACACGTCCACCAGCGCCGTAGCCACCCGGACCACTGGGGGCGGCGTCGGCACCAGGTCGCGTCCATCAAAGGTGGGCATGGCAACCACCACCTGCGCCCTGTCCTCGCAGAGAAACAAAGGGCAGGGGCATTCGACGGATACTCGTGATCGTCCTCGACCAAAAGGCGGAGAGCTGAGGCCAGATCCTCATTAGCCAAAGCCGCCGAATTCAGGCGAAGCTTGTCGTCCGCACCCCCAAGCATACATAAGGGGCGCGAGCGCGCCTGGAGCGGAGCCACCTGCTGCGTCAAGAACTCCCTCAGGAGCACGACCCCCGTCAGCTTCGCCGCCTTTGCGTTGCCCGGCTTTAGGTCGGCGTTCATCTTCTCTAGCACCAACTTCGCCCGATTGTCAGCGAGCTTCGCGCGAGACCACCCTTCGTCAGGCTGGGGCATCTCCGTTGGTAGCGCCAACCGGGGGTGGACACACTTGGCATCCATCATGACCCACTTGCTCCGGAAGCTGTCGGCCCTCTTCTCGGCCTTCAAGATTGCATTGGCCTTGCCGTACGCGACGAAATTGGAACACGCTAAGGTATGGTCGCCGTTGGTTTGGAGGAGGAAGAAGTGGCGCAACAGAGCCACGGATGGCATCACCCCAACATGCGTCTCGCTGTAATAGGTGAAAATTGAAAAGAGAAGGATGGAGTTGGGATGGAGATGAAGGGCCTACAACAGATAATGGCGGAGGACAACGTAGAAGAAATCGGAGAAGGGAGGAACCAGGCCTACGACAACGGTGTTCGTGAAGAAGGGATAGGAAGTGCTTCCCTGAGCCTCCGGCATGGCGGAGCCAGCCCGGAGTTTGGTCTCCCCCTTTTCATTGCTCTCCACCGCCGTCAGCAGGCGTGTGGCAGCAAGATTCCTCTCTAACACATTGGGGGTGAGGGAGTCCTGGACTAGGGGGTGTCCGGACAGCCGGACTATCAATATCCGCCGGACTCCCAGACTACAAAGATAGAAGATTGAAGACTCCGGCTCGTGTCCGGAAGGTACTTTCCTTGGCGTGGAAGGCAAGCTTGGCGATACGGATATGTAGATCTCCTACCATTGTAACCGACTCTGTGTAACCCTAGCCTCTCCGGTGTCTATATAAACCGGAGGGCCTTAGTCCGTAGGACAGAACATACACCTCAACAATCATACCATAGGCTAGCTTCTAGGGTTTAGCCTCCTTGATCTCGTGGTAGATCCACTCTTGTACTACCCATATCATCAATATTAATCAAGCAGGACGTAGGGTTTTACCTCAATCGAGAGGGCACGAACACTGGGTAAAACATTGTGTCCCTCGTCTCCTGTTACCATCCGCCTAGGCGCACAGTTCGGGACCCCCTACCCGAGATCCGCGGTTTGACACCGACATTGGTGCTTTCATTGAGAGTTCCTACGTATGTCGTCACCGATGGGCTCGATGGCATCTTCAACCATCAACGCTGTCCGTGGTGAGACTTTTTCCCGGACAGATCTTCGTGTCGGGCGGCTTTGCCTGCGGGCCAATTCTCTTGGCCATCCGAGCAGATCGAAGCTTCGCCCTGGCCGTCAGTCGATTTGGAAGCTTGAACTTCACGGCCGGCGACCGCGGAGATTTGATCTTGACGGACTCGAGCCACGCCTAAGCGCCCGCCTTGTGACGATGGGCATGATCTAGCTCTGCCGGCGGATAGTGCTTTGGAGGCCCTTTTCGAACCCGCTCGGCTACTAGCCGGAGCCGATTGCCCATGGCGGGGCCGATCGATAGAGCGCCGCCACAGGGGCTTCAACATCTACGGCGATGGGGCGAATACCAATCTCGTCCCTGCGAAACTCGTGATCCCGAGACACGGACTCCGAGCCTCCGCGCCCCCGCCAATTAAACCGGATTGGGCGCGGTTATGGAATTCACCGCGGACATCTTTCGGCATTTTCGCCTTTTGGCGATATCCTGAATTCTCTGAAGCATCTCTCGCTATCGGGAGAATCTGGCGAATTATGGCAGGATGGTTGGAGTTCGGACAACGAAGAAATTGAGCCCACCCACCTCCCACTTTGTGGCCCCTGCCGAGGATCTAACCGACATGCTGAACTACGACTCGATGACATCGATGCTATGGACGATGATGCCGGAGGCGATCAGACCAGCGCCCACGGCACCTTTGGAAGGCCACCTCGTCATATAGCGTCTACATGGTGGACACCCCAAAAGAAGGGATGGCGAAAAAGCAGCGGAGGAAGACTCTCTAAAGAAGCGGCCAAACGCCGACGTCGTGGCGCCGCTCTAAATCCCGCCACAACAAGAATGGAGATTCCGGCGCGAGAGATAATAACACTCTGAGAGTGCCGAAGACGATCCCTCCTGCAAGACTCAGACAGAGGAAGCGAAGCAAGCCCATGACAGGCGGCGAGCGAAGGGGTTGAGGATGATAACTATATGCCTCCCTCCGAAGACGGCGAGCCTCAGCGATGATGAATTCGTCATACCCGAGGATCCCGTCGAACAAGAGCGCCAGCGCAGGCTCATAGCCACGGCAAATAGCCTAAAAAAAAAGCAGCAACAACTTCAAGCTGATCAAGATCTGCTAGCCGATCGATGGACCGAGGTCCTCGCGTCAAGAGTATAAACTCGAACTCCCTCTAAAAGTTACCCAAGACGCAAGCTGCTCCCCGATTAGAGGAGGAAGCATACATACCTTTATCACCAGCGACGACATGGCTGACCGACCACCCCGTGGTCGTGATGAGAGGCATTCAGACCCCAGCCAAGACCGTACCCGACATCGATCCAAATCTGAAGCCAAAAGGAACGCGCGGACTTGCGAGACATCTTGGAGGACAAAGCAAGACAATCCAGATCCATCTATGGATCACGTGGGCGCCCTCGACCCACGCACGAATACCGTCGCGCTAGACATAACGCTGGCGGGCGAACATAGCGACAGCGCTCCCTCGAGCTGCGTCGCGATATTGCTCAATCTGAGCGCCGACACCGTTATGCTTCGCGATGAAGTAATGTATCATCAGATCCCCGAAGGGTTCAAACCCGTGAATATCGAATCTTACGATGGCACAACAGACCCCGCGGTGTGGGTCAAAGATTATCTTCTCCACATTCATATGGCCCGTGGCGACGATCTCCACGCCATCAAATATCTCCCACTCAAGCTTAAAGGACCATCTCAGCATTGGCTTAACAGCCTGCCCGCAGAGTCGATTGGGTGTTGGGAAGACACGGAGGCGCGTTCCTTGATAACTTTCAAGGTACATACGATGCGACCACCGACGCCGATGACCTAAGCCACATTATTCAACAGCCGACGAATCGGCGGACAATTACGGACACGGTTCTTGACGAAGAAAAATAAAATCGTCATTGTCCGGATGCGGAGGCCCTTGCAGCCTTCAAACATAACATCCGGGACGAATGGCTAGCCCGGCACCGGGGCGGGAGAAGCCGAAATCCATGGCAGCCCTCACATCGTTAATGACCCGCTTTTGCGCGGAGAGGATAGCTGGCTAGCCCGCAGCAACAATCTCCGCAAAAATTCTGGCAGTCCGAACACTAAGGACAATCACGACAGGTCACATCAAATCAAGAACAAACGCCATGTTAACGGCGGCGACAAAGAGGATACGGCAGTTAATGCCGAATTCCGAGGCTCCAAACCCGGTAAACGGAAGAAGCCATTTAAAAGAACAACTCCGGGCCCGTCCAATCTGGACAGAATACTCGACCGCTCATGCGGATACATGGCACCCGAAAAGCCAGCTAATCACACCAATAGAGATTGTTGGGTGTTCAAGCGGTGGCAAGTTAATTGCGAACACAATGACAAGGGCTAAATAGCGATGGCGAGGAAGAGACCCGCCACCGAACAACAGAGGATGAAGGTTTCCCCACAAGTGCGGACGGTGAATATGATTTATCGACCCATATACCCAAGAGGGAGAGGAAGCGCGCACTACGGGGCGTCTATGCGATGGAGCGATCGCCCGAAGTTCAATCCATGGTCCTCCGTCCGATCACTTTTGATCGACGAGACCATCCGACCAGCATCGCCATGGCGGATTCGCCGCATTGGTCCTAGACCCAATCGTCGATGGATTTCACCTCACAAGAGTCACGATGGACGGCGGCGGCGACTGAACACTGCTTTACCAGACACGGTCATAAAATGGGCATAGACCCATCCAGGATCAAACCTACCAAGACAACCTTTAAAGGTGTCATCCTGTGAGTGGAAGCCAACTATGCAGCTCGTCTGCCGAAGTGGTCTTGGATCCCGGATAATTTCCGAAGCGAAGAGTTAATCTTCGGTATAGTCCCGTTCAGAAGCGGCTATCATGCCTCGCCGGACGACGAACGCGTTGCAAAGTTCAGCGCGTGCCGCATTATGCATACCTAAAGCTCAAGATGCCAGGCCCTCGCGGAGTCATTACGGTCAATGGTAATATCGGAACGCTCCCTCGAGCGGAGGAACATACAATGACTCTCGCGGCGAAATCTGAGCAGCCTTCACGGCAATTCTCTAGTCCGGCAATTAAAAGCGGATGCATCAAAGCTACCGAGCAACACTAACCAAGACCACATGGCACGATCAGAGCACGCGTAGCAATGCGGCCCCCACCCTCGCCCGCGCATGATCACAAGAATAACACTCCGCGTACATCATTACGCTTTGAAGATACCATGGGCGCAGGGGAGGGGCTTAACCACAAGGATCAAAGAGTGCGGCTCGACCACACCAGGGGCTCGTGCTAGCGCTCCCGTTGGTTTTATTTCTTATCTTTCCTTTATATATATATATATACAGGACTCAACTAAACAGAAGCCCTGACCGACGGCAAACTCGCCGAACTCACGAGGCAATAGTCAGGGATCAAAGAAGGCTGCGACAAACACTCAGGTGGTCTCCATTACGAGCACTAAATTCGATTACATACACCAAGTCTGCAGCTTATCCCTGGAGGGGGACATGTCAAATTAGTCTAAATCCCTTGCTTACCGCACTATTTGTATCAGTCCGCTTTATTAGCAGACCTCCTTTCATAAATAACGCAGCACTTCCTTTTTGCAAGTTCATTACCTTTTCATTGCAATTGCGTTATCTTTTATAAATATTCATTACATGACATCTTGCACCCGTATACTTTGGTACGGCCGAATACACCAGGGGCTTCTGTTCCCCAGGTTATGGTGTGATTAAGTCCGAACACTTTCATAAGTGCGGCACCCCGAACTTATAGCATTATATGAATCAGCTCCGAATCATGTCTTGGGTCAATAGTTGGGTTTGCCGGCTCCCATGTTTTGGTACCTTACGCCCGTTCCGTCGGCTAAGGTAGCACTGGAGAACCATCGCGATTGCGCCCGGTTGAGCCGGGTTAACGCCTCGATGGAAAGCTAAAACCGGCGGCATGATAAGGCGAAGACTGGTCGCTGTTCGAGAGGTCTTTTGGTCCCTAAAGACTCATGCCGCTTGAGCGAAGTTCGGATGATGTCGGACGAAGGCGTGGATAGCGCCCGGATTCGATCTTCGAATACCGGGGCTTCACCAAATTTAAAATTATAGAATTCTATGGCTAAGTGAGAGTGTTCAAGCATTATAAGTCTGGTCGCCTTGTTCGTCGTGTTGGCGCCTCCTAGATGGACCCAAAGATGGGAACAAGAGTGCTGAAGTTTATCACCGAACACCCCAAACACTTTCGTGGCTTGGGAAATTTGAAGCCAATGACTTGCCATCTCTCGATTTAACAAGCGGCCGCATGAAGGTAATATTTTAAATTCAACAAAGCGTTGCTCATGGCGCATACAAACGAAGTTTCCAGCGCACAGGATAAACAAACAGCGAGTTCACTCAAGGATTACATTAAGGGGGCACTCATTCGCAATATCGCGGGCTCCCTTCGGGACAACTTTATAATATCGCTCCGTCAGACGGTGCTCCTTGCCCGGCGGCGGATCCGTGAAGCTTCTCGCATCCAGCTTGCCCCATTGCACCTTTATGCGGGCAAGGGCCCGACGAGCGCCTTCAATGCAAAGCGGATCGCTTGATCAAATCCAGCCTGGGCATGCATCCACTAGTCGCCGCACTAGGCCAAAGTAGCTGCCGGGCATGGCCTGCCAGCCATAGCCGGATGTGTGAGGCCCTTCATGGCCTCCTCACCACCTTGTGGAGTTCGACCAGCTACTTCACTGGTCGCTTGGGGGCACGGATGGCGGCCTCGGCGTCGAGACCGAAGACCTTCTCCGTCGAGCTCCCTCCTCGCCACGATAGAATGCAGCGGCATCGGACGACTACGCGGCAGATCTGCAAATGCCCTAGAGAGCTCGAATTCGGGTAAGTATCCGTAATTTACATTAACATGCTTGCTCTGCATGGAAAACGCCTTACCGCCGCTATCTTCTTCATGTCCTCTATTTCCATATGGGCCTACGGGCCTCGGCCTTGGCGGACTCGGCCCTATCGAGGCCGAGGCAAGCACGCAGACTCTCGAGTCTTGGAGTCACGCTCCAAACTCTCATTTTTTTCATGAGAGCACGGAGCTCTTGCGAACTTCCGCCACCGGCGCCGCTTGCTTTTCTCGCTCAGTCGTTACGTAGCGCAGATTGCGTTCGGCCATGGACACGGCATCCTTCAGGGCTGCCACCTCGTTAGTGGCCCCTGCATTACATATATTATCCTTGTTAATCTTGTTTGCAACCAAAACCCTTTTCTGTAAGGTAACTATTTAAAGTGGTGTTATTCACCTTCTTTTTCCTTGAGCTGCCTTTTGGCATGGCCGAGCTCTTGCTCCGACCGCTCAAGATCTTTCTTCAGCGCCTCGACCTCCGTCGTTAATGCGGCAGAGGTCAACAGCGCAGCCTGCAAACCCATATCGACATATTTTTTAACAACCCTGCATATATCTTGTTAGATCCTTAGTCCGGCTTTTCTTTCCGAACACCGGACTAAGCATCGAAACTCTTGTCTATGCGGTATTATATTACTTAATTTTAACCTTCTTACCTCAAAGCCTGTTAGAAGGTTGTTGCGAGCTTGATCAGCCCCGCCTTGGCGAAGCTGGACCTTCTTAATCACCGCACTCATGAGAGTGCGGTGTTCTTCCTCGATGGAGGTGCCTTTGGCGCCTCTAGCAGGTTATCCGGTGCCTCGGTTGGGCGGAGGCCACCGGTGTCGCGATCTGCCCCTCTTTCGAGGGCTGCTTGCGGACTCTGAACCGCCACGGGTTCGGAGTAGAGTCGGCACAAAGTCCGGGGCTGCTCGACGGCGCCTCGGAGCCTCCTCTGGCGCGTCCCCTGTGGGATTCCGCCTCGTCATCCTCGGGCGCTGGGTAGAGGCAATCGGGATGGAATTTACATCCGGCGGCGCCAACGACCGCTCATCAAGTCGGGAAAGTCGTCGACGGCGGACTAAAGGAACAATCGGCATTAGAAGGACACTACGGGACATACAATATCGGCATATGAATGATCCGGATACTTACGATCTGC
Source organism: Aegilops speltoides (assembly GCA_021437245.1). NCBI lineage: Eukaryota > Viridiplantae > Streptophyta > Magnoliopsida > Poales > Poaceae > Aegilops > Aegilops speltoides. The sequence goes on along the minus strand of CM038147.1, from coordinate 494,401,648 downwards.
CGGACCTGGGCCCTTGGAGGCCACTCATCCTCGCCAAGCGTTGATGTTGGCAAAACTGTCCGGGGATAGTTCTCCCCTCTTGGACCCTTGGCCGCCCGGTTGGGAGGCCTTCCTCTTCTCTCTCCCTCCTCAGGAGAGAGCACTCCTCCTCATCCTCCTCATCTTGGGAGGAGTCCTCGTCGTCGTTGTCGGGCCTTTGATTGAGGAACTCTTGCGAGTCCCCGCGCCACCTTCTTGGCCTTCTTCTCGGCACCACGTCACGGTGCGGAACCAAAGACCTTGCTAAGCGGGCATCCTTGGTTCTTCGGCATGGGAGCCGGGCTGATGAGCAGCTCGGCCTTCTCCATCCATTCTGTCAAAGGAAGAGGCAGATTAAAAACCTCGCTAGAGTCAATCTAATTACTACAAGTGTCCCGTAATGGGGTGAATCACTTACCTCGTCGATTCGGAGGCTGCAAGCTGAATCCGCGGTCTTGATCGCGGATGCGGGGCCAGCGCCCTTGAACAGCACCCTCCAGCGCCGTGCGTTGTGTCAAAGAGCGCTTAACATCTGGTGCTGCTCGGATTAAACTCCTTAGATTAAATGCCCGTTCTTGGCATGGGAGAATCGCGGAGGAGCATGACTGGACCACGTCGACGGCCGGAGCCTATTGCTCACCGGCTTCTTGATGCAGGCTCAAGTCCGTCACCTCCACGGATCACCCCACCGCAAGCCCTTCTCTTTCCGGGAGGTGAGCTGCGTGGGGATTCGAGATCTAAATCGGGGCCGCCGCCCATGTAGGCTCGCGCGGCTCGGTGATGTAGAACCACCCCGACCGCCACCCTTGACGGAGTCCACGAAGGTCCCTTCCGGCCAAGGGCGTTGGGCGGCTTGCCCAACATAGCGCCTCCGCATTCGCTTGCGTCCCTTCACAATCTTGACAGCGTTGAAGGTCTTGAGCCACAGGCGAAGTGGGGCGGATGCGAGAAAGGCCTCGCACACGGCGATGAACGCCGAGATGTTGAGGCGAAGTTGGCGGTGGAAATCCAGGCCGTAGTAAAACATGAGCCCCGGACGAATGGATGGGCGGAAAGCCCGATCCGCGGAGGAAGTGGGGAAGGAAGGCGACCTCTCGGGGAGGCCACAGGGTGGGGATGAGCTGCCCGCGTCGGGCAGCCGATCTGTGATGTCATTTGGAAAGGTATCCGGCGTCAAGCAGCTTGGTGATGTCCTCCTCCTTAGCGGTGGAGGCCATCCATTGCCTCCCCTCCGGACATATTGAAGAAGGGTTGAGGTGAGATGCACGAGCTTGGGCGTTGGAGCTTGAGTTAGCGAGGATGGATGAGCAAAGGAGGAAGAAGGCGTGGGTGAGAAGGTAAATCCTTATCCCTTATATATAGGCGGACAAAACTATCGTCCCTCACCAGCTGGTAAAACTCGCTTATCTCCCAAGCGCCACCATCAATGGCGCGGTTGGGTTCCACGCACGTATTAATGAGAATCCCGGAATAAGGGAACACGATCCGCTTGACGGGGCGTGCCAAGAAACCGCCGCTAAGCGTCTTTGAAGTGGTACGATAATTCAAACAAAGGCTTGGTGCGGTGTGATGTCACGCCGCATAATACGTCGCCAGATTGGATCGGTGTATATGTTTTATTCTCTCTACGTTTGGATTGTGGAAATTATTTTGCGAGGCGGACATTATCCCGGTGTTCATTATCTTCTCCGGATTATTCAAGGGAGGAACCGCCTTGCAATGCCGAACATTATGCACGCCGGACTTATCGTCATTGAAGACTGGTTCGAGGGCTCTTGAGGAGTCTGGACTAGGGGTGTCCGGACAGCGGACTATCAATATCCGCTGGACTCCCGGACTACGAAGATAGAAGGCGAAGACTCGGCTCGTGTCGGAAGGTACTTTCCTTGGCGTGGAAGGCAAGCTTGGCGATCTGGATATGTAGATCTCCTACCATTGTAACCGACTACTGTGTAACCCTAGCCTCTCCGGTGTCTATATAAACCGGAGGGCCTTAGTCCGTAGGGACGAACATACACCTCAACAATCATACCATAGGCTAGATTCTAGGGTTTAGCCTCCTTGATCTCGTGGTAGATCCACTCTTGTACTACCCATATCATCAATATTAATCAAGCGGGACGTAGGGTTTTACCTCCATCGAGAGGGCCTGAACCTGGGTAAAAACATTGTGTCCCTCGTCTCCTGTTACCATCCGCCTAGACGCACAGTTCGGGACCCCCTACCCGAGATCCGCCGGTTTTGACACCGACAGGGGGCGTCCAGGGCCGGCGCGTACCAAGCTGGCTGCGCATCAACCTTGGCCTTGCGGGGTGCCATCTCTCACTGAGAGGGAAGGGATAAAAGCGGATCTGGAGATTGCGAAAGCAAGGAGCAAGGAAGGGGATCTGGAGCAAGACGAAGGAATGCAATGAAGGCAAGCCTTGCCCGCGCCAGCCTTTTTTTCAGTCGGGCAGTTGCTGAGGCAACATGGGGAAGCGGAGACGCCCACGTCCAGTTAGTCACCACGCGTCGACCAAGGCCGCAGGCTGTTGGGGCCCACAGCACTCCATACTTGCCCTTTGGCTTTGCTGCTAAGCCAAGTCCGAGCGCGCCTTGGGCCCAGGGGCTACTGTCGGCGTTCTGGGAATGGGGGTCCCCAGACTTGCCTGCATGTGGCCCGTGGCATGGCTCCACCAGTGGCCCAGTACGGCCCGTCTTCATCAACAAACACTCAAGACCCTCGCGAGGGGCCAAGCCTCGCGGGGCGGACGACACAAGGCCTCCTCAGGAGCGGCCTCACCACGCAGGTTCGCGAGGAGGCGGAGAGGTCAAGGCAAAGGGTACCTCACGAGGTTCCCGTGACGCAAGCCATGATGACCAAGGCCAGGCGGGCGCCAGCGCGTGCAGTGTCCGAGTTTCCTCTTTGGTGCTAAGGGGGAAAGCGTAGGCGCGAAGTACCGAGGCATTAGGCAAAGGTTTCCATATCGGTGCAACAAGATCAAGACCAGCAGGACGGAGGTCATCGTGGAGCCCAAGACGGCGTCACCGCCAGCGCCTTTGACAGGAGAAGACCACCTTTAGTCAGGATAGCATGTGCTAGTTGTCCCCTTTCAAAATGGCCGTTGTTGGATCCCTTCCCGCTCAATATTTGGGGAGAGGACCAGGGCCTCTATAAATAGGACTAGCCACCACAGTAGCAGGGACGGATGAATTCCTCCCCGAGCAACCCGCCAAGCACAAGAACCCCTCTCCTCGTGAGCCTGTTCTTCCTTTGTACTGTTCATCATCAGCCCAAGATGCAATCCACCACCACCACACAGGAGTAGGGTATTACACCAAAACAGTGGCCCGAACCTGTATAAATCTTGTGTCTCTTGTGCTGTGAGTTCATCTAGCTAAGCTTAGGGGTCGCGGCGAGGCTGAGAGCGAGATTCGGTAGGGGGAAATCTTCGTGCGCACCCAAGTGTTCGAACCTCAAGGGTTTTTCCGGAGCCCGATATCCGACAGTAACAAGAAAATAAAGTTTCTACGATTTGATCGTGGAGGAGAATATTTGAGTTACGAGTTTGGCCTTCATTTAAAACAATGTGGAATAGTTTTACAGCTCACGCCACCTGGAACACCACAGCGTAATGGTGTGTCCGAACGTCGTAACCACACTTTATTGGATATGGTGCGATCTATGATGTCTCTTACCGATTTACCACTATCATTTTGGGGTTATGCATTAGAGACAGCTGCATTCACTTTAAACAGGGCACCGTCAAAGTCCGTTGAGACGACACCATATGAAATGTGGTTTGGCAGCAAACCTAAGCTGTCGTATCTTAAAGTTTGGGGATGCGATGCTTATGTCAAAAGGCTTTAGCCTGATAAGCTCGAACCCAAATCAGAGAAATGTGTCTTCATAGGATACCCTAAAGAAACAATTGGATACACCTTCTACCACAAGTCCGAAGGCAAGATATTTGCTGCTAAAAACGGAACCTTTCTAGCGAAGGAGTTTCTCTCATAAGAAGTGAGTGGGAGGAAAGTAGAACTTGATGAGGTAATTGTACCTACTCTCAATGTGGAAAGTAGTTCATCCGAGAAATCTCTTCCCGTGATGCCTACACTAACTGGAGAGGAAGCTAATGATAAAGATCATGAAACTACATATCAAGTTGCTACAGAACCGCGTAGGTCTGGCAGAGCACAATCCGCACCATAGTTGTATGGTAATCCTGTTCTAGAGGTCATGTTACTTGACCATGTGATGTCGCTTGAAGCTACGTCGGTATTTCCCCAAAGAGGAAGGGATGATGCACCACAGCTGAAAGTGCAACTATCCCTGGGTGGTTTTGGTAATTCCCAACAACATATAGCTCATTGAGCTAATGCTATTTCACGATAAATATTTCAGGAAAGCTCAATGTTTGGCATGGCATGGATGAGAAACATGGACCCCTCAAAATGCTAAGGACAAAAGGATTGGCTCAAGCTCAAAGCACAAGACTCTACATTTTTCATTTTAGTGATCCAAGATCACATTGAGTCCATAGGAAAAGCCAATACTATCAAGAGGGGGTGAGGTGTTGCTTAATGAGTTTCTTTCTCAAAGTGCTTAGTGATATGCTCCAAAAACCCTCAACTACTTTCTCACATCCACATATGTCCCAAACCAAAAGACAAACTCGGCCTTACCGAAACCTTCTATCCGGAGCCACTGAGTTCAGTTGACATAGTCATTGCCAAAAACCCTAGTCTTTTCGGTCTCACCGATAAGGATCTCCGTCTTACCGAGATGGGATTGTAATCTCTGTTTCCCTTCATAATGTTTCGGTCAAACCAAGATGAGCGATCGGCCCCACCGAGATTGCAATGCAAACTCTCTGTTTCCCTTTCGTAACGTTTCGGTCCAACCGAGATGAGCGAATCGGTCCCATCGAGTTTGCCTGACCAACTCTCTGTTTGTCTATTACCAAAATCAGTCTCACCAAGTTTGTGTAATCGGTCTCACCGAGATTATGTTATGCCCTAACCCTAAAGATATCGGTCCCACCGAGTTGACGTGTCGGTCCCACCGAAATTCCTAACGGTCACATTATGAACTAAATCGGTCTGACTGAGTTTCACGATTCGGTCCCATCGAGTTTGGTAAATTGTGTGTAACGGTTATATTTTGTGTGGAGGCTATATATACCCCTCCACCCACTCTTCATTCATATAGAGAGCCATCAGAACATGCCTACACTTCCAACATACATTTTCTGAGAGAGAACCACCTACACTTGTGTTGAGGTCAAGATATTCCATTCCTACCACATAAATCTTGATCTCTAGCCTTCCCCAAGTTGCTTTCCACTCAAATCTTCTTTCCACCAAATCCAAATCCTGTGAGAGAGAGTTGAGTGTTGGGGAGACTATCATTTGAAGCACAAGAGCAAGGAGTTCATCATCAACACACCATTTGTTACTTCTTGGGGAGTGGTGTCTCCTAGATTGGCTAGGTGTCACTTGGGAGCCTCCATCAAGATTGTGGAGTTGAACCAAGGAGTTTGTAAGGGCAAGGAGATCGCCTACTTCGTGAAGATCTACCCTAGTGAGGCAAGTCCTTCATGGGCGACGGCCATGGTGGGATAGACAAGGTTGCTTCTTCGTGGACCCTTCGTGGGTGGAGCCCTCCGTGGACTCGCGCAACCGTTACCCTTCGTGGTTTGAAGTCTCCATCAACGTGGATGTACGATAGCACCACCTATCGGAACCACAGATAAAAAATCTCTGTGTCAACATTTCATTTGCCTCCTCAAACTCCTCCCTTTACCTTCATATGCAATTGTTTTACATTCCGCTGCTATACTCTTAGAATTTCATGTGTAGGTTGATTGCTTGACTTGTGCCTAGTTACTAAAATCTGCCAAGAACTAAAATTGGGAAAAGGCTAGATTTTTATTTGGTCAAGTAGTCTAATCACCCCCCTCTAGACATACTTTCGATCCTACATGTGGTATCAGAGCTTTGGTCTCCATTTGCTCTGATTTCCATAGCTTTTGGTGGTCATAGCCTTGGTTTCACAACCTAGGAGAGTATGGCGTCTAGCGAGGAAAATTATCACCGTAGAGGTCCTTACTTTGATGGTACAAATTTTGCTAGTTGGAAGCATAAGATGAAAATGCATATTCTTGGACATAACCCCGCCGTTTGGGCTATTGTGTGTATTGGCTTGCAAGGTGAATTCTTTGATGGAAGAGAACCGAACCGTGAAGCTACCGCGGAAGAGTTGAAGATGCTACCATACAATGCTCAAGCTTGTGATATTCTCTTCAACGGATTGTGCCCCGAAGAATTCAACAAAATCAGCCGTCTTGAGAATGCAAAGGAAATTTGGGATACTTTGATTGATATGCACGAAGGTGCCGACTCTGTCAAGGAATCCAAATTGGATGTGCTTCAAAGTCAACTTGACAAGTTCAAAATGAAGGATGGTGAAGGCGTCGCTGAAATGTACTCTAGGCTTGCTCTCGTCACAAATGAGATTGCCGGCTTAGGAAGTGAAGAGATGACCGACAAATTCATCATCAAGAAGATCCTAAGAGCCTTGGATGGAAAATATGATACCGTGTGCACATTGATCCAAATGATGCCCAAAGATCTCAAGCCAACGGAAGTCATTGGAAGAATTGTTGCTCATGAGATGTCACTCAAGAATAAGGAAGAGCTCCACAACAAGTCAAGTGGTGCTTATAAAGCCTCATGTGAAGCTCCCACATCATCAAGTGAGAAAGAAATCTTCAATGAAGAATTGAGCCTAATGGTGAAGAACTTCAACAAGTTCTACAAGAGTAGAAGCAGGCAAAGAAGTTCCAAGTCAAGGTCCTACAATGACAAAAGATCTTCTAGTCATGAGCGTACTTGCTACAATTGTGGAAGACCCAAACACTATTACAATGAGTGTACGGCTCCCTACAAAAGAGGAGAAGATTCTCCAAAAAGAAGAAGTAGAAGAGAAGAATCACCATCAAGATAAAGAAGGAGTAGAGATGATCGTTATGAACGAAGAACATCCTGGAGAAGCAAGGATTCGGAAAGGAAGGACAAGTCATCAAGGAGCTATACAAAACAAAGACATCAAGCTCATGTTGGTGAATGGGTATCCGGCTCCGGCTCCGACAATCACTCCGAGAGAAGCTATCACTCCGACTCCGAATATACTCAAGATGAAGGTGTTGTCGGACTAGCACTTGTGTCAACCAACTCCTACGACATATTTGACTCACCAAATGAAGGAATTGGAAGATGCTTCATGGCTAAAGGCCCAAAGGTAGCACACCCCGAGTATGTTGATTTCAATAGTGATGAAGATGACTTGTTAGGTGGTGATGATTTACTTGTTGACAACTCTAGTGATGAATACAATGATGAAACGTCAATTAATCATGCTAATCAAGATAAAATGAATGACAATGATAAGGAGAAAATTGAGCGCCTAACTAAAGAACTAAACACTCTTAAGTTAGTTCACGAAACTATCTTGGAAGATCATTGAGAACTTTTAAAGACTCATGAGAAGTTACGCTTTGAAAAGCTCAACCTTGAGCAAGAGCATGAGTTTTTAAGGGCAATCAAGGATGATCTTCGCAAGAAAAGTTCTTCTTACATTGCCAAGCGTTTACTCTTATCTACTTACATGCCACAAGTCAAGTCTAGTAACAAGAACAAGAAAGATTCTTCTTCTAGTAGTAACAATAATCATGCTAAATCCAATGTTGTTGCTTCTAGTAGTTATCTTGATTCCACTAATGATTCTCTTAGCCAAGTTACACTTGAGCAAGAAAATAGCTTATTGAAGGGAATTATAGAGAAAGGTGTGTACAAGAGCCTTGCAGGAAGTAAGCAATTCGAGGAAATTGTACGCAAGCAAGGAAGGCACCGGAAGAATCAAGGTGTTGGTTTTGAACGAAAGTTCAATGCCAAGTGGAGTTGAGTGGGAAGAAGATCAATACCCCAAGACGAAGTTTGTTCCTCAACAAGAGAAGTACGATCCTACTTCTTTCAAAGGAACACAATCTCAAGATGATCTTCCACCACAAGACCACAAGCAAAAAGGCAAGGACAAGCTTCAAGAGGAGATTGATGCATTTGAAGAAGCTCCTAAGGCCTTGGTCAAGTGGGTTCCCAAGACTACATCAAGTTCCACTTCATCAAGTTCGACTACAACTCCAAGGATTCCCATCAAGATGATGTGTATCCCAAAGAAGAAGAACTAGAGAGTTTTTGAGGGTGACTCCGCCAATATACTTCACTCATATCATTTTGGCAAGGACAAATGCAATCAACTTCCACATCTTGCACTAGTTCAAGGAGTCACAAACCCTCTTGTTGGTAAGACAAGGGACAAGGTAACCTAATGCTTTCATGGACATCATCTTGTGTGTGCATCACTCTATGTCTATGGATATCCTTGTTTGTTCCTTGTGGGACTAACCCGTGTAGGTATTGAAAGTGCAGCTCACTCCAATGGATTGCTCCAAATGATCAACAACATTGAGCATCCACATCTTCAACATCTACATGAAGTCATCATCGACAAAACCCAAGGTTAGTTCATCCCTCTTAGGGGGGATCTCACATCTAGGGGGCTTTACTCTAAGAATTGAGCCAAAGCAACTCTAATGGTATGAACACAACAATGCTTTATATATGTAAAAGTGGTAATCCCACTTGTGCTTAAACGATGAGTATGACCTATGATCAAATGTTCTCATTTGACTCCTAAGTCAATATACTCATATATAGATGACCTAGTCATCGCCAATTGTTTGATAGATGCTAGAATTGGTTGTGCATGCTTTGCCACATATTTCATTTGCCATTTTATTGTGTGAGCATGTTGGTTGCATATTTTACTCATTCAAGGACATCCACTTGTTGTTTTGATTGTTTGGTTTATTTCCTTTTGCCAAGTGGATGGACAAGAATGCCTAAGAACCTTCTCTAGCTATCTATGCTTTCTCGTCTTAAACTCTATTCATGCTACATCACAAAGTTCAATCAAGTCAGATTTGAACCACTCTGTGTGAGGAGCACTCGGAGTCCCCGATTCGTCAAAGACTTAAACTTCCAAAACCTCTTTGTGCATTTCAGTCTGACCGATTCACCCCTTTCGGTCATACCGAGATCACTAAGTTGATCTAGGTTTTCAATCTCGGTGCAACCGATTAGAACCTTTCGGTCACACCGAGTTGCAATAACTGCTTGCAGTTTTGCACCTCGATGCCACCGAGTTGTTCCACTTGGTCACACCGACAGGGTCAGGTTATATATATACCGACTGGTCAAATTTTGGAAAAATTTCCGAAACCCTTTCGCCCGCAAGTGACCTTCTCTGCCTCTTCGGGTCTCCGGATCGTCTTCTCCCGCCAACGACCTCCTGCCACTGGTCTCCGCCGCCGTCAATGGCAATCTGTCCCGCCGTTGCCGCCGTAGCAAGTTCACCGCCAAGTTAGGTATGAACTTGATACTTTCTGCTATTCATTAACTCCGATTCGTAGCACATTGCTTTGTCATGATTCTTGCCACATGTGAAATCATCCTGTCCAGCTAAAACATCCTATAGATTAGAATTGATTTGAAAATTTAGGGTTAGGTTTCCGCCGAACTCATCTCGGACTGACTGAGTTGTCGAAATCGGTTCCACCGATTCGGCTTAGGCCATTGCACATGCGATTTTCGGTCTGACCAAGAATTGCAAATCGGTGTGACCGAGTTCAATTCTTTGTGAAACCCTAGCAGTCTTGGTGCCACCGAACTGTGACTCGGTCTGACCGAGTTCACTAGTTTAGGTTCCAAAAGCTGCTTTGGTATCACCGAGTTTACAAATCAGTAGCTCCGAAATGCTTTCTGTGGAAAACTAAAACTAAGTTTTTGACTCAATTGTTTTGCAAAACCTCTGTACTATGTGATGCTCATCTACTCTACCTCATCTATATCAATTCACATGGTCTGCTGTCAGTGAGTTTGTAGAGATGTCTTATCAAAGTGATAGCCAGAACAAGTCTGAAGAGCAAGCTCATTTGAGTGAAGGCACTAGTCCCTGAAGCAGCTATGATGAGGGCAGCAGGAGCACACCTAGTAACTTGCCAAAGGTAGCTACTAGGATAAGGAAGAAGAAAACCTCATATTTTGAAGATGAGGATTATATTATTGTTGAGGATGAGGCCACTTTAAAGAAGAAAGTGATGAAGAAGGAGTATGGCAGTGCTGCTACCACAAAGCCAGGCATGAACAAGAAGGCACCTGCCAGGAGAGTGCCTACATCCAAACCCAGGAAGGTTGCCATAGGTGAAACAATGGAGTTCACTCTAGAACCCAAAGAAACTAGAGATGGCAAGAAAAGAAAGGAAAGGGTCAAGAAGACCATTGCCAGAGTTGTTGGCAAGCCATCAATGGTGAGATCAGATGATGAAGAGGAAGTGGATGCTGCTCCAGCACCTAAAGCTCAGAAGCTCATGGGAGATGCAATCAGATTAGGGGCTGCTCAATCTAAGCCCAAAGATGCTCCCAAGGCTGCTGCTCCAGCTCAAAAGACTGCACCCAAGAGGAACACGAGAAGTATACCTGCTGAGGAGAAGAGCAAGGCCCCAGCACCTGAAGCTAAAGAAGAAGAAGATGATTCACTTGTTTTGAGGAAACTAAAGCCCAAGATCCCTGATCACAATGATGCTCATCCCGTTGCAGATAACATGAAAATCAGGAAGGATGCAGGACTGAGACAGTGGAGATAGTCTTATCCATATGCTGTCAGGAGAAGAACTATTGATGACTACAGGTTTCACACCAAGGAACAGTAAGACTTTTATGAGACAATTTTGCTTGACAAGAAGCCTATTGTCTGTGACATGGGATGAGTTAACTGGGAGTACATCAAGGAGAATGAAGATCACTATCCAGGAGTATATGACAACTTCAAAGCATGTGGAGTTGATGCATTTGTTGCCCAGAAATTTACCAAGTGGAATGATGAGCTGATCATGCAGTTCTATTCAACTGCCCACTTCTACCCATATGGGAAGATCACCTGGATGTCAGAAGGTACTAGGTACAAATCCTCTGTGGAAGAATGGGCTCAGTTGATCAATGCTCCAGAAGAAAATGAAGATGACTTGGATGTTTATGCTGAAAAGAAGAAAGACCATACACTATGGCCCACATGTACAAAGAGATCCCAGATGATGCTTTGGAGACTCATAAGTTTGGATCTGTTCACTTCTTCTTGTCTGGTTTGCCTACCATCAACTGGATCCTAATGCACACTTTGCTACCCAAGTCCGGTGATCACAAGATGATCAGAGGACATGCTATCAATTTGCTCCGTTTGTGTGATGTGCCTCAAAAGTTTAAAGTCATGAGTCTGATTGTGGAGACAATCAAGAGGACTGCAGCTGATCAGAAGAGATCTTGTGGGTATGCCCCACAAATTCAGGAGCTCATAAACTCCAAGATGGGCAAAGGCAAATATCTATTGGATAAGGAGCACTTGCCCATCTACCCTGAATTTGAGGACAACACTGTTGTTATGAATGAGAATGAACCATCATCAGCACAAGCACATGAGAAGAGAAAGAAGTCAAGGGCAGAGAAAGCTGCAAAGATGCCAACTGTTGAAGAGGCATCTCAAGTATTCCTGAAGAGCAAGCAAGATCAACTTGGCTATCTGATTGCCTCCACCTTGAGAATTGAGAAGGGCTTGGCCACCCTGACTCAAAACTAGGAGAGTTTGGAGAGGATCATTGAGCAGAAATTCTATGCTCTTGATGTCAAGGTAACTGAGATCCAAACTGCAGTTGAGCAACTTCAAGAGGAAGTGGAGGAGAAGAAGGGCAAGTCTACTACAGATGCTTTTGCTAGAGTGCCTGAGGGAGTCCTGGACTAGGGGGTGTCCGGACAACCGGACTATCATTATCCGCCGGACTCCAAGACTACGAAGATAGAAGATTCAAGACTCCGGCCCGTGTCCGGATGGGACTTTCCTTGGCGTGGAAGGCAAGCTTGGCAATACGGATATGTAGATCTCCTACCATTGTAACCGACTCTGTGTAACCCTAGCCTCCTCCGGTGTCTATATAAACCGGAGGGCTTTAGTCCGTAGGACAACATACATTACAACAATCATACCATAGGCTAGCTTCTAGGGTTTAGCCTCCTTGATCTCGTGGTAGATCCACTCTTGTACTACCCATATCATCAATATTAATCAAGCGGGGCGAGGGTTTTACCTCCATCGAGAGCCCGAACACAGGTAAAAACATCGTGTCCCTCGTCTCTGTTACCATCCGCCTAGACGCACAGATCGGGACCCCCTACCGAGATCCGCCGGTTTTGACACCGACATTGGTGCTTTCATTGAGAGTTCCTCTGTGTCGTCACCGATAGAGCGGATGCCTCCACCCGTCTTCAAAGACGGTGTTTTTGCCGAAGGGGCCTTGGCCTCCGGCCAAACTATCTGGCTCGGTGGTTTCTTATGACCTTTGTCCGCCGCCGCCGACAATGACCTCGCAAGTCGCCGAAGCAATCTTCGCGTCGACCTTAAAGCTGCCGAACAGTTGGACCCAATAGAGCTCTAAATGTCATTAACGAGCTCTTGGATCGCATCGCTGCCCTGGGAGTCGCTACGGACTACAACCAGATTGGGCTTAAAACCGATCTGAGAGAGATTAACTCTCCCCAGGCCAACCACCGCATCACAGTGGTGGAAGAGCAACACGGCAACTCTTTGCCTATGTTGAAAACAATTCATGTCCGGATTCCCGAACCCTCCACGCCGGATTCCCGCGGAGAGACGGACGTCGATCGAGCATTGAACTTAAAATCATCCATCGCTCCGGACTTGCTGGATTGTGTCCAGCAAACCAAGCTTCGAATTTGGAAACCCCTCGGCCTTTGAGCCCCAAGATGGGCAGGGACCCGGATTTTAGTCCACCCACCTGCCCAGACATATGTGATCTATCTCTAATACGGCAAGAGCCTTTAGAAACAGTACATCATTACTGGGCCAGATTCCTCCTGGTTATGGACGGGATAAAGGACTGCCGAGAGGAAAACGCAATCTCAATCTTCTGCAATAACTGCACGGACAAGGGAATCCTAAACGCCATTGATCGTCGCAGAATTACGCGCTTCACCGATCTGGCGTCCATAGTACGAAAGTACTATGCGATGGAAAGTTTCCAGAAAATTGAAAATCAATTTTGGGATAATCCGGCCCCAAACCCAGTCCGTAGTAAAAGGGCGCCTTACACTCAGGCCCCAGATGCAAAAATGAAAAAACAGCAACCCAATAAGGAAGCGGAACCGTCTTTGGAGGGATGGCTCAATGGACCTGTAAACTTCATAGTACTGAGAGGAGCCGTCCCAACACATAACCGGGCATGTTGGATATTACGGCGGTGGCCAAAAGTGGCGAGGAACTTCTAGCTCAGGAAACCACTCCAACAATACCAAAGACGGTATCAGCAGTCTTGAGACCTTCGCATCAAACAACATGCGAAGCGAACAATCCATGAACTCGCGAAGTCTACCAAGTAGCAACAACAAATCCATGGGCGACACAGCTATTACTTTCAACGCCCGGCGACGAGCCTAAATTCCAAACAACGAGCACCAACTGACTGGTACTTAGTCCCATAGCGGACGGCTTTCGGTCGACAAAAGTCCTCATGGATGGCGGCGTGGACTAAACCTCATTCTGAGAAACTCTGCGAAAAATGGAAATCGATTGGAGCCGTATTGAGCGAAGCAGACAACCTTTAGAGGAATAATCCCTAGCCGGAAGCGTGCTGCATCGGAAAAATCACACTCGATGTGGTGTTGGCTCTCCGGACAATTACAGATCGAAGAAATCACGTTCGGTGGCCCGCTCGAAGCGGGTATCACGCCATATTAGGGCGAGAGGCATTCACAATTTTCAAGCATTACCTCATTACGGGTACATGAAGCTCAAAATGCAGGCCCAATGAAATAATCACTCTCGCTAGTGATCCGGACATAGCACTCGCGCGAAAACAAGACGGCCGCACTAGCCCTCGAGGCACTATCCGAAGCCTTAGCGGCAGAAGAACTCACCGCTCTGCGCTCTACGGTGAACAGGGACGACGTGATACTCGATAAAAGATCCAAGTCCACCTCCTTCAAACCAGCAGATGAAATAATAAAATTCCAGGTCCATCCAACGCACCCAACAAAGACGGCCTCCATTGGGGCACAATTGAACCCCGAAGTAGACGCCGCACTGCGAGAATTCCTTCGGGAAAATTGGGATATCTTCGCCTGGCATCCTTCGGACATGCCCGGAATCCCACGCAGGTTGGCAGAACACAGCCTAAACATCCTAAAAGGATTTAAGCCAATCAAACAGGCTCTTCGACGATTTTCCGAACCCAAAAGACAGGCAATGGGAGAAGAGCTAGCCAAATTACTGGAAGCCGGATTCATTAGAGATATCAAACATCCGGACTGGCTAGCAAATCTGGTGATGGTACCAAAGAAGGATAAATCATGGCGCCTTTGTGTCGATTTTAAAGACCTCAATAAGGCTTGCCCAAAGGATCCCTTCCCTCTCCCCCGCATCAATCAAATAATCGATGCTACAGCAGGGCACGATTCGTTGTGCTTCCTGGACACATACTCTGGCTATCATCAAATCAAGATGGCGGAAGCAGACCAAGCCGCAACGGCATTCATCACTCCATATGGACCATTCTGCTTCAACACGATGCCCTTCGGACTTAAAAATGCCGGCGCAACATATCGCGCATGATTCAAACATGTCCGCCACCCGGATCGGCAAAAGCAATCGAGACATCGTGAGCAGCGAGTCGTCAAAACAAAAACGTCGAAACTCTAGTAGGCGATTTGAGGCTCACATTCGAAAACCTCGGAGCATATGACATCAAGCTGAATCCGGAAAAATCGTTTTGGCGTACCATCGAAAAACTCTTTGGGCTTCATTGTATCCGTAGAGGAATTGAAGCAAATCCGGCCAAAATCCGAGCTCATCACGGTTGGATATTCAAAGGACCTCAAACAAATACAAAATTAACGGGATGCATGGCAGCATTAAGCGCTTTATCTCCGTCTAGGAGAAAAGGCGTTGCCTTTATCGCCTCCTCGGCGCACGAACACTTTGAGTGGACGGATGTCGCCTTGTCGACTCGAAGAAATAAAGGCCATCTGGCAACAAATCCGGTCTGGCTGCGCCCACTGGGTGAACCAATGTTGTTATACATCGCAGCAACACATCAAGTTGTAAGCGCGGTCCTCGTCGTCGAGCGAGCGACGAAGGGCATAAATTCCCTCTTAAAAACTAGTGTATTATGTATCCTTGTGTTAACCACCGCAAATCCGTTACCGCACTATCGAGAAGATAGCATATGCGGTGTTCATGGCGTCTCGAAGCTCGGCACTACTTTCAAGAGTGTTCGATAACGATGGCCTCTGAAGTACCACTCAATGACATTATAAATAACCGCGACATAGCAGGCAGGATTGCAAAATGGGCCATTGAGCTCTTACCATTCGACATAACTTACAAACCTCGACGAGCTATAAAGTCGCAAGTTTTGGTGACTTCGTCGCCCGAATGGATCAAGCCGAACCCCTAAAGAGTGCGGTAGCGTACTCAATTGGACTATGCATTTTGACGGCTCCAAAATGTTGGCGGATGGGGCTAGCGTCGTCTCGGCGTCCCCAACCGGAGATCTGATCAAGATGTACTTCAAATAATGTACACGGACTCCAACAATGCAATCGAATCTGAGGCCTGTTACATGGTCTCCGGATGGCGGTCTCCATGGGCATTCAACGCCTAGAGGTGCGCGGGGATTCAAACCTTGCAATATCCCAAATAAACGGAGACTTTGATGCCAAGGATCCGAAAATGGCAGCATATCGCAATGCTGTCCTAAAAATGTCAGCTCGGTTTGAAGGACTTGAATTCCATCACATAGCCCGAGATAATAACCAAGCGGCCGACGTCCTGGCACTCATCGGTGCGAAACGTGATGCTGTCCCTCCGAATATCTTCCTGGAACGGCTCTTTAAGCCATCCGTACTATGGGAAGAGGAGCCCGGTAGCGATAAACCGGAAAAAACCGCATCAATCGATGATTCAGCAGACGACATAACACCTTCATTACGTTATAATGGCGTAATCGCCGCGTGGGCAGAACCTTTCTTAGCCTACTTGCTTAGGCAGAACTTCTTGAAGACCAAAACGAGGCCCATTGCATAGTCCGCGATCAAAAGCCTACAAGATCCATGAGGAGAACTTTATAAGAAAAGTACAACCGAGTCCTTGAGGTGTATCTCCAAGAGGAAGGGCGAAACCTCCCGACTGAAATTCATGCGGACTAGGCGGACACCACGCAGCAGCCCTGGCCCTTGTAGGGAAGGCATTCCGTCAGATTTTATTGGCCGACGGCTCGGGCAGACGACAGACTTGGTCCGGCGATGCGTTGGTTGTCGACTCTTCACTAATCGAGCCATATGCCACCCACCGCCCTCAAAACCATACCCATTACGGCCGTTCACGGTGCAGGGGCTTGACATGGTTGGACCCCTTAAAGGGGAACCCACAAGCAAAGGTACCTATTGGTCAAGGTTGATAAATTCACCAAATGGATAGAGGCCAAACCGGTCAAAGCGGCAGAGTCCGGACCAGTGATAGACTTTATATCGGGGTGGTACACGTTATGGAGTCCCCACAAGCATCATCACCGACAACGGCACGAACTTCACAGCCGATGAGGTTAAGTCTTGGTGCAAAAATATGGGCATCAAGCTCGACTATGCCTCAGTTTATCACCCTCAAACCAACGGTCAAGTGGAAAGAGCAAATGGTCTAATAATGGCGGCATTAAACCCGATTAGTGAGGTCACTTACTAAATCCGACACACAATGGGTCGAGCTCGACTCCGTACCAGACTGGGGCTGCGGACAACGCCTAACCGTACTACCGGATTCACACCATTTTTATGGTATCTGCGCAGAGGCATTCTTGCCTGTGACATTATTCATGACTCACCTCGAGTGCGCATGTATGAGGAAAGAGAAGCCGAGCTTGATCGGCGGGACAACTGGATACATTGGAGGAAGAACGTGGCGTCGTGAAGGCTCGTTCGCATTTTATCGCAGCAGTTCGAAGATATCAAAGCGAGAAGTACGGGCCAAGACTTACAACGTTGGTGAAGTAGTTCTCGCTTTGCCGGACAAGAAAAGGACAAGCTCAAGCCCAAATGGGAGGGCCCTTCATTATCGATCAAGTCTTGACCGGCGGAGCATACCGTTTCTCTTAAATCGTCGGACAACCGACTCGAGCCGAACCCATGGAACGCAGCCCGCCTCCGACGATTCTATGCCTAGCGCCGGACTAAGAGTTCGTCCCCTTCCCCCGTCCAAACTTTTACACTTCGGCTGTCTTTTGTTTCTCTTTTTATCCTTTTTATTTGAAAGCCCTTACGGGCCTATTTCCGCATTCTTTGCATACGCATGATGTGCCATCCGCACTCATTATTCCTGGGGGCTTCTTTTACAGAAGCTCAATTATACGGGTTTCATACCCAGCACATGTGTCAAGCTTCCACATGTACCTTTTACTCGCCATTATATGCATCGATATGACTTAAGTTTTGGCCAAGCTGTCCGGCGGAGCGTACCGTCTGCGAAATGCATCGGACAACCGACTCGAGCCGAACCCATGGAACGCAGCCCGCCTCTGAAGATTCTATGCCTAGCGCTGGACTAAGAGTTCATCCCCTTCCCCCGTCCAACCTTTTACACTTCAGTTGTCTTTTGTTTCTCTTTTTTCTCTCACCCCTTTTTCATACAAGCCCTTAAAGGCCTACTTGCGCATTGTTCGCACACACTTGATGTGATATCCGCACTCATTATACCTGGGGGCTTCTTTACCAGAAGCTTACTTATAAGGGCTTCATGCCCAGCACATGTGTCAAACTTCCACATGTACCTTTTATTCACCATTATATGCATCGATATGACTTAAGTTTTGGCTAAGCTGGGTTGCTGGCTCTGTGCTTACCCTCGTTCCCGATTGTTCGGCTAGGAGGTAAAGGAGCACCTCTGCGATTATTCTTGCCGGGTCACCGGATGTGTACCTCGGTGGGTGAAGCCGAAAGCTAAGCGTTCTTAAGGGAATATTCGGTCGGTGATTTAAAAGATGACTTTTACCTATTTTATCTATCTGCCCCGGATGTTTTTGCTTTCTTTGCAGTCCGGACATGCACTTTAGGGCATGCCTCCCAAATAAAGGAACCCTTAACGGAACTATTCTCCTGGAAGATGTTTCTTACTAACCATGTAATATAACATAACTAGTTGGGCACTTATGCGATAAAGCACTAATGACCCCTACGCTTTGGTCTCCATGCATACCACGGTTGTGTCTCAACCAAAGAGGTATTCGGACACACTCCGGACTCTAGGGTCCCGAGGTTGAAGCGAAAAGGTCGGCAAAGACAAACGATCAACAATCCAGCTAGAAGGCATTTCACATGTCACTTTAAAGGATAACATACAAATTTACTGATTGTATTCCTCCTCAATCCCGTCTAATAGGCTGTCTAGTTTACAGTCCCGTTGGGAAAATTTAGCAGCCAACTCTACTTGGCTGTATACTAAACTCACAGGGATCTCCTTCCCATCGGGCCCCACCGATCCAACTTCGGCCATGTGGTTGGGATCCGCCTAATAGTACCGCGTCTTCACCATGGCCCAAGCCTCCCTGGCACCTTGACGGCAAGCTGAAATCTTCCACAAACGGAAGGCGCCGCACTCCTCGCAGCTTCTCCATAAGCTCCCGAGGCTCTCGGGTAGGGTGAGGGCTGGCCATAAAGCCTAAGCGCGCCGCTCATTGCTCGCCGTGACTCGTTCGAGTAGCTGCTGCGATTCGGAAGTTGATCACCCGTTGATATGGGCATCTCCTCTATAGGACGACCCGTGAGTATACCTATAAGACATATCATGTCAAAATGCTTCCTCGCCGAACTCTTCTTTTCAAAAGAGTCTGCTCAAGCACTTACTATAAATGCCGCGACGAAGCTGCTGATTCTCCTTAACGGAGCCGGACAGCTCGGCCCGAGTGCCTTTCAGCTCTTCTCCGAGCTTGGCGTTGGCGTCCTGGAGCTTGTTCCTTTCCTGCTGAACCCTATTCAGCACACTCTCGCTGGCCTTTAGTGGCGCAGCGATGCTTTACTGTCCGGATCTTGTCCGCGGTACTGCTGATGTCATTATTAGACTTGCAGCACGCCGCACAAAGACTTATGTTTATTAATAAAAATGTGTTACCGGAGGGGTCTTTGCATCTCCTCTGCGGCAGCAAATCTTGGCCTCAATTGGGCCTTGCAATCTTGCAGCTCCGAGACAGTGGGAGTTCTTCTCGGAAGAGCTGCGTTTCAAATGATCCTTAAATCAGTTAGCATAAACTACTTTAAGTCTCGGGGCTCTTGGTATGTACAACCATTAGAATTCCCTTACCGTATGTCTTTCACATCTTGCTCCGTGGCTCTGGTAAAACCATCTTGGCGGCACGGAGATGCGCGTCCCCTGCGTTAAAGGCATCCAATGCCTCCGGGAAAAGCACGCTTCACGAAATCTTCCGTCGTGGCGCTTTGTGGTTCATGGCGCTCTCCACCTCGACTTAGTGGCGGACGATGCAGCCGGTGTCCTCCGTTGGAGGAGGATCCGCCAGCGTCTTGCGCTTGCCTCCCCCTCGCCGGGGGCTGGAGCCTCGCCAGTATAGGTTGGATCGGCAATTTCTGCGCCCATGATCCGTGGCGCTTTTTCTCCTATAAAGATTATGAGCACTCAGGCGTCTTCTCGGAACGTTGCTCTGAAAATTCAAATACGAGCTATACCTTTGCGGTGACGTTTCTGTTCGCCCCGCGCTCTTTTTCCGCCTGTTGGTCCGGACTGGCCTTTGTTGGTCAGCCACCGCGGGATCGGCTTCCTGTCGTAAAGGCGCTTCCTGCAAAATTCCATCGTTCGCGAAGGTTAGAAATGGGCAGGGAAGAGATAATGGTGTCCGGACTTCGTTCGCGGTCACCTGGGAAGCCGGACTTAGTCCGGGGTAGTCCGCCATAATGGCGACCAAAGAATTGTCTATGCTGAGTTGGTGAAACACCCCATCGATCAGCTCCACCTCGATGTCCGGGTCCTCTTCAGAGGCCGGGTCCAGGGATCTTTCTGGATCCTCAGGTTGCGGAGCAGGACTCACCATGTCCTCCACAGTCCGGCGTAGATCCTGCGCCGAAGACATAATGTAAGAAGCTTAAACTTCGAAAGCACGGGTTGAGCCCTTCAAGGTGTTCACTTACCCATCCCCTGGGGTTGATCATGGAGAACCCATTCAAAGGGTTCGGCCCAAAGGAAGTCCTCCTTCTCCCCTTATGCAGTGGACGGGATCTCCACGAGGTCCTCGGTGAATCCGGCCCCTTGCGGCCATGCCGGTGGCATCGTCCTCCCGTTGAAATCCCACATGGGGTGGCCTCTGTATTGCAATGGCTGTACCCCCCGCTTGATGCATGTCGCCATAACTCTGATCATGGTCAAGCCTGAATGGGCCAATAATCTTATTCGGCCCATCAAGTAATGGACGCTCTTGTCTTCCTCCAATCGGGGGCTCCGTGGGCGCCAGCTGAGGCGTTTCTTCAAGGGAGCAGCACTAAACTCCGGGAGGTCGATCCGGACTGGGTCTGGTAGCGGAGCGTCTCCTATATAAAACCACTCCGAGGGCCAGTCTTCGGACGCCTTCTTGGGAGTACCGGATATGTACCCGGTCCCGGCGACGCGCCATATTTCAGCGCCGCCTACTTGATATATAAACCCCTTGTGAGAGCGGGGTACGAGGCAGAACAGCCTCTTCCACAATGCGAAATGGGGCTCGATGCCCAGGAATAGCTCACAAAGAGCTACGTAGCCCGCGATATGCGTGATGAGGCGGGCGTATGGTGGTGGAGCTGAGTCCGTAGAACTCCGTGAGCCCGCGGAG
This sequence comes from Aegilops speltoides, assembly GCA_021437245.1. NCBI lineage: Eukaryota > Viridiplantae > Streptophyta > Magnoliopsida > Poales > Poaceae > Aegilops > Aegilops speltoides. The sequence continues at coordinate 494,380,607 of CM038147.1, read as the reverse complement.
GAGCGGATGTATCGAATCGAGTCCCCTTATCGGTGGGGACGAAGCATACACGCCCCTTATTGGGGCTTGGAGTGTCCTCCGCCGCCTCCCACCTTGATAAGTAACCAGTCCGCCCGGATCGGGACCATGAAGGCGGAGGATAAATCCCCGTTTGGAGCTTCACTAGCTCGTTGTGCGTAAACAGAGCACCTCCTCCAATTCCCCGGCGGTGGGCTGGGAGCGCGTGAAGAAGAGCCGCATCGACGATCCATGGTGGAATGGATTTTTAGGTCGGAGGCGCTTCAATGGAGTATTCGCGGGAGGAAGACGGTGCGGTTTAGATCTGGATTCTTGCCTCTTTTATAGGCGGACAGCTCGCACAACTAGGGGTGGAATGTAAAATCATACGGCACCGCGATTCGATGCGGCGTGGAAGAGGGCCATTATTTGGCGAGAAGCCGAGGAACACGATATTCAAGATAAAGCGGACACTATTCGGTAGGTACATGGAATTTGAAGGAGAACCCGCCTTGCAACGCCAAGACTATAAACGCTGAACTTATCGTCATTGAAGCTGGTTCGGGGCTCTTGAGGAGTCTGGTGTAATAGCTCGCTTATTAGGGATGATAGACTACTCATATCAATAAGGAATTCCTTCTTTTCCGGAGCCCATTGGAAAGAACTCCAAAGTTAAGCGTGCTCGCTTGGAGTAGTTTCAGGATGGGTGACCGACCGAAGTTGCTCCGGGTGCGCACGAGTGAGGACAAAGTCTTGTGAAAAGACTAGTATTGATCTGTGGGGCGATCTAGATCCCGCCAGAGAACGACCACCGGCGGGTGTCGAGGCGTTACAAGTTGGTATCGAGCCGACCCTCGCGGTTACATGGATGGTTGCGACGGTGCGCGGTCATGTTGTTCATGGCGTTTGTGACCCGTCGTGGCACACGGCATGGCACATGTGCGGATGGATGCCTGACGGTTGTGCCAAGAGGGAAGCGTTCTGTGGCCCGACGAGGACGTCGGTTCCTCCGAGTGGGGGTGTATGTAATAGCCTGGCTTATTAGGGATGATAGACTACTCATATCAATAAGGAATTCCTTCTTTTCCGGAGCCCATTGGAAAGAACTCCAAAGTTAAGCGTGCTCCGCTTGGAGTAGTTTCAGGATGGGTGACCGACCGAAGTTGCTCCCGAGTGCGCACGCAGTGAGGACAAAGTGCGCAGAAAAGACTAGTATTGATCTGTGGGGCCAGTCTAGATCCCGCCAGGAGTAACGACCACCGGCGGGTGTGTCCGGGGCGTTACACCTGGACTAGGGGGTGTCCGGACAGCCGGACTATCATTATCCGCCGGACTCCAAGACTACGAAGATAGAAGATTGAAGACTCCGGCCCGTGTCCGGATGGGACTTTCCTTGGCGTGGAAGGCAAGCTTGGCAATACGGATATGTAGATCTCCTACCATTGTAACCGACTACTGTAACCCTAGCCTCCTCCGGTGTCTATATAAACCGGAGGGCTTTAGTCCGTAGGACAACATACATTACAACAATCATACCATAGGCTAGCTTCTAGGGTTTAGCCTCCTTGATCTCGTGGTAGATCCACTCTTGTACTACCCATATCATCAATATTAATCAAGCAGGACGTAGGGTTTTACCTCCATCGAGAGGGCCCGAACCTGGGTAAAAACATCGTGTCCCTCATCTCCTGTTACCATCCGCCTAGACGCACAGTTCGGGACCCCCTACCCGAGATCCGTCGGTTTTGACACCGACAGTGCCCAAAGGACGGAGATCTGCTGCAGTGCTAGTCACAGATACTAGAGCTACAACATCTGCACCAACAGCTACAGCTTCAGTACCACCTGCTCCAGCATCCACTCCACCAGCTCCAACTACATCAATAGATGCTTTCGTCCTTGGAGTCATCTCTACACCACCTCATGAAGACCAAGCCTGAGAGTCATTTAGCACTATGCATTCTTTGAACTTTTTGGTAACTTGTTGCCAAAGGAGGATAAAATATATAGATCATAGGCTTCGAGAGAGAGTGTTGCTTTTTATCTCTCTTGCTTTTGGTTCAACTTCTTGGTTGTGTGCTTGATACTTTATGTCCTTTTGTGAGCTACTTGTTTACTTGGATGATCATGTGTTTGATCATATGCTACCTTAATGCTTGTTGGATGATATTATCTCTTATATCCTTATATGATCATTCACTTTGCTTGGTTATGAGTGCATGTGTTCAATTCTTATCATTTTGGGCGCTCCACCAAGATGTATGTGACATGGAAGAGTGACCCATGATCCTAACACATTGTGCATTTGCAGTCCAAAGAAAACTTTAAATAATGCACAAATTTAGGGGAGGCTCTTGCTTATCACATACCTCTCAAAGCGACAATGTTTTCCAATCTTAATATCATTTTTCGAAGGTTTGATCTATATGTTGTCATCAATTACCAAAAAGGGGGAGATTGAAAGTGCAACTATCCCTGGGTGGTTTTGGTAATTCCCAACAACATATAGCTCATTGAGCTAATGCTATTTCAAGATAAATATTTCAGGAAAGCTCAATGTTTGGCATGGCATGGATGAGAAATGTGGACCCCTCAAAATGCTAAGGACAAAAGGATTGGCTCAAGCTCAAAGCACAAGACTCTACATTTTTCATTTTAGTGATCCAAGATCACATTGAGTCCATAGGAAAAGCCAATACTATCAAGAGGGGGTGAGGTGTTGCTTAATGAGTTTCTTGCTCAAAGTGCTTAGTGATATGCTCCAAAAAATCTAAACTACTTTCTCACATCCACATATGTCCCAAACCAAAATACAAACTCGACCCTACCGAAACCTTCTATCCGGCGCCACCGAGTTCAGTTGACATAGCCATTGCCAGAAACCCTAGTCTTTTCGGTCTCACCGATAGGGATCTCGGTCTCACCGAGATGGGATTGTAATCTCTCTGTTTCCCTTCGTAACGTTTCGGTCAAACCGAGATGAGCGATCGGTCCCACCGAGATTGCAATGCAAACTCTCTGTTTCCCTTTCGTAACATTTTGGTCCAACCGAGATGAGCGAATCGGTCCCACCGAGTTTGCCTGACCAACTCTCTGTTTGTCTATTACCAAAATCGGTCTCACCGAGTTTGTGTAATTGGTCTCATCGAGATTACATTATGCCCTAACCCTAACGATATCGGTCCGACCGAGTTGACGTGTCGGTTCCACCAAATTCCTAACGGTCACATTATGAACTAAATCGGTCTGACCGAGTTTCACAATTCGGTCCCATCGAGTTTGGTAAATTGTGTGTAACGGTTAGATTTTGTGAGGAGGCTATATATACCCCTCCACCCACTCTTCATTCGTAGAGAGAGCCATCAGAACATTCCTACACTTCCAACATACATTTTCTGAGAGAGAACCACCTACACTTGTGTTGAGGTCAAGATATTCCATTCCTACCACATAAATCTTGATCTCTAGCCTTCCCCAAGTTGCTTTCCACTCAAATCTTCTTTCCACCAAATCCAAATCCTGTGAGAGAGAGTTGAGTGTTGGGGAGACTATCATTTGAAGCACAAGAGCAAGGAGTTCATCATCAACACACCATTTGTTACTTCTTGGAGAGTGGTGTCTCCTAGATTGGCTAGGTGTCACTTGGGAGCCTCCATCAAGATTGTGGAGTTGAACCAAGGAGTTTGTAAGGGCAAGGAGATCGCCTACTTCGTGAAGATCTACCCTAGTGAGGCAAGTCCTTCGTGGGCGACAGCCAAGGTGGGATAGACAAGGTTGCTTCTTCGTGGACCCTTCGTGGGTGGAGCCCTCCGTGGACTCGCGCAACTGTTACCCTTCGTGGGTTGAAGTCTCCATCAACGTGGATGTATGATAGCACCACCTATCGGAACCACGGAGAAAAAATCTTCGTGTCAACATTGTGTTTGCCTCCTTAAACTCCTCCCTTTACCTTCATATGCAATTGTTTTACATTCCGCTGCTATACTCTTAGAATTGCATGTGTAGGTTGATTGCTTGACTTGTGCCTAGTTACTGAAATCTGCCAAGAACTAAAGTCGGCAAAAGGCTAGATTTTTATTTGGTCAAGTAGTCTAATCACCCCCCCCCCTCTAGACATACTTTCGATCCTACAACAGCGGCAATAGGTATTTCCCTCAGATATGAAACCAAGGTTATCAAACGAGTAGGAGAACCAAGCAACACAACGTAAACAGCCCCTGCACACAAAGGATAACACCTCGCAACCCAACGTGTTAAACGAGCTGTCAATCCCTTTCGGGGTATGGCGCCTCAAGATAGGCAAAGGATGTGAGGTAAATTTGTAGATGGGATAAATAGATCGCAGAATAAATAAATTGCAGCAAGGTATTTTTGTATTTTTTTGGATTAATAGATCTGAAAATAACCGCGAGGAAAAAGTAGATCGCAAGGAAAATATATGAGAAAGAAGACCCAGGGGGCGTAGGTTTCACTAGTGGCTTCTCTCGAGAAAAATAGCAAATGGTGGGTGAACAAATTACTGTTGGGCAATTGATAGAACTTCAAATAATTGTGACGATGAAGAATTACTCCAAAGTTCCTATCTAGCGGAGAACATAAGACGGAATTGTTTGTAGGGTATGAAACCACCTCAAAGCTATTCTTTCCGTTCGATCTATTTAAGAGTTCGTACTAAAATAACACAAAGCTATTTTTTCTGTTCGATCTATCCTAGAGTTCGTACTAGAATAACACCAAAGCAAATTCATATTCATAATACTCAATCCACACAAATAACTATAAGGAGTGCCCCAATATTTCACTGGAGATACAAAGACAAGAATGTGCATCAACCCCTATGCATAGATTACCCCAATGTCCGGGAATCCGCAAGTTCAGTGCCAAAACATATATCAAGTGCATCAATATGATACCCCATTGTCAAGTATTCAATTGCAAGACATATATCAAGTGTTCTCAAATCATACAAGTATTCAATCCGATAACAACGAAAACTCAAAGGGAAAACTCAGTTCTTCACATAAACTCGAAGTTCGTCGGATCCCAACAAACACACCGCAAAAAGAATTACATCATATGGATCTCCACGAGACCATTGTATGTAGAATTCAGCGAGAGAGAGAGAGAGAAAGCCATCTAGCTATTAACTATGGACCCGAAGGTCTAAAAAGAACTACTCACGCATCATCGGAGAGGCACCAATGGAAGTGGTGAACCCCTCCGTGATGGTGTCTAGATTGTATCTGGTAGTTCTGGACTCTGCGGCGGCTTGATGAATATTTCGTCGACTCCTCTAGGGTTTCTGGAATATTGGGGTATTTATAGAGCAAAGAGTCAGTCCAGGGGGCACCCCGAGGTGGGCACAACCCACCTGGGTGTGTCTGGCCCTCCTGGCGCGCCCAGGTGGGTTGTCCCCTCCTCGGGACTACCCCCAGGTGCAACCAGGGCCCGTTGTGTTCCTTCTGGCCCATAAAAAATCATCGTAAATTGGCATGGTATTTGGACCCCTTCTGATATTGATTTCCTGCGATGTAAAAAACATGCAGAAAACAGCAACTGGCATTTGGCACTATGTCAATAGGTTAGTACCAAAAAATGATATAAAATGACTATATAATGATTACAAAACATCCAAGATTGATAATAAAACATCACGGAATAGTCAAAAATAATAGAAATGTTGGAGACATATCAGCATCCCCAAGCTTAACTCCTGCTCGTCCTCGAGTAGGTATGTGATAAAACAGAATTTTTGATGTGGAGTGTTGTTTATCATGTCATATTCTTTTCTTCAAAGCATGGACATTTGGACTTTTATGTGATTCAAAGCAATAGTCTAGTTTTGACATAATAATTTAGATACTCAAGCATATCAACAAGCAACCATGTCTTTCAAAATATCAATGCTAAAACAAGTTATCCATAGCCCATCATGCTCAAACATTGATCCATTCATGAAACACGCTTGAATATTAGCTACACTCAATACTTAAGTACGATCATATTGTCCCCTAGTTGGTGCTTTTATAAGAGAGGATGGAGACTCAATTTCAAAAATAAAAATTGCATAAAGTAAAAGAAAGGCCCTTCGCGGAGGGAAGTAGGGATTTGTAGAGGTTCCAGAGCTCAAAGAGAAAAATTAGAGATAAAAACATTTTGGGAGGTGTATCCATCCCACCAACGAAAACGACTTGGAGCATCCCAACACTTTCCATGCTAGATGTATCATAGGCGGTTCCCAAACAGAAAATAAAGTTTATTCCTTTTTCCACCATAACTTTCACTTTCCATGTCTAGCCGTATCCACGGGTGCCCTCCATACCAACACTTTCCAAGGAATTTATTATTTGACAACATAAAGTAAATTCATTTTTGCATTTCGCGACTAGGCATCCCTAATACCTTTGCCTTACTCTCGTGCAATGACAAGTGAATAAACGCTCATCGTGAGAATAACACATATAGCATGGAAAATATTAGCTACCTGTTACCATTTCGCGAGTGAAACAACCACACAAAAGAGAAGTTCATTTTGAAAATTAGAGATGGCACATGCAAATTTGCTTAGAACGAAAAAAGAATACCACATATAGGTAGATATAGTGGACTCATGTGGCAAAACTGGTTTAAAGGATTTTGGATGCACAAGTAGAAGTCATACTTGGTGCAAAATGAAGGCTAGCAAAAAGATTGAGAAGCGACCAACCAAGAAACGAATAATCTCATAAGCAAGCATTAAGCATAATTAACACCAAATAATGCACCACAAGTAGGATATAATTTTCAATGCATGATTATTGACTTTCGTGCATGCATAGGGAATCACAAACCTTAACACCAATATTCTTTCTAGAGCACAATTACTCATCAACATGACTCACATATCACATCATCATATCTCAAAACTATTACTAAGAATCAAGTTTATTTTGTCCAATGATCTTCATGACATATATTTTCTTTCTTTCTTTATCCATCTTGGATATCTATCACTTTGGGACTAATTTTCATGTGTTGCTTTTCATAACCTCAAACAAATATAAGTGAAGATCATGAGCATAACATATTTTCTTTCTCTCAAAATAATTTAAGTGAAGCAAGAGAGAATTTCTTCCAAATTTTACTAACTCTCAAATAAATCTAAGTGAAGCAAGAGAGCATTTCTTCAAAAATACTAAGCACACCGTGCTCAAAAAGATATAAGTGAAGCACTAGAGCAAGTCCATTGCTCATAAAAATTTAAGTGCAGAATAGAGAGCAATTCTAACAAGTCATGACATAATTTTGGCTCTCTCAAATAGGTGTGCCCAGCAAGGATTGATGAACTAAAACACAAAATAAAACAAGCAAAGACACATATCATATAAGACTCTCCAAGCAAAACACATATCATGTGACGAATAAAAATATAACCTCGAGTAAAATACCGATGGTCGTTAGAAGAAAGAGGGGATGCCACTCAGGGGCATCCCCCAGTTTAGTTGGTTGTTCATTCTTGGATAATAGCTTGGGATGCCGGGGCATCCCCAAGCTTAGGATCTTCTATCCTTCTTTCATCAATCGTAAGATAATCCAAAACTTGAAAACTTCAATCACACAAAACTCAACAAAACTCTTGTGAGATCCGTTAGTAAAAGAAAGCAAGCCACTACTATAAGTTCTGTGTAAAACCAATTCTTATTTTGTTTTTGTATTATATATACTGTATTCCAACTTTTCTATGGCAAAAACTCATCAAAGAAAACCATAGAGCCATCAAAATAAGCACACAACACAAAGAAAACAGAATCTGTCAAAACAGAACAGTCTGTAGTAATCTAGAACTTTAGAATACTTCTGTAACTCCAAAAATTATAAAAAATTAGGAAGACCAGAATAATTTGTGTATTAATCTTCTGCAAAAATAATCAGGTAAAAAGCTCTTTTCTGTGATTTATGAGAAATATTTTTGTGAGCGCAAAGTTTCTATCTTTTTCAGCAAGATCAAACAACTATCACCCCGGAAGATCCTAAAGGCTTTACTTGGCACAAACACTAATTAAAACACAAAAACACAAACAGTAGCATAATTGTGTTAACACTCAAGAACAGAAAGCAAAAAGCAAAAAAAATATATTCATTGGGTTGCCTCCCAACAAGCGCTATCGTTTTACACCCCTAGCTAGGCATAATATTTCAATGATGCTCACATAAAAGATAGTACTTGAAATACGAAGAGAGCATCATGTAGCATATCGCAAACAAATTTAAGTCTAACATACTTCCTATGCATAGGAATTTTATACGAAAACAAATTTGCAAGACAAGAAAGATCTAGCATATGCAAGGAAGAAGAAAGAAACAATAGCAATCTCAATATGAAGAGAAGTAACTTAGTGACATGAAGATTTCCACAACCATATTTCCCTCTCTCATAATAATTATATGTGGGATCATATTCAAATTCAATAATATAGCTATCACATAACATAGTTTCTACATGATCCACATGCATGCAAAGTTGACACTCTTCCAAAATAGTGGGATTAACATTAACTAAAGTCATGACCTCTCCAAACCCACTTTTATCAAAAATTTCATAAGATTGAACATTCTCCAAAGTAGTGGGATCTAAAGTTGACACTCTTCCAAACCCACTTTCAATATTATTGCAAACACTATTACCAATCTCATATTCATCACGGGGCTTAAATAAATTTTCAAGATCATATGAAGAATCACCCCAATCATGATCATTGCAATAAGTAGTGGACATAGCAAAATTAGCATCCCCAAGCTTGGGGTTTTGCATATTATTAGCACAATTGACATTAATAGAATTTCTAGTAAAATCATTGCAATCATGCTTTTCATTCAAAGAGCTATCATGAATCACTTCATAAATTTCTTCATCACAATTTTCAGATTCACGAATCTCAAGCAAAACTTCTAGTGTACTCAAATCACTAGCAATTTCTTCATGATAACTGGATCTCTTAAAAAGATTAGCAAGTGGACAAGGATCCATATCAAGACATATTTAGCAAGAAAAGATGCAAGCAAATAGAAGGCGCATGGTAAAACAAGCAAACATGAGATCTGGCAAGAAAACGGCAAAGGAAAAAGAGGGCAAATAAAACGACAAATTTTTGTGAAGTGGGGGAGAGGAAAACGAGAGGCAAATGGCGAATAATGTAAATTGTAAGGAGATGAGATTTGTGATTAGGAACCTGGTTATGTTGAAGATCCTCCCCGGCAACGGCGCCAGAAATTCCTTTTGATGTCGCTTGAAGCTACGTCGGTATTTCCCCAAAGAGGAAGGGATGATGCAAAGACCGCGGCGGTAGGTATTTCCTCGGATATGAAACCAAGGTTATCGAACCAGTGGGAGAACCAAGCAACACAAGTAAACAGCCCTGCACACAAACAACAACACCTCGCAACCCGACGTGTTAAAGGGGTTGTCAATCCTTTCGAGTGCAGTAGCCTCAAGATAGGCAAAGGAAGTGAGGTAAATTTGTAGATGGGATAAATAGATCGCGGAATAAATAAATTGCAGCAAGGTATTTTTGTATTTTTTGTTTTAATAGATCTGAAAATAACCGCAAGGAAAAAGTAGATCGCAAGGCAAATATATGAGAAAGAAGACCCGGGGGCCGTAGGTTTCACTAGTGGCTTCTCTCGAGAAAAATAGCAAATGGTGGGTGAACAAATTATTGTTGGGCAATTGATAGAACTTCAAATAATTATGACAATGAAGAATCACTCCACCTATCTAGCGAAGAACATAAGATGAAATTATTGTAGGGTATGAAACCACCTCAAAGCTATTCTTTCCGTTCGATCTATTTAAGAGTTCGTACTAAAATAACACAAAGCTATTTTTTCCGTTCGATCTATCCTAGAGTTCTTACTAGAATAAGACCAAAGCAAATTCATATTCATAATACTCAATCCACACAAAGAACTATAAAGAGTGCCCCAAGATTTCTACCGGAGATACAAAGACAAGAACGTGCATCAACCCCTATGCATAGATTACCCCAACGTTCGGGAATCCGCGAGTTGAGTGCCAAAACATATATCAAGTGAATCAATATGATACCCCATTGTCACCACGAGTATTCAATTGCAAGACATATATCAAGTGTTCTCAAATCATAAAAGTATTCAATCCGATAACAACGAAAACTCAAAGGGAAAACTCAATTCATCACATAAACTCGAAGTTCGTCAGATCCCAACAAACACACCACAAAAAGAGTTACATCATATGGATCTCCAAGAGACCATTGTATTGAGAATTCAGCGAGAGAGAGAAAGCCAACTAGCTACTAACTACGAACCCGAAGGTCTACAAATCACTACTCACGCATCATCGGAGAGGCACCAATGGAAGTGGTGAACCCCTCCGTGATGGTGTCTAGATTGGATCTGGTGGTTTTGGACTCTGTGGCGGCTGGATGAATATTTCGTCAATCCTCTAGGGTTTCTGGAATATTGGGGTATTTATAGAGCAAGGAGCCGGTTCAGGGGGCACCCGAGGTGGGCACAACCCACCTGGGCACGCCTGGGCCTCTTGGCGCGCCCAGGTGGGTTGTCCCCTCCTTGGGACTCCCCCAGGTGCAACCAAGGCCCGTTGTGTTCCTTCTGGCCCATAAAAAATCATCGTAAATTGGCGTGGTATTTGGACCCCTTCTGATATTACTTTCCTGCGATGTAAAAAACATGAAGAAAACAGCAACTGCCACTTGGCACTATGTCAATAGGTTAGTACCAAAAATGATATAAAATGACTATATAATGATTATAAAACATCCAAGATTGATAATAAAACAGAACGGAATAGTCAAAAATTATAGATACGTTGTAGACGTATCACCATGACGAACCTATGAACTATGAAGCTATGATGAGCCCAGATTCCGATAAATGGCTTGAGGCCATGAAATCTGAGATAGGATCCATGTATGATAACAAAGTGTGGACTTTGGTGGATCTGCCCAATGATCGGCGACCCATAGAGAATAAATAGATCTTCAAGAAGAAGACTGACGCTGACGGTAATGTTACTGCCTATAAAGCTCGACTTGTTGCAAAATGTTTTTGACAAGTTCAAGGAGTTGACTTCGATGAGACTTTCTCACCCGTAGCGATGCTTAAGTCCATCCGAATCATGTTAGCAATTGCCGCATTTTATGATTATGAAATTTGGCAAATGGATGTCAAAATCGCATTCCTTAATGGATTTCTTAAAGAAGAGTTGTATATGATGCAACCAAAAGGTTTTGTCGATCCTAAAGGTGCTAACAAAGTGTGTAAGCTCCAGCGATCCATTTATGTACTGGTGCAAGCCTCTCGGAGTTGGAATAAATGCTTTGATAGTGTGATAAAAGCATATGGTTTTATACAGACTTCTGGAGAAGCCTGTATTTACAAGAAAGTGAGTGGGAGCTCTATAGCATTTCTAATATTATATGCGGATGACATATTGTTTATTGGAAATTATGTAGAATTTCTAAATAGCATAAAAGGATACTTGAACAAGAGTTTTTCAATGAAAGACCTCGATGAAGGTGCTTATATATTGGGCATCAAGATCTATAGAGATAGATCAAGACGCTTGATAGGACTTTCACAAAGCACATACCTTGATAAAGTTTTGAAGAAGTTCAAAATGGATCAGTCAAAGAAAGAGTTCTTGCCTGTGCTAAAAGGTGTGAAGTTGAGTCAGACTTAATGCCCGACCAATGCAGAAGATAGAGAGAAAATTAAAGTCATTCCCTATGCCTCAGCCATAGGTTCTATCATGTATGCTATGTTGTGTACCAGACCTGATGTGTGCCCTGCTATAAGTTTAGCAGGAGGTACCAAAGTAATCCAGAGTGGATCATCGGACGCTAGATCAAGAACATCCTGAAGTATCTAAAAAGGACCAGGGATATGTTTCTCGTTTATGGAGGTGACAAAGAGCTTGTCGTAAGTGGTTACGTCGACACTAGCTTTGACACTGTTCCGGATGACTCTAACTCACAATCTGGATACGAATTTTTATTGAATGGTGGAGCTGTCAGTTGGTACAGTTCCAAGCAGAGCGTCGTGGCGGGATCTACGTGTGAAGTGGAGTACATAGATGCTTTGGAAGCAGCAAATGAAGGAGTCTAGATGAAGGAGTTCATATCCGATCTAGGTGTAATACGTAGTGCATCGGGTCCAATGAAAATGTTTTGTGACAATACTGGAGCAATTGCCTTGGCGAAGGAACCCAGATTTCACAAAAAGACCAAACACATCAACAGACGCTTCAAATCCATCCGAGATTTGGTCAAGGAGGGAGACATAGAGATTTGCAAAATACATACGGATCTGAATGTTGCAGACCCATTGACTAAGCCTCTTCCACAAGCAAAATATGATCAACACCAAGACTCCATGGGTGTTAGATTCATTACAATGTAATCCAAATTTTGACTCTAGTGCAAGTGGGAGACTGAAGGAAATATGCCCTAAAGGCAATAATAAAGTTGTTATTTTATATTTGCTTATTCATGATAAATGTTTATTAATCATGCTACAATTGTATTAACCAGAAACTTGATACATGTGTGAATACATAGACAAAACAACGTGTCCCTAGTATGCCTCTACCAGACTAGCTCATTGATCAAAGATGGTAAATTTTCCTAGCCATGGACATGAGTTGTCATTTGATAAACGGGATCACATCATTAGTGGAATGATGTGATGGACAAGACCCATCCGCTTAGCATAATGATCGTTCAGTTTTATTACTGCTACTTTCTTCGTGTCAAATATATATCCCTCCGACTATGAGATTATGCAACTCCGAGACATCGGAGGAATGCCTTGTGTGCTATAAAACATCACAACATAACTGGGTGATTATAAAGATGCTCTACAGGTATCTCCAAAGGTGTTTCTTAGGTTGGCATAGATCGAGATTAGGATTTGTCACTCCGAGTATTGGAGAGGTATCTCTAGGCCCTATCGATAATGCACATCATATTTAGCCTTGCAAGCAATGTGACTAATGAGTTAGTTACGAGATGATGCACTACGGAACGAGTAAAGAGACTTGCCAGTAACGAGATTGAACTAGGTATGAAGATACCGATGATCGAATCTGGGGCAAGTAACATACCGATGACAAAGGGAATAACATATGTTGACATTGCGGTTCGACCGATAAAGATCTTCGTAGAATATGTGGGAACCAATATGAGCATCTAGGTTCCGCTGTTGGTTATTGACCGGAGATGTGTCTCGGTCATGTCTACCTAGTTCTCGAACCCATAGGGCCCGCACGCTTAACATTCGATGACGTTAGGAAGGAAATTGCATTTGCACGCTAAATGATCAATCGGAACAGATAAAAATACTATGTACAAAGAAAGTACTCCCTTCTTTTCTGCCCTTGCAGAATTTAGACTTGGTAGATATCAGTGCCCATTGCTTCTGAAGAGTGTAATTCTTTTTTCTAGAAAGTGGAAGCTTTATCACCCGGCTCTGCATCGATGATGCATAAAGCCAATTTATTCTGAAGTACTATGCGCTCTGAAAGTACTATTATCGCCCTTTTAGAATTTAGACTTGGTGGATATCGGCACCCATGGCTTCGAAAGAGCGTAACTAGAGGCCACCATACTTGCAAGATTGTACCGCATGTGGCCATGTAAAGTGATGTACTCCCTCGATCGGAAAAAAGTGTCGATTTACGCTTTTAAAGTGGGACACTTTTTCCGATCGAAAAATAGCAATTAAAGTCACACTTCCTCTAAGATACTCTTTACAACATGGTCATCGCCATGTTTTTATCTAAATGAATGAATAGTCATGCCACTCACAACATGGTCATTGCCAATTTATCACAACATAGTCATGCCAATCACATGTATGAAGTAAGCATTCAACCAAGATGATGCATACCTGCAAAATGATTAGCTGACTAGTGACTACAGATCACAGGTGTCAGTTCCTTTTCAAATGAATGAATGGAGCTTGCAGTAGTATACACCTAAAACATGGACCAAACATTATACTCTGAACAAGTAGGTTCGTACTTTTGTCTGACAGAAAAAACTGAAAATGTGGACAATACTAGAGCCAGCAGGAATAATTGAGCGCCGCAACGCCGATGACAAGCATACCTAATCTAATCCCTGTCATTCCCTGCCATGTAGTATACACAGCAAGTCAATTGCAAGAAACCACCACATTTGTTGCTAGGTTTTCAGGAAACTACCAACTCATTAATCCGTTGCAAAAAACACCATTAAATCTCTTAACCCGTTGCAAAAAGCACTGAACAACCGTTTAGCCTCGTTTGATCTCTTTTCCGATAGGTGGGCCCGAAAACACTGATGTGGCATGACGGACAGGCAAACGACACCGTTAGGACCAAAACGGTCAAGACGCCGCGCCGGTCGGTCCTGTCGGTGCTCGCCAGACAGATCCCCCGCGCCCTCTCTATCTTGCCCCTCTCCTCTGTCTTCCCCTTTCTCTCTGGCTTTGGTCGCCGTCGGTGAGAAGCCAGCTCGCCGCCGTCCGCCATGGTTTCGTGGAGCGACGCTAGTGAGGAATCAGGCTACGAGTACTCTTCAGGCGGCTCCCCTATCAAGGTCAGTGATTTGTAGTGCTTCCATATGGTTCTTTGAGCTAGGGTTTCGATTTGGGGATTTTGTTTTTCCTACTCAATTTGAACTCGTGACATGGATTTTGTGCGTTTCTGTTGTTGATGTAGATCCCGGCTACAATCGAGGACCCGAACTACTCTGGTGTTGAGGATGAGGTGATGGTGATGTGTGAGCATGGCCAGCCCGCGAAGAGGCATGTTTGCTTCGAAGGGATTAGCACTTGGAGGAGGTTCATTGCCTCTGGACTTGATGTGAGTGCTAGCAAAAATCTATAGTTTGCTTATTTTGTATAGAAATTATAAATTGTTCATATGCACTGTTCATTGTTCTTGTTCACTGTTCATTGTTCATGTTCACTGTTCACCTAGTAGTTTAGTTAAAGGTACTGTCATGTACCATACCATAGTGACTGAGTGACTGAGTGATAGTCCCTGAGTGATGTGCATTGTTCATAGGTATAAATGAAGTAAATGAATTGAACTAAATTGTATTGTGCTGAGGTATTAATGAAGTAAATTCAGTGTACTATGTTGTTAAAAATCCAGATATAAATTTAGAATTGAGCTGAATTGTGCATCTGCAGTATACTATAGTTGTTTTGAATTGGACTGAATAGAAGTGAAGTGAAAAAGGAAGTAAATGCATTTGTACTTGTTGTTTTGCAGGAAGCAAGCAGTTGTGGTGTTGTTTAGTGGGTAGATGAGGAGTGGCCAGAGCATCTGCAGAATGCTTTTCACAAACTATGGCTTATGTATGAGGATTGCCAACGTGCTAATAGGATGGCATGTCTGGAACATTCATCACTTTTCCACAATCTCACATCACATAAGAACAAGCTACATGAGACTTATGAGAAGCTTGTTGAGGATGTGAACAACCTACTTGATACCCAGGACAATATTCCCAAGGAAAATGAAGTCCAACAAGGTGAACATGAGGAGATCACTCCTCCTTTGGACAACAAAATGTCAGCTTTGAAGGAATAGCTGGGTGCAATGGATGCTGAGAACAAAGAACTGAAGCAAAAGGTTGACCAGTTTAAGAGCATTCATGTTGCCAAAGGTAATGTGATTAGGAATCTGAAGTTCGCTCATTTGAAGGAGAAGGAAAAGTTGAGCACTGAGAGGAGGAATTTGGAGTTTCACATTGCTGATCTTGACAAAGCTAGTGACAAGAACAAGAAAAAGCGGAAGGACATCAAGGATATTTGTGATGAAGAGTGATTTGTAATCTGACCATGTGGGTGATTATCTTAAGTTTCAAGCATTGAACTATGGCTTGTAATGTGTAAACCAGTGGCAGTTTGTAGTATTTGAAGTAGGGTGTAGCCTTGAACTATGTCTTGTAAGCTTTGAACTATGGTGTCATGATGTTAACTATGTTGTTAAGTATGATGTTAACTATGGTGTCATGATGTTAACTATGTTAGTGACTAGAGTTGTTAAGTATGATGTTAACTTGGTGTCATGATGTTAACTATGTTAGTGACTAGAGTTGTTAAGTATGATGTTAACTATGGTGTCATGATGTTAACTATGTCATGATGTATGATGCTAACTATGTCATGATGTTAACTATGGCACCCTAAATGATGGAATGAGAATATGTTGGATACCGTCGACGTCGAGGCACCCTAGATGATCAAATTAGGTTATCTTGGATACCGTCGACGTCGAGGCACCCTAGATGATCAAATTAGGTTATCTTGGATACCGTCATGATGTCAACTATGGTGTCATGATGTTAACAATGGTGTCATGATGTTAACTATGTTAGTGACTAGAGTTGTTAAGTATGTTGTTAACTATGGTGTCATGATGTTAACTATGTCATGATATTAACTATGGCACCCTAAATGATGGAATGAGGATATGTTGGATACCATCGAGGTCGAGGCACCCTAGATGATCAAATTAGGCTATCTTGGATACCGTCGATGTCGAGGCACCCTAAATGATGGAATGAGGATATGTTGGATACCGTCAACGTCGAGGCACCCTAGATGATGGAATTAGGTTATCTTCGTTACCGTCGACGTCGATGAACCCTAGATGATCAAATTAGGTTATCTTGGATACAGTCGACGTCGAGGCACCCTAGATGATCAAATTAGGTTATGTTGGATACCGTCGGCGTCGAGGCACCCTAGATGATCAAATTAGGTTATCTTGGATATCGTCGATGTCGAGGCACCCTAGATGATCAAATTAGGTTATGTTGGATACCGTCGACGTCGAGGCACCCTAGATGATCAAATTAGGTATGCTGGATACCATCAACATCAAGGCACCCTAGATGATCAAATTAGGTTATGTTGGATACCGTCGATGTCGAGGCACCCTAGATGATCAAATTAGGTTATGTTGGATATCGTCGACGTCGAGGCACCCTAGATGATCAAATTAGGTTATATTGGATACCATCGACGTGGAGGCACCCTAGATGATCAAATTAGGTTATCTTGGATACCGTCGACGTCGAGGCACCCTAGATGATCAAATTAGGTTATGTTGGATACCGTCGACATTGAGGCGCCCTAGATGATCAAATTAGGTTATCTTGGATATCGTCGACGTCGAGGCATCCTAGATGATCAAATTAGGTTATGTTGGATACCATCGACGTGGAGGCACCCTAGATGATCAAATTAGGTTATCTTGGATACCGTCGACGTCGAGGCACCCTAGATGATCAGATTAGGTTCTGTTGGATACCGTCGATGTTGAGGCACCCTAGATGATCAAATTATGTTATCTTGGATACCGTCGACGTCGAGGCACCCTAGATGATCAAATTAGGTTATGTTGGATACCGTTGACGTCAAGGCACCCTAGATGATCAAATTAGGTTATGTTGGATACCATCGACGTCGAGGCAACCTAGATGATCAAATTAGGTTATATTGGATCACAGTAGTAGCCACATTCATCACACTTATTAGCAAACAATAAGAAAACTAGGAGCCACAACTAACCAGAAATTACTCAACCATAATAAAGATGTTTTGAACATGAACAGCTAACCAGAAGCAACTCCAAGTTTTCATCACAGCCCAACAAGTCTACTAGGTACCTTACATGAAAGTACTCATGACAACCAAAATAAAGATGTTTGGAACATCAACAGCTAACCAGAAGCAACACAAGTTTTCATCACAGCCCAACAAGTCCACTAGGTACCTTACATGAAAGGTGTCATCACAACCAAAATGCAGATGTTTTGAACATCATCAGCTCACCACAAATTAACACAACTTCACCTGCTCCCTTGAGAAAGTAGAACCACTCAGACATCTTAAAGGATGGCTTCCTCACTCTTCCACTACCTGCAACTCTTGGGGGGATGAACTTGTTTCTTCCTCTTGGCCCAGCATCAGTAGAGGAACTTGGACCAGCACCAGCAGTAGAAGAACTTGGACCACTACAAGCAGTAGAAGTTGCAGTCCTTATAGCTTTTAGCTTTCTTTGTTGCCCTTGTAGCAGGAGGAGCTGCAGCTGCAGAGGGAGCTCTCCTTGGTGCACTGGGAGGTGAAGCAGGAGCAAAAGGAGCTCTCCTTGCCACCCTTGGAGCCCTTGGAGCTGGTGGAGCTGGAGCTGCAGTTTGAGCAGCAGAAGGAGCACTTCTCCTTGGTGGCATGGGAGCAGTAGCAAATATAGTTTTGGGTGTATCATCTCTCCTGTTTTCCTGCAATTACAGCATACAAATGTTAGAAATTGATATGTGAAATTGTATAAAAACCTACAACAATAGTTACCTGGTGCTGGTTCATTCTCATAGCTAGGGCTGGTTTAAGAGCCTGCTTGCAACTAGTGTATCTATGCCCAGTCCTATTGCAATTGCTACAAGTGATAGTTGCCATCCTAGATGTATCCTTTGGAGCTGGCTTTTCAAACCCGCTCTTTCTCCTCTTTGTCTCTTTGTTTCCTGGCTTTTCTTTGAACACTGGTGGATCAATGTCAGGGGTTCTAGTCTTTGGCCACAAATCAGGCCCAGGCACAGGGAAAACTATTGGACTATAAGCTGCCTTATACATTGGTTTCTTGAAGAAATCATGAACAAAATCTTCTGGCTGTAGTTTTGCCTTGTTGATCGTAGAAACACCATAATTGCAAGGAACTCCACACATGTCCCACTTCCTACAACCACATGTATTCAGCAACAAGTTAACTGCATATGTGCTTTCTCCACTTGTCACCTAGAAGAGATCAGGTCCAGCTTTGATAGACTGACAAAACCTAGAATGATGTTTTGCTTCCTCTAGCTTCTCAGCATATGTTGGTCATATCTACCACTTAGCAGTCTCAGTCTTTGTCCTATTTGCATTGAACTTCACTAACAACTTTGTCCTGATCCCATCTACCATAGTTCTAATGGGTTTGGCTCTGACATCAAGTATCATCTTGTTAAAAACTTCACTTATATTGTTAACTACCAAGTCAGTTTTGCAATTGTTGTCCATGGCATGCCTAGCCCATGTATGTTTTGGTATCCTAGATAGCCATTTCCAAGCTGGCTCACACTCCTTTTTCATGCCTTCCATTGCTGTTACATAACCATGATCAGTATAGGAATAACTTGCCTGATACATGTATTTCTTCAACTCTTCCCCTCTAAAACCAGTTGTTTGAAAGTTCTGATAAATATGTCTAAGGCAGAATCTTTGTTTGCAATCGGGGAATACATTGTTTATGGCTGTAAGAAGGCCCTGTTTGAATGAACTACAGTTTGAGAATACTACAACAATGCCATGTATGAAATTAATAAACAAAGACAATTAATAAGCAATGCAAGCAATGATTGGAGTAGAGAGAGTAGTACCTTTTGCCTGTCAGATATAATAGTGTAGTAGTCAAACTTGCCTAACTCACCACCAATGGCATATTTTAATTGAGTAAGAAACCAAGACCAGCTTGTTTTGTTTTCCTTGTCCACTATTGCAAAAGCAATGGGAAATATGTTATTGTTTCCATCTCTTCCAGAGGCAGCCAAGATTTGCTGCCCTGTTGTCAACTTTATGAAGCAACCATCAACACCTATCATACAAGATCACAAGTAGATTACCAACAAATTAGTGGGTGTGCACATACAAATGTAGAGTCACTAGTTAATTAGTAGGTGTGCACATACCTATGAATGGTCTGCAACCATTAAGGAAACCCTCTTTGCAAGCATTGAGGCAGATGAACAAGCCATGGAACTTGGGTTCTTGTTGGGATGTAGTTTCAGATGCTTTGTTGTAACAATGCATCTACTTCCTGGATTGGTTTCTAGCACAGCTTCTAGGTAATCCCTTATCCTATGATATTGTGCCTTCTAATCTCCTAGGACTACATTTTTAGCTAGCTTTCTTGCCCTATGGGCCATATGTATAGATACCTCTATTCCATGATTTTGCTTCAAGCTTGAAATTATAGTCTGGACATGTGTGTTGGGGTCTGTCCTCAACTGTTGCTCACATTCATGTGCCAACCACTTAGCAGTCACTTTTGTGCTCTCTCCTACTACTGGGCGGCTGTGGTGCAAGTTCAGTTTCTTTATGCAGAATGTCTTCTCATGTGCTATCTCAGAAGCTGCAATGAAAAATGGACAATTCTCAAATTTGCAGACAGATATAATCCTGCCTGGACAGTTCCTGTGGAAGGCATGGTTCCTATTCTGTGAGATGTGAAAATTAAGAAGTGCCCTCCTGAACTGGGTCACATCTAGGAAACAAAGCTGCTTCACAAATTGCTCTTCTGGGTTCTCCCTTTGCTCATCATACCAAACTCTAGGCTTCTTTTTAGCCCTGCTCTTCCTATCAGCTAGAAGCTTCACACATGGTATTTGAGCCCCATCATTGTCCTCCCGACTTAGGTCACGAGGGTTGCTCTCCTCTATGAAGGAAACCAATCTTCCTCAATAATCTCATCCAAACTAGCATGAGATCTTGTCGTTGGCCCCTTTCTTTTACTTCCTCTGCTACTTCCTCCTATGCTGCTCCCTTCCTCCTCCTCCTCCTCTGGTGCCTTCTCCTCCTCCGATGAAGTAAACACTTCAGTTAAAAGTTAAAGATTCAGTTAAAAATACAGTTTCAGTTAAAAATTCAGCTAAAAGTTAAAGATCCAGTTATATATTCAGTTAGAATAAACAATTCAGTTAATGTTTCACTCAAAGATTTAACTAAAGTTTCAGTTAAAAATACAGTTTAAGTTAAAAATACAGTTTAAGTTAAAAATACAGTTAGAGTAAACAATTCAGTTAAAGTTTCGGTTAAAGTTTCAGTTATAGTTTCAGTCCAAAATACAATTAAATTAATCTGTTCACTTAACAATTCAGTACAAGATTCAGTTATAAATTTAGTAACATTTTCATTTAAAAATTAAGTTGTAAATTTAGTAATTGAGTAGGTTGAAATTGAGTTTAACATTCAGTAATTTCATGTAATTGAGTAGGTTGAAATTGAGTTTAACATTCAGTAATTTCAGTTAATGTTTAGGTGCCTACTACATACACTTAGAACCCTAGAACTAGATAAACACTTCACTTACATGTCTCACCACATAAACAACCTACAACAATAATCCTATAACCCTAGAATCACAAACACTTAGCCCTAACCCTAGAAGCCAAATCGGGGTACGGAAAGAGAAAACTTACGAGACACTGCCGAAGGAGGATGCGTAGTGATGGTTCCCCTCTGGATCTTCCTTGACAGCCTAGGCGAACGCCCTCGCCGTCGCGTACTCAACACAGTAAGTCGGCGACGGCGACTGTGGAAGAGGCGGAGCCTGAGATGGGTTTGATTTGCCGCAAACCTCTGTTGGATCTGCAGGAGCACCACTGCCACCAGATGCATCGTCAGCACCACCGCCACCGCCATCATCGCCACGCGAGGTGGCCATCACCGGCGGTGAGCAGGGCGAGAGAGAGAGGAGCGGGCGAGAGAGAGACGAGGCGGGGATCTGTCGACAAGGACCGGCCGTGTGACGTCTTGACCATATTGGTCCTAACTGTGCCGTTTGCCTGTCCGTCATGCCACATCAGCGTTTTCGGGGCCCACCTGTTGGAAAAAAGATCAAACGAGGCTAAACGGCTGTTCAGTGCTTTTTGCAACGGGTTAAGAGATTTTACGGTGTTTTTTGCAACGGATTGACGAGTTGGTAGTTTCCTGCAAACCTACCACGAATGTGGTGGTTTCTTGCAATTGACTCATACACAACCTTGTCTCCCCACAATCCAATCTCCACAAATCCCCTAGCACTAAAAACCAGTTTCATATTCCGAAGTAGTGAAGCACAGCTTTTAGTTTTTAGTTATGTGCACTAGCATTTCATTGCAATTCACCATTGTGCAACAGTCAGAAGCGCCTTACTCACTGACAGGGGCCCAGAGCAAGCGGGAGGGAGAATGAACGGGGCGTACAGCCAGACAGGGGCAGAGAAGGAGACCTTGGTGCCGCGCTGGCGGATGATAATGGCGCCGGGCTTGGCGAGCTCGTCGCCGTAAATCTTGACCCCGAGGCGCTGGCCCTTGGAGTACCTACCGTTCTTGGTGCTCCCGGCCCCCTTCTTGTGCGCCATCTGGATGGTCAGCCCGCGCGCCGGCAGCGTCGCCACGCCCACGCCCCCGATGGTGCCGCCGGGGAGCGCGGCGCGGTTGCCGCGGAGGAAGGAGGAGGAGGACGCGAGGGACAGGCCCTTGAAGGCTCCCACCAGCGTGAACGCCATTTCTGTCGCTTGGAGAAACGCAGCAGCAGCAAGCCAGCAACGGCATCAGACACTTTGCGCAGGGGAAAGAAGATGAGGTGATAAGGGTGGGGTCGTGGGCCGTCAGTGGGCTGAATGTACTGGGCTGCTCGCTAGGTTTGAGCCTGGTGTGAAGAGCGCTGCGCGCGCAGCTGCAACCCAGCAGGCCCTGGCCAGCAAGACCGAGCCCGTACCCAAGCGCGCACGTCAGCAATGACGCCAGCCCTCCTTGATCCCACCCATCATTGAACCATACCCCCTCTCTCGCTGACGCCCAGACCGGCGTGTCATCCCCGACCCCGAGCCGGTGTCCACCTCCCTGGCGGAGTCCGGCCCGAGCACCGCCTCGCCGTGTAGCCCCGCGCCGCCTCTCGATCCCTACATGAGTGCCGCGCCTCGACCGGAGTCCGCAGCCCTCGAAACCACTCGAATCCGAGCTCCAATTTCTTGCGGTGCCGCCGCCGCCGCCGCCACAGCTCCAGTCGACGCCAGAGACCACCACCGCCGTCTTCGAGGAGAGCAATGGAACCGCCAAGTCAAGCCGAGCCTCCCGAATTCGAGCTCGAGTACTCCCCGGCGCCGCTAAAGCTCCGACAGAGCCCAGCCGACGCCAGAGAACACCACCGACGTCTCCAAACGGAATCGCCGACTCAAAGAAAATCTCTTGGACGCCTTCCCGAGGAGCAAGGATCACTGGAGCCAGCTCAGCGACAAGCCCCAAAGCCGCCGGCGCAGCCTGAACGCATCTGATTCAATTAGGTATGCAATCTGGACCGCCCGATCCAACTTATATCCTGCTTCTTGGTTTACTGGTGGCGCTTCTTCAAGTGTAGTGTAGCAGCTTCAGGCGGGGCAAGGAAGTTGTATGCTGGAAATCCAGCTCCAATTGAGACTGACATGCTCCACACATTGCAAAACAGACGGTGCTTTTCTGTGCAGGGTGATACTGTAGAATAAGTTTCTTGTCACAAAATGGATAGCATTTTGTTTTACCAAGCTAGTCTTTCAAACTTCTCCCTTTATTAATGTTACTAATCATGCTATTTACTATGATTCGTATTGGTAGTAGAGCCGACGAGAGGAACATTAAGTTTTAAATCTAGTTGATTCAGGGGAGATAGGTGATTCTTAATTCTGTGTGATCTCTTAATTTTTGTGCCACTTGTAGTTGTGTGCTGATAGGTGATTCTTAATTCTGGGTGATCTCTTAATTTGTGTGCTACTTGTAGTCGTGTGCTAGTCTGGTGTTTGATGTTCCTTCAATAGTGACTGTCATATATACATGAGGCAGTTTTATTTTACTTATTTTCAAAAGCTCATTACAGTTGTTGTCTAATGGTTTTTTTACTGAGAAAAAAAATGATTGCTGCTTTACAGAGAAGAGTATTGAATAATGAGAAAAGCTAGAAGGACGTCACATCGAAGATGAAAGAGAGCAGGTGATAGAACTAGAGGAAAGGCTAGTGATTCGAAGAAACGAAGTGGCATTGAATGATGACGAGGTGAAGAAGCTAGAAGGATGAGCTAGATAGAATGAAACAGACGACGATATCAGACGAATGAGGATAATGATAGAAAAAAAGCATAAGAGAAAGCGTCCAAGCAGCAGAGAAAGACGGCCAAGAGCGCAGGACCAATGTTTTGCCCCATCAGAACGATAACGAGAGAGAACAGTATGAGTACAGGACGATGAATGTATGCCGTGACATACATAACGCGAGTGGCCGCATAGGAAGATAGATTTCAGACAGATGGCTATAGAGCGAGACGTAAGGCATGAAAGGATTGCAGAAGATATGACAAGACATCACAGTTCATAGGGACAGGATAACAAGGTAAAGGCAAGGCAGAAGACAAGGGGAACAGCGGTACTAGGATGATTGCATGTGAAGAAAAAATGAAGACGTAACAGCAACCAAGTAAGCAAAGATGACTATAATTCATTAAGGAATGTCAATAGGAAGGAATAAAGACAGCTCAGAGGAAGACCAAGTACAAGAAGACATAGATGACAGATAGCAAGAATGATAAGAAGTATAGCATAGAAAGAATACGAACTATGTAGGCAGAGGATATGGCATGCACAGCGATGAACATGAGCTGAGGACATGAAGCTAGAAGATAAGGAGTGAAAATGGACGATGTGAGATGACAGGATCGGAGCAGATGAATATGAGACGAGGATGGCAGTACAGAATGACAGATAGAATCATGGACGATAGAGAGAAAGTGATTAGATGCACAAGGACGAAAAGAAGCATAACAGACAGAAGCAATACAGACATGCAGTCTAGTAGATGACCAGTAGAAGCGAAGCCATACAGAAGGAATAGTGACAGAACGAGTCAGCATCAAGGATAGATAGACCGAATGAGCGGAAGATGGAATAGAGCGATAGACTGAATCGAAAGATGTAGGATAGAGCGATACATGAGACATCAGAGGACATGAGAATGACAGGAGATTGCGAATCAGTGCATCAACACGAATCGAGATGGCAGTAGCGACACAAGTAGATATACATGGAAACTACAGGATGACAGCGATGATCGAAGATACAGAAACATGAACAATGAGCATACGATGAACTCGAGGACAATGATGGAAGAATAGACGCAAGGACGATGAAGACATGATCTATAGTCAAGGATAAATGACCGATGCAGTGCAAGACGACAGATGAGAATGAGATGCATGACTGCACATGCAGTACAGTGAAGGACAGAGATGACGCAGAAGCTTAGAGACTGAACAGAGGCACGATGAAGAATAGTGACATGCAGGATCAAGCAATGGATGGAACTGTGATAGAGAATTAGAGATGAAAGTTAGAGGATAGATATGCGACAGATGCGAGTAGTGATGCAGTGAAAGACCTCACTACGAGAAGAAATAAAGTATATCCAGGTGTCTGGGTCAAAGCTATTTTTAGTGTTTGGGTCAAATTATTATTTGCAAGCAGGGGTTAGAGTTTGCCAAAAAGACAAGATTATCGTTTGGTTTGATTTATGACTATATCCCACTCAGTCTTGTTTTGCATCAAAGGTGTGGCCCACTTTGGAGAAGAATACACCAGCCATTTTGGCAGCGGGCCTATAACTCATCTCAGCACTTCTATTTAGGCCTCATTCCCCTAATATGCTAGTCATCGTCTCCTTTTCCGTATTTCTCCTAGTCTCACTCCCAAACACTTCACGATCCGAGAGAGAGAATGCAGCCTTGGCGGCATGGTCCCCTTAGGTTGTTCATGCCACTTGAGAAGCTGAAGGCTCTCGCAACATCGTGTGAGAGGCATCAGCTCTAGCGAGTTTGCCACAATCCTGGCAACGACGTCAATGCCACATAGCATATATGGAGGGTAGAGTAGGACAGTGGAGCGATGATGTTGTAGGAGGTGCACTAGAACGGGGGCACTGCAGTCTATTTCTTCTTCTGGGCGAGTGGCAGCCAGATAGACAAGACTCCCAACAAGCTAACGATAAAGCGTTATGGCACATCAATAGACACATCCACAACATGCAGACGATGTGTATAAAAGTGAGGAAAAGATGGAAGAATACGAGCTGGAATCATCGGGATAAACTAAGGTGATGGAGACAAGGAAGCCACCGGTGATGATGTTGTAGAATCCTGTGATAAGTGAGGTGAGGAAATCATAGGAGATGATGGCGTTGGATCTGTAATAATCAGAGAAGCAGGAGCAGTACGACGAATTTTTAAGGGCTCAACATGAGTGATAGGACTGTCGGGAAAATTGTGGAAAGGCTCCACAGAAAACGTCGAGGAAGATGGCCGAGGCTGGTAGGGATGAGACTCATCAGAAGTTATATCCCAAGAAATAGGCATCCGAAGACCAACATGATCCCAACAGTGATATCCCTTATGCTCATCATTGTATCCTAAAAAGACATGCAACAGATTGAGCAGTCAATTTGGTGCGTTCACGTGGGGCAAGGAGGACATAGCAAACACAACCAAACAATTGAAGCGCCGAATAATCAGGAAAGGATCGAATAGATGCTCGAAAATAGCACCACCCTGCAGAGCGGTGATTGCTAAAGGTTGATGAGATAGATGGAAGTGGAGACAACCTCGGCCCAAAAGTGCGAGGGAAGAAAGGCAGTGACCATCAACAAACGATTCATGCCAAGAAGGTGACGATGCTTGTGCTCGGCCACACCATTCTGAGCATGTCACCTAGATAAGAGAACCGAATGCAAGAGTACCCTGCGCAGCAAGGATTCCACCCAACAACTTGGGAGATATACTCTCCACCAGAGACATGACAGAACACAGGAATAGGCGTATAGAACGGAGCATGAACCATGGCAACAAAATGCTTATAGATAGACCTCACTACGAGAAGAGGTGTGTCGAGAGAGGTCAGTAGTGATGACCTCCTTTGGAGGCAAAGGGAGATGGACCACCGACATCAGAGTGAACAAGGTCAAAAGCTGGCTAAGACACTGTCTCCATATGAGTAAGGTAATTGGACCTGTTTACCAAGCCGACAACCTTGACGGTTTAGAGACATCGCCGGATACAAATTCAAGAAGACGACGTCATATTAAGGATGAGAGATCAGAAGTGACCCAAGGCTATGATTCCACTTCTGGAACTAACTGGTAGACAAGGCAACAAAGGCAGAGACTGGCGACGGTGGCAGCAGAGGGACTTGATATAGCATCCCACATGCCTGTGCACTCTCCGTACCCTGCCGATCCGGATTGGTGTTCTTCTCTTGTTTGCGGGTTGTGGGACACACACTTGATTAAGCACCCCAGGTTCTCCTACTGTGTGCCCTTGGCCCGGCTTTAGGTAGCGCCTGTCGTCGGCTCGTCCCGTGCATAATCCAGGTACGCGTCGACTGCTCGAGCTCGTGCTCACCATTGGTGGTGCTCGAGCGTGTGGTTATGGTGTCGCACAACAAGGGAACACGGGATGTGGGATTGAGACAGAGCCCATAGCAACCCGCAACAAGCCAAAGGATGCCCATCCAGACTAACACGGAGCGGAGGTGGACACAAAGGTGGACGTTGGCTTCATAGGAGTCTCAAGTAAGAGCAGACGAGCAAGAAGATCTCAAGGAAGTAGCGAAGAGGACGAAGAACTATGACGAAGAAATAAGAGATTCACTATGACGAGCCTTCACAATGGCAATGTACTTAAAGTCATCGCCAAGAATGATCGACATGTAGAAGTGTTCGACCACAAGTTGAATGGTGGACCGAAAGTGCAAGAAATAAAGAAGCCATTAGAGGTAGAAGAAACCTCAAGTTCAAGGAAGTAGCGAAGAGGACCAAGATCATACATAAGAAATTAACTATGACGAGCCTTCACAAAGGCAATGTACTTGAGTCGTCGCCAATGATGATCGACATGTAGAAGTGTTCGACTACAAGTTGAATGGTGGACCGAAAGTGCAGGATCATGAGCACTCGCCAAAAACCAGCCGCAATCACAATTGAGGGGAAGCGCTCAAACCAGGCATGAGGGGTTTTGCTTAGGGCCATATAGAGAGTGATGAAGACGACAAACCACGCCATCAGGAAGAGAACCCAGGTGGTGGCTACGTGTAGGCATTCTTGACATCAAGAGAGACAAACTATCGATGAATAGAAGCCACATTGAGAAGTGTGCGAAGAGTGGTCATGTGGACCATATAGGAGCAAATGTTTCATCATAGTCATGACCATGTTTTCACCACTAGACAAGCTTTGTAACACTCAAGAAAATCACCAGTCTTAACTTGTAGACCCACTTACAAGTGATCAAACGAGCATGAGGAGGGGAATGAGATTCCACATGTCGATGAGGGCAAGAGCATCAATCTTCGATGCCATCACATGTAGCCATTCGGGATGAACAACCTTATGATAAGATGTCACATCAGTAGACACATCCACAACATGCGGACGATGTGTATAAAAGTGAGGAAAAGATGGAAGAATACGTGTTGGAATCATCGTGATAAACTAAGGTTATGGAGACAACAAGGAAGCCACCGGTGATGATGCTGTATAATCCTGTGATAAGCGAGGCGAGGAAACCATAGGAAATGATTGCATTGGATTTGCAATAATCAGAGAAGCAGGAGCAGTACGACGAATGGATTTGAGCCCAACAGGAGTGATAGGGGTGTCGGAAAATTATGGAAAGACTCCATTGAAAATGTCGAGGAAGATGGACGAGGCTGGTAGGGTCGAGACTCATTAGAAGTTATATCTTGAAAAATAGGGCATCAGACGACCTACATGATCCCAATAGGGATATCCCTTATGCTCATCGTAGTATCCTAAGAAGAACATGATCCCAATAGCGATATACCTTATGCTCATCGTTGTATCCTAAGAAGACACACCCAACGAACTGAGCAGTCAGTTTGGTGCGTTCACATGGGGCAAAGACATAGCAAACACAACCAAACAATTAAAGCGCCGAATAATCTGGAAATGATCAAATAGATGCTCGAAAGTAGTGCCACCCTACAGAACACTTGCTGAAGGTTGATGAGATAGATGGAAGTGGAGACAGACTCGACCCAAAAGTGCAAGGGAAGATAGGCAGTGACCATCAACGGACGAGCCGTCTTAAGAAGGTGACGATGCTTGCGGTCGACCACGCCATTCTGAGCATGTACACACTAATAGGCGTATAGAATTGAGTATGAACGATGGCAGCAAAACCCTTATGGATAAGACCTCACTACGAGAAGAAATAAAGTATATATCCAAGTATATCCAAGTGATGACCTCCTTTGGAGAAAAAGGTAGATGGACCACCGACATCAGAGTGAACAAGGTCGAAAGGTGGCTGAGACACTGTCTTGCTATGAGTATAAGGTAATTGGACCTGTTTACCAAGCCGACGACCTTGACGGTTTAGAGACATCGTCGGATACGAATCCAAGAAGACCACGTCAAACTAAGGATGAGAGATCACAAGTGACCTAAGGCGATGATGCCACTGCTGAAAATAATAATTGGTAGACAAGGCAACAGAGGCAGAGATTGTCGACGGTGGCAGCAGAGGGACTTGATCTAGCATCCCACGTGCCTGCGCACTCTCCGTACCCTGTCGATCCGGATTGGTGTTCTTCTCTTGTTTGCGGGTTGTGGGACACGCACTTGATTAAGCACCCTGTGTTCTCCCATCTTGGTGCCCTTGGCCCGGCTTTAGGTAGCGCCTGCCGTCGGCTCGTCCGTGCATAATCCAGCACGCTGCCGATCGTCCAAGCTCGTGCTCACCATTGGTGGTGCTCGAGCGTGCGGTTATGGTGTCGCACAACAAGGGAACACGGGATGTGGGATTGAGGCAGAGCCCAGAGCAACCTGCGGCAAGGCAAAGAATGCCCATCCAGACTGACACGAAGCGGAGGTGGACACAAAGGTGGATGTTGACTTCATAGGAGTCTTAATAGTGCGCTCATCAGTAAGAGCAGAAGATCTAAAGGAAGTAGCGAAGAGGACAAAGAACTATGACGAAGAAATAAGAAATTCACTATGACAAGCCTTCACAAAGGCAATGTAATTAGAGTCATCGCCAGTAATGATCGACATGTAGAAGTGTTCGACCACAAGTTGAATGGTGGACCGAAAGTGCAGGAAATGAACAACCCATTAGAGGTAGAAGAAACCTCAAGCTCAAGGAAGTAGTGAAGAGGACCAAGATCATACATAAGAAATTAACTATGACGAGCCTTGACAAAGGCAATGTACTTGAGTCGTCGCCGGTGATGATCGACATGTAGAAGTGTTCGTCCACAAGTTGAATGGTGGACCGAAAGTGCACGATCATGAGCACTAGCCAAAAACCAGCCACAATCACAATTGAGGCGAAGCACTCAAACCAGGCACGAGGGGTTTGCTTAGGGCCATATAGAGAGTGATGAAGTCGACAAACCGTGCCATCAGAAAGAGTACCCAGGTGGTGGCTACGTGTAGGCATTCTTGACATCGAGAGAGACAAACCATCGACAAATAGAAGCCACATTGAGAAGTGTGCGAAGAGTGGTCATGTGGGCCATATAGGAGCAAATGTCTCATCGTAGTCATGACCATGTTCTCACCACTAGACAAGCTTTGTAACTCTCAAGAGAATCACCAGTCTTAACCTTGTAGCTCCACTTACAAGTGATGAGAGGAGCACGAGGAGGGAAATGAGATTTCACGTGCCGATGCGGGCAAGAGCATCAATCTTCGATGCCATCACATGCAACCATTCGGGGATGAACAACCTCACGATAAAATGGCACATAAGTAGACACATCCACAACACGCGGACGATGTGTGTAAAAGTGAGGAAAAGATGGACGAATACGTGCTGGAATCATCGGGATAAAGTAAGGTGATGGAGACAACAAGGAAGCGACCGGTGATGATGTTGTAGAATCTCGTGATAAGCGAGGTGAGGAAATCATAGGAGATGATGGCATTGGATCTGCAATAATTGGAGAAGCAGGAGCGGTACGATTAATGGATTTGGGCCCAACAGGAGTGATAGGAGTGTCAGAAAAATTATGGAAAGACTCCACCAAAAACGCCAAGGAAGATGGACGAGGCTGGTAGGGACGAGACTCATCAGAAGTTATATCCTGAGAAATAGGTATTAGACGACCTACATGATCCCAATAGCGGTATCCCTTATGCTCATCGTTGTATCCTAAGAAGACACACGCAACTGACTGAGCAGTTAGTTTAGTGCGTTCACGTGGGGCAAGGACATAGCAAACACAATCAAACAATTGAAGCGCCGAATAATCGGGAAACGGTCGAATAGATGCTCGAAAGTAGTGCCACCCTGCAGAGCACTTGCTGATGGTTGATGAGATAGTTGGACGTCGAGACAGACTCAGCCCAAAAGTGCAAGGGAAGAGAGGCAGTGACCATCAACGGACAAGCCGTCTCGAGAAGGTGACGATGGTTGCGCTCGGCCACGCCATTCTGAGCATGTGCACTTGGATAAGAGAACCGAATGCAAGAGTACCCTGCTCAGCAAGGACCACGCAACAGCTTGGGAGATATACTCTCCACCAGAGTCATCACAGAACACACGAATAGGCATATAGAATTCAGTATGAACCATGACAGCAAAACCCTTATAGATAAGACCTCACTACGAGAAGAAATAAAGTATATATCCAAGTGATGACCTCCTATGGAGGCAAAGTGAGATGGACCACCGACATCAGAGTGAACAAGGTAGGAAGGTGGCTGAGACACTGTCTTGCTATGAGTATAAGGTAATTGGACCTGTTTACCAAGCCGACAACCTTGACGGTTTAGAGACATCGTCGGATACGAATCCAAGAAGACCACGTCAAACTAATGATGAGAGATCACAAGTGACCCAAGGCGATGATGCCACTGCTAAAAATAATAATTGGTAGACAAGGCAACAGAGGCATAGATCGTCGACAAAGGGCGGAGAGGACTTGATCCAGCATCCCACGTGCCTGTGCACTCTCCGTACCCTGTCGATCCGGATTGGTGTTCGTCTCTTGTTTGCGGGTTGTGGGACACGCACTTGATTAAGCACCCTAGGTTCTCCTATTGTGTGCCCTTGGCCCCGGCTTTAGGTAGCGCCTGTCGTCGGCTCGTCCCGTGCATAATCCAGGTACGCGTCGACTGTCCGAGCTCGTGCTCACCATTGGTGGTGCTCAAGCAGGTGGTTTTGGTGTTGCACAACAAGGGACCACGGGATGTGGGATTGAGACAGAGCCCATAGCAACCCGCGGCAAGGCAATGGATGCCCATCCAGACTGACATGGAGCGAAGGTGGACACAAAGGTGGATGTTAGACTTCATAGGAGTCTCGATAGTGCGCTCATCAGTAAGAGCAGAAGAAGATCTCAAGGAAGTAGCGAAGAAGACAAAGAACTATGACGAAGGAATAAGAAATTCACTATGACAAGCCTTCACAAAGGCAATGTAATTAGAGTCATCGCCAGTAATGATCGACATGTAGAAGTGTTCGACCACAAGTTGAATGGTGGACCGAAAGTGCAGGAAATAAAGAAGCCATTAGAGGTAGAAGAAACCTCAAGTTCAAGGAAGTAGTGAGGAGGACCAAGATCATACATAAGAAATTAACTATGACAAGCCTTGACAAAGGCAATGTACTTGAGTCGTCGCCGGTGATGATCGACATGTAGAAGTGTTCGACTACAAGTTGAATGGTGGACCGAAAGTGCACGATCATGAGCACTAGCCAAAAACCAGCCATAATCACAATTGAGGGGAAGCACTCAAACCAGGCACGAGAGGTTTGCTTAGGGCCATATAGAGAGTGATGAAGTCGACAAACCGCGCCATTGAGGAAGAGAACCAAGGTGGTGGCTACGTGTAGGCATTCTTGACATCAAGAGAGACAAACCATCGACGAATAGAAGCCACATTGAGAAGTGTGCGAAGAGTGGTCATGTGGGCCATATAGGAGCAAATGTCTCATCGTAGTCATGACCATGTTCTCACCACTAGACAAGCTTTGTAACGCTCAAGAGAATCACTGGTCTTAACCTTGTAGACCCACTTCAAGTGATGAGGCAGCACGAGGAGGAAATGAGATTTCACGCGTTCGACGCGGCTAGAGCATCAATCTTCGATGCCATCACATGCAGCCCTTCTGGATGAACAACCTTACGATAAGATGGCACATCAGTAGACACATCCATAGCATGCGGACGATGTGTATAAAAGTGAGGAAAAGACGGAAGAATACGTGCTGGAATCATCGGGATAAAGTAAGGTGATGGAGACAACAAGGAAGCCACCGGTGATGATGTTGTAGAATCTTGTGATAAGCGAGGTGAGGAAATCATAGGAGATGATGGCATTGGATCTGCAATAATCGGAGAAGCAGGAGCAGTATGATGAATTGATTTAGGCCGAACAGGAGCGATAGGATTGTCGGGAAAATTATCGAAAGACTCCACCAAAAACGTCGAGGAAGATGGGCGAGGCTGGTAGGGACGAGACTCATCAGAAGTTATATCCCGAGAAATAGGCATCAGACGACCTACATGATCCCAATAGCGGTATCCCTTATGCTCATCGTTGTATCCTAAGAAGACACACACGACGGACTGAGCAGTCAGTTTAGTGCGTTCACGTGGGGCAAGGAAATAGCAAACACAACCAAACAATAGAAGTGCCGATTAATCGAGAAACGGTCGACTAGATGCTCGAAAGTAGTGCCACCCTGCAGAACACTTGATGATGGTTGATGAGATAGATGGAAGTGGAGACAGACTCGGCCCAAAAGTGCAAGGGAAGAGAGGCAGTGACCATCAACGGACAAGCCGTCTCAAGAAGGTGACGATGGTTGCGCTCGGCCACGCCATTCTGAGCATGTGCACATGGATAAGAGAACCGAATGCAAGAGTACCCTGCTCAGCAAGGATCCACGCAACAGCTTGGGAGATATACTCTCCATCAGAGTCATCACAGAACACATGAATAGGCGTATAGAATTAAGTATGAACCATGACAGCAAAACCCTTATAGATAAGACCTCACTATGAGAAGAAATAAAGTATATATCCAAGTGATGACCTCCTATGGAGGCAAAGGGAGATGAACCACCGACATCAGAGTGAACAAAGTAGAAATGTGGCGGAGACACAGTCGTGCTATGAGTATAAGGTAATTGGACCTGTTTACCAAGCCGACAACCTTGACCGTTTAGAGACATCGTCGGATACAAATCCAAGAAGACCACGTCAAACTAAGGATGAGAGATCACAAGTGACCCTAGGCGATGATGCCACTGCTAAAAATAATAATTGGTAGACAAGGCAACAGAGGCAGAGACTGTCGACGGTGGCAGCAGAGGGACTTGATCCAGCATCCCACGTGCCTATGCACTCTCCGTACCCTGTCGATCCGGATTGGTGTTCTTCTCTTGTTTGCGGGTTGTGGGACACGCACTTGATTAAGCACCCCAGGTTCTCCTACTGTGTGCCCTTGGCCCTGGCTTTAGGTAGCGCCTGTCGTCAGCTTGTCCCGTGCATAATCCAGGTACACGTCGACTGTCCGAGCTCGTACTCACCATTGGTGGTGCTCGAGCGCGCGGTTACGGTGTTGCACAACAAGGGAACAAGGTATGTGGGATTGAGACAAAGCCCATAGCAACCCGCAGCAAGGCAAAGGATGCCCATCCAGACTGTCACGGAGCGAGGTGAACACAAAGGTGGATGTTGACTTCATAGGAGTCTCAATTGTGCACTCATCAGTAAGAGAAGCACGAGCATGAAGATCTCAAGGAAGTAGCGAAGAGGACAAAGAACTATGACGAAGAAATAACAATTCGCTATGACAAGCCTTCACAAAGGCAAAGTACTTGGAGTCATCACCAGTAATGATCGACATGTAGAAGTGTTCGACCACAAGTTGAATGGTGGACCGAAAGTGCAGGATATAAAGAAGCCATTAGAGGTAGAAGAAACCTCAACCACAAGGAAGTAGCGAAGAGGACCAAGATCATACATAACAAATTAACTATGACGAGCCTTCACAAAGGCAATGTACTTGAGTCGTCACCAGTGATGAGCAACATGTAGAAGTGTTCGACCACAAGTTGAATGGTGGACCGAAAGTGCAGGATCATGAGCACTCGCCAAAAACCAGCCGCAATCACAAGTGAGGGGAAGCGCTCAAACCAGGCGCGAGGGGTTTGCTTAGGTCCATATAGAGTGATGAAGACGACAAACCACGCCATCAGGAAGAGAACCCAGGTGGTGGCTACGTGTAGGCATTCTTGACATCAAGAGACAAACCATCAACGAATAGAAGCCAGATTGAGAAGTGTGCGAAGAATCTTCATGTGGGCCATATAGGAGCAAATGTCTCATCGTAGTCATGACCATGTTCTCACCACTAGACAAGCTTTGTAACGCTCAAGAGAATCACTGGTCTTAACCTTGTAGACCCACTTCAAGTGATGAGACGGGCACGAGGAGGGAAATGAGATTTCACGTGCCGATGCGGGCTAGAGCATCAATCTTCGATGCCATCACATGCAGCCCTTCTGGATGAACAACCTTACGATAAGATGGCACATCAATAGACACATCCATAGCATGCGGACGATGTGTATAAAAGTGAGGAAAAGATGGAAGAATACGTGCTGGAATCATCGCGATAAACTAAGGTGATGGAGACCATAAGGAAGCCACCGGTGATGATGTTGTAGAATCTCGTGATAAGCGAGGTGAGGAAATCATAGGAGATGATGGCATTGGATCTGCAATAATTGGAGAAGCAGGAGCGGTATGATTAATGGATTTGGGCCCAACAGGAGTGATAGGAGTGTCAGGAAAATTATGGAAAGACTCCGCCAAAAACGTCAAGGAAGCTGGACAAGGCTGGTAGGGACGAGACTCATCAGAAGTTATATCCTAAGAAATAGGCATCAGACGACCTACATGATCCCAGTAGCGGTATCCCTTATGCTCATCGTTATATCCTAAGAAGACACACGCAATGGACTGTGCAGTCAGTTTAGTGCATTCACGTGGGGCAAGGAAATAGCAAACACAACCAAACAATTGAAGCGCCGAATAATCGGGAAACGGTCGAATAGATGCTCGAAAGTAGTGCCACCCTGCAGAGCACTTGCTGATGGTTGATGAGATAGATGGAAGTGGAGACAGACTCGACCCAAAAGTGCGAGGGAAGATAGGCAGTGACCATCAACGGACAAGCCGTCTCCAGAAGGTGACGATGGTTGCGCTCGGCCACGCCATTCCGAGCATGTGCACATGGATAAGAGAACCGAATGCAAGAGTACCCTGCACAGCAAGGATCCACGCAACAGCTTGGGAGATATACTCTCCATCAGAGTCATCACAGAACACACGAATAGGCGTATAGAATTAAGTATGAACCATGACAGCAAAACCCTTATAGATAAGACCTCACTACGAGAAGAAATAAAGTATATATCCAAGTGATGACCTCCTATGGAGGCAAAGGGAGATGGACCACCGACATCAGAGTGAACAAGGTAGAAAGGTGGTCGAGACAATCGTCTTGCTATGAGTATAAGGTAATTGGGCTGCTTACTGCCGACAACCTTGACGGTTTAGAGACATCGCTTGATACTTAATCCAAGAAGACCACGTCAAACTAAGGATGAGAGATCACAAATGACCCAAGGCGATGATGTCACTGCTAAAAATAATAATTGGTAGACAAGGCAACAGAGGCATAGACTGTCGACAGTGGCAGCAGAGGGACTTGATCCAGCATCCCATGTGCCTGTGCACTCTCTGTACCCTGTCGATCCGGGTTGGTGTTCTTCTCTTGGTTGCGGGTTGTGGGACACGCAGTTGATTAAGCACCCCAGGTTCTCCTACTGTGTGCCCTTGACCCCGGCTTTAGGTAGCGCCTGTCATCGGCTCGTCCCGTGCATAATCCAGGTACGCGTCGACTCTCCGAGCTCGTGCTCACCATTGGTGGTGTTCGAGCGTGCGGTTATGGTGTCGGACAACAAGGGACCACGGGATGTGGGATTGAGAAAGAGCCCATAGCAACCCGCAGCAAGGCAATGGATGCCCATCTACACTGACATGGAGCGAAGCTGGACATAAAGGTGGATGTTAGACTTCATAGGAATCTCGATAGTGCGCTCATCAGTAAGAGCAGAAGAAGATCTCAAGGAAGTAGCGAAGAAGACAAGGAACTATGACGAAGAAATAAGAAATTCACTATGACAAGCCTTCACAAAGGCAATGCAATTAGAGTCATCGCCAGTAATGATTGACATGTAGAAGTGTTCGACCACAAGTTGAATGGTGGACCGAAAGTGCAGGAAATAAAGAAGCCATTAGAGGTAGAAGAAACCTCAAGCTCAAGGAAGTAGTGAGGAGGACCAAGATCATACATAAGAAATTAAATATGACGAGCCTTGACAAAGGCAATGTACTTGAGTCGTCGCCGGTGATGATCGACATGTAGAAGTGTTCGACCACAAGTTGAATGGTGGACTGAAAGTGCACGATCATGAGCACTAGCCAAAAACCAGCCACAATCACAATTGAGGGGAAGCACTCAAACCAGGCACGAGGGGTTTGCTTAGGGCCATATAGAGAGTGATGAAGTCGACAAACCGTGCCATCAGAAAGAGAACCCAGGTGGTGGCTACGTGTAGGCATTCTTGACATCGAGAGAGACAAACCATCGACGAATAGAAGCCACATTGAGAAGTGTGCGAAGAGTGGTCATGTGGGCCATATAGGAGCAAATGTCTCATCGTAGTCATGACCATGTTCTCACCACTAGACAAGCTTTGTAACGCTCAAGAGAATCACCAGTCTTAACCTTGTAGATCCACTTACAAGCGATGAGACAAGCACGAGGAGGGAAATGAGATTTCACGTGCTGATGCGGGCAAGAGCATCAATCTTCGATGCCATCACATGCAACTATTCGGGATTAATAACCTTACGATAAGATGGCACGTCAGTAGACACATCCACAACACGCAGACGATGTGTATAAAAGTGGGGAAAAGATGGAAGAATACGTGTTGGAATCATCGGGATAAAGTAAGGTGATGGAGACAACAAGGAAGCCACCGGTGATGATGTTGTAGAATCTCGTGATAAGCGAGGTGAGGAAATCATAGGAGATGATGGCATTGGATCTGCAATAATTGGAGAAGCAGGAGCGGTACGATTAATGGATTTGGGCCCAACGGGAGTGATAGGAGTGTCAGAAAAATTATGGAAAGACTCCACTGAAAATGTCGAGGAAGATGGACGAGGCTGGTAGGGACGAGACTCATCAGAAGTTATATCCTGAGAAATAGGCATCAGACGACCTACATGATCCCAGTAGCGGTATCCCTTATGCTCATCGTTATATCCTAAGAAGACACACGCAATGGACTGTGCAGTCAGTTTAGTGCATTCACGTGGGGCAAGGAAATAGCAAACACAACCAAACAATTGAAGCGCCGAAT
Organism: Aegilops speltoides; assembly: GCA_021437245.1. Classification (NCBI taxonomy): domain Eukaryota; kingdom Viridiplantae; phylum Streptophyta; class Magnoliopsida; order Poales; family Poaceae; genus Aegilops; species Aegilops speltoides. Next base: position 494,342,290 of record CM038147.1, on the reverse strand, counting down.
AATCGGGAAACGGTCGAATAGATGCTCGAAAGTAGTGCCACCCTGCAGAGCACTTGCTGATGGTTGATGAGATAGATGGAAGTGGAGACAGACTCGACCCAAAAGTGCGAGGGAAGATAGGCAGTGACCATCAACGGACAAGCCGTCTCCAGAAGGTGACGATGGTTGCGCTCGGCCACGCCATTCCGAGCATGTGCACATCGATAAGAGAACCGAATGCAAGAGTACCCCCGACAAGAAGGATCCACGCAGCGACTTGGGAGATATACTCTCCATCGAGTCATCACAGTAACACACGAATAGGCGATAGAATTAAGTATGAACCATGACAAAGAAAACCCTTATAGATAAGACCTCACTACGAGAAGAAATAAAGTATATATCCAAGTGATGACCTCCTATGGAGGCAAAGGGAGATGGGCCACCGACATCAGAGTGAACAAGGTAGAAAGGTGGCTGAGACACTGTCTTGCTATGAGTATAAGGTAATTGGACCTGTTTACCAAGCCGACAACCTTGACGGTTTAGAGACATCGTCGGATACGAATCCAAGAAGACCACGTCAAACTAAGGATGAGAGATCACAAGTGACCCAAGGCGATGATGCCACTACTAAAAATAATAATTGGTAGACAAGGCAACAGAGGCTCGTGCCATGCATAATCCAGGTACACGTCGACTGTCCGAGCTCGTGCTCACCATCTGTGGTGCTCGAGCGTGCGGTTACGGTGTTGTACAAGGGAACAAGGGATGTGGGATTGAGACAGAGCCCATAGCAACCCGCAGCAAGGCAAAGGATGCCCATCCAGACTGTCACGGAGCGAGGTGAACACAAAGGTGGATGTTGACTTCATAGGAGTCTCAATTGTGCACTCATCAGTAAGAGCAGCACGAGCATGAAGATCTCAAGGAAGTAGCGAAGAGGACGAAGAACTATGACGAAGAAATAACAAATTCACTATGACAAGCCTTCACAAAGGCAAAGTACTTAGAGTCATCGCCAGTAATGATCGACATGTAGAAGTGTTCGACCACAAGTTGAATGGTGGACCGGAAGTGTAGGAAATAAAGAAGCCATTAGAGGTAGAAGAAACCTCAACCACAAGGAAGTAGCGAAGAGGACCAAGATCATACATAACAAATTAACTATGACGAGCCTTCACAAAGGCAATGTACTTGAGTCGTCACCAGTGATGAGCAACATGTAGAAGTGTTCGACCACAAGTTGAATGGTGGACCGAAAGTGCAGGATCATGAGCACTCGCCAAAAACGAGCCGCAATCACAAGTGAGGGGAAGCGCTCAAACCAGGCGCGAGGGGTTTACTTAGGTCCATATAGAGAGTGATGAAGACGACAAACCACGCCATCAGGAAGAGAACCCAGGTGGTGGCTACGTTTAGGCATTCTTGACATCAAGAGACGACGAATAGAAGCCAGATTGAGAAGTGTGCGAAGAGTGGTCATGTGGGCCATATAGGAGCAAATGTCTCATCGTAGTCATGACCATGTTCTCACCACTAGACAAGCTTTGTAACGCTCAAGAGAATCACTGGTGTTAACCTTGTAGACCCACTTCAAGTGATGAGACGGGCACGAGGAGGGAAATGAGATTTCACGTGCCGATGCGGGCTAGAGCATCAATCTTCGATGCCATCACATGCAGTCCTTCGGGATGAACAACCTTACGATAAGATGGCACATCAGTAGAGACATCCATAGCATGCGGACGATGTGTATAAAAGTGAGAAAAGATGGAAGAATACGTGCTGGAATCATCGGGATAAACTAAGGTGATGAAGACCATAAGGAAGCCACCGGGGATGATGTTGTAGAATCCCGTGATAAGCGAGGTGAGGAAATCATAGGAGATGATGGCATTGGATCTGCAATAATCGGAGAAGCATGAGTAGTACAATGAATGGATGTGGGACCAACAGGAGTGATAGGAGTGTCGGGAAAATTATGGAAAGACTCCGCTGAAAACGTCGAGGAAGATGGACGAGGCTGGTAGGGACGAGACTCATCAGAAGTTATATCCTGAGAAATTGGCATCAGACGACCTACATGATCCCAATAGCGGTATCCCTTATGTTCATCGTTGCATCCTAAGGAGACACGCGCAACGGATTGAGCATTGAGTTTGGTGCGTTCACGTGGGGCAAGGACATAACAAACACAACCAAACAATTGAAGCGCCGAATAATCGAGAAACGGTCGAATAGATGCTCGAAAGTAGTGCCACCCTGCACAGCATTTGCTGAAGGTTGATGAGATAGATGGAAGTGGAGACAGACTCGGCCCAAAAGTGCGAGGGAAGAGAGGCAGTGACAATCAACGGACGAGTCGTCTCAAGAAGGTGACGATGCTTGCGCTCGGCCACGACATTTTGAGCATGTGCACATGGATAAGAGAACCGGATGCAAGAGTACCCTTCTCAGCAAGGATTCCATGCAACAGCTTGGGAGATATACTCTCCACCAGAGTCATCACAGAACACACGAATAGGCGTATAGAATTGAGTATGAACCATGGCAGCAAAACCCTTATAGATAAGACCTCACTACGAGAAGAAATAAAGTATATATCCAAGTATATTCAAGTGATGACCTCTTTTGGAGGCAAAGGGAGATGGACCATCGACATCAGAGTGAACAAAGTCGAAAGGTGGCTGAGACACTGTCTTGCTATTAGTATAAGGTAATTGGACCTGTTTACCAAGCCGACAACCTTGACGGTTTAGAGACATCGTCGGATACGAATCCAAGAAGACCACGTCACACTAAGGATTAGAGATCACAAGTGACCCATGGCGATGATGTCGCTGCTGAAAATAATAATTGGTAGACAAGGCAATAGAGGCAGAGACTGGCGACGGTGGCAGCAGAGGGACTTGATCTAGCATCCCACGTGCATGTGCACTCTCCGTACCCTGCCGATCTGGATTGGTGTTCTTCTCTTGTTTGCGGGTTGTGGGACACGCACTTGATTAAGCACCCCAGGTTCTCCTACTGTGTGCCCTTGGCCCTGGCTTTAGGTAGCGCCTGTCGTCGGCTTGTCCCGTGCATAATCCAGGTACGCATCGACTGTCCGAGCTCGTGCTCACCATTGGTGGTGCTCGAGCGTGCGGTTATCGTGTCGCACAACAAGGGAACCTGGGATGTGGGATTGAGACAGAGCCGATGCCCATCCAGACTGGTAGGGAGCGAAGGTGCACACAACGGTGGATGTTGACTTCATAGGAGTCTCAATAGTGCGCTCATCAGTAAAAGCAACACGAGCAAGATCTCAAGGAAGTAGCGAAGAGGACCAAGATCATACATAAGAAACTCACTCTAACGAGCCTTCACAAAGGCAATGTACTTCATCGCCAGTGATGATTGACATGTAGAAGTGTTCGACCACAAGTTGAATGGTGGACTGAAAGTGCAGGAAATAAAAAAGCCATTAGAGGTAGAAGAAAGCTCAACCACAAGGAAGTAGTGAAGAGGACCAAGATCATACATAAGAAATTAACTATGACGAGCCTTCACAAAGGTAATGTACTTGAGTCGTCACCAGTGATGAGCAACATTTAGAAGTGTTCGACCACAAGTTGAATGGTGGACCGAAAGTGCTGGAAATAAAGAAGCCATTAGAGGTAGAGAACCCTCAATCTCAAGGAAGTTGCGAAGGGGACTAAGATCATACATAAGAAATTCACTATGACGAGCCTTCCCAAAGGCAATGTACTTAGAGTCGTCGCCAGTGATGATCGACATGTAGAAGTTTTCGACCGCAAGTTGAATGGTTGACCAAAAGTGCTGGATCATGAGCACTTGCCAAAAACCAGCCGCAATCACCACTGAGGCGAAGCGCTCAAACCAGGCACAAGGGGTTTGCTTAGAGCCATATAGAGAGTGGTGAAGATGACAAACCATGTCATCAACATTCTAACCTATAATGAGGCTCGCCAACTCGGCCTCCCGGTGCTCCCGCAGATTGAAGCTTGGTTGGCCATTCGATAGAGCTGCTTTTGGTCAACTTGTTCGTCACAGCCATCAGATTGTTCTGCCAGTTTTCACCGCACGGTTAGTTTTCAGTATTATGACCGGTGGGCTCGTTCTTTCTCCCTATTGGCGTCGTGCGGCTCATCGTGGGCGTCTCCGCTGCTGCATGCAAACCCCATTTGAACCCTAGCCTCCCATCACAACCACCACATCCGTCCCTCCTCCACCCCTCCTTCACCATTGTCCATCGTCCATCTCCACCTCCTATCCCGGCTCCTCTTGTACCTCTTGTTTTCCTTCTTGCCTCCCCATTGCTCGCCCCCTTGCCCGGATTAGACGCATGTCGCCGCCGTGGGAGACCAGGGCAACATGGACTTCACGGCGGGGGTTGAGTAGGGACGGTCATTAGGCTAGTGGCGGAGGAATGAAGCAGTGAGGCCCGAGTTCTAGGCGGTGCACACATTGCGGACTCTAGACTCTTGTATTGTTGATTGGGTTTTGGTTCAGATAGAAGAGCTCTATGCTTACAAACTTTTGGGATAGCCAAGTTTGTCAATGCCAAGGTATGTGATTTGTTTCTCCACTTCCACCCTATGATTTGCAATTTCCCCATATGATGCATTGATACCATTTCATTGTGTGATTTTTCTGCAGAAAATAATCATCGGGTTTTCAAGTGTAGGCATCGTGTGTAAGCCCAGTTAGTGTTCCTGGTTTATGAATTTAAGAATACATTCTCATCTCCCTGCTATCTATATTCCATTGTTTTAGATTTAAAAGTGCTTTAGATGAAAAAAAAATTAGGCAACCTTTCCATTTCAGGCATCATTTCTAAGTATTATGGCATCCACGAATTCCCCGATAGTTTGTTCTGCACCATGCTGCCTCATGTAGGATTTTGGCACGGATCTACCTTAGGTGACCTACTCGCAGTCCTTCCCTCCCCTCTGACCTCTCTCCCTCTGTATGATGTTTGATTTGTGTTTTGGTTCAAATTTGACATGACTTTTTGATTGATGCTTGGTTTAGAAAGGAACAAGTTCTAGAATTGGTAGAAGAGTCATATGTCATCCTTTGTATTTTTTGTCAAGATGAATGCTTCATAACAGGTGTATGGAAGCACAAAAGTAGACTCATGTAAACTGCAGTTGCAGTATCAGCAATAAGCAAGGGACGTATCACATGTTTCTATCAAAACTGTGTATAAATTTAAGAGCTTAGCAAGAGAATAGTATCTCTGTTCCCGGAGAAAAATTTAAGAGCTTAGTAAGAGAATAGCATCTCTATAAATTTTAGAGCTTAGTTTTTTGCATATGCATGTAACAGCAACTCTTTTGTGTTCTGGTCTTAAATATCCTATTCATGATACAGTAATTTGCATCAAGCTTACTATGTTGAATTTTGGTAAGGGCAATCCCATTGTTTATGCATCTTTAACAAAGAACGATATTTGGTGTATCATCTGAGATGTGCTTGATTAATGTCTTTCAGGCAATGTGTGATGCCATTTGCAACCTTCTTGTTGGGCAAGCTGAAACAGGAGTAACTCCATTAATCATTATGTAATCCATCACAAGAATCATCTCTCCTATTTCATTCTCTGAATTTCTGTACTGCTGATGCTTACATATATGTATATTTTGCTTCTGCTTGATGTATCTCGTGCCTGATCCGGTATTGATGATCTATGTGGCCGAAAAAAATACATTGCCTGTGAATTATTCTAAAGATGCATTATGATATCCAGCTGTGTTGGTATGGCTTAAAAATATGTCTACAGAGTATTATTGATGGTTATTTTGCATGTTGGGTCATGTTAGTAATGTGCTTTGAAATTATTTCCCCTCCTCGTCTCACTTTTGTTTTTCTTTAGGCAATATTATGGTATAAATATACGTATATTTTTTAGGCCATATTATGGTAGCTGCAGGAGTGGGCGGTACTCAGCTGCCAACAGGCGCTGATGACGGTGGCCGAGCTAGACCCCGTCAGGGACAGGGTGGGCATGTACGTCGAGGTGCTCCAGGGCAGCGCGTGGGGCAGTTGTCTCTGGTCGCATTTGAGTTTTGCTTCTGAGCCATTATCGATTTCCCATTTCTTTCTTCTGCACTAGAAGATTGACCGTGTTGGAGGCTGTTAATCACAGCGACGTCCTGATGGAGTCATTAGATTGTCCGATGACCAAACCAGTTACCGAGCAAACATTGTCGCCGATGCAGGAGCTGAACGCCGAAGGGCAGATCTGTGAGGCGCAGGGAGCAGCGGCTGCGGAGGGAGGAGGTTCACCATGGGCATCCAAGTAGTCGATTGGCGAGATGAATCCTGAACCCCCTGGCTGGACCCAAAGGTATGGCAGTATGTAGTTGTACAATTCTTGAATTTTAATCATGGTAGTCTGAAGGATATGTGATACCTACCACACAAGCTGTACATGGAGGTAACATGACTTCTTAGTAAGAACTGGGTCTGCTACAAGAATATATGATTATATCAGGAACTTAGATACTGAAAGGGTTAAGCAATTTGGTTGTGATGGCATTTTCTAAGCATGAACACTGCAGCCACTTTGTGACAGTACTGAATAAACATGTGTGAATTTCAATGCTTGTGTTACCTTGAAAACAAGTCTTACTGCATAGGTAAGAAATATAATCAGAGTGCAAATTTGAATGCTTGTGTTACCTTGGAAACAAATGCTACAACATAGTTAAGAAAATACAATCAGAGTGCGAATTTGAATGCTTGTTTTACCTTGAAGAATGCTACAGCATAGTTAACTGATATAGAGTGAGGATTAAGTAATTTGCATTATGTGAGGATTAAGTGCTACCACCAGAAAATCCAATCTAAAAGTCCAGTGATGCATCGATGAATGCATTCGCTGCAAGGATCTGAGCAGCCGATTAAGCAGGACGACCCGAAAGCTCCTGGGGTGGACGTGAAGGTATGGCATTATGCAGATGTGCAACTTGTAGGGACACATTGGGATATTCATATGTAAAAGCGAGACAGTATATGAGTGGTGAATTTTTGAATTATTTCATATGTAAGTGGAAAATTGTAGCAACCAGGAACGTGCTGTGTTCGACCCACCAAAATTGTAGGAATCAGTCTTGTTTGCTGTGAACTATGGACATAGTCTACCCTACCCCTGAGTAAAGAAAGTGTCAGATATAGTATAACAGTTTGTGCTCTTGTTGATCCTGATTGTTGTCTGGTGTTTGATTCTAAGCCTTAAGTATGAAAAGAATGGACAAATTAATAAGTTAGCCTGTACATTTGTTAAAATCTGTTGCGTGATCTGAACTGCATGGCTGTAGCAATGCATCCTGAGTAAACTGTTATGCGGTGCACCAGAGTGTTCAATTTTTTGGTTGTAAAATGACTTGTGATGTTTATGTCATAAAGCAGCTCGACGCACAGGGTTGACGCACGACTGGGTTGGCCCACCAACCTGCTCGTTGATTCGTTTCCTTTCACGTGCGACAAAAAATAGATTAAAATCAACACGAACATTTTTTGAAATACTGAACAAATTTTATAAATGACATTTTTTGAATTGTGAACAGATTTTGAAAATGACATTTATTTTTAAGATTCCTGTAGCCTTATTAAGCATGAACATTTTTTGAAAATGTGAACAAATTTTTAAAGGAAAAACCATTCAATAAAATTTCAAGTGTTTTTTGAAAGCATGAACATTTTTCGAAATCACGAATTGTTTTTAGCACCCAAACATTTTTTGGAAAGTTGTGAAAATTCTGAACAAAAGCATTCGCAACATTTTATGAACAACAAGAACATTTTTTGAAATCACGAATTTTTTTGAATTTTTGAAATATGACCATTTTTTAAATTTCGAACATTTTTTAAGGGCTAGAACATTTATCTAAATTTGAGAATAATTTTCGAACATGAACTTAGTGTAAAAAAGGAAAAAGAAAAAAGAAACAGAAGACATAAAAAACAAAAGAAATGAAAAGGAATAAAAAGAAACAGAAACAGAAAAAACAAAACAAAACAGAAAAACCAGTAAGAAAAACCTAGTTGCAGTTGTACGCGCAAAAACTGGGCCGGCCCATGGCGTCGCTGCTCGCTTGCTCGCCTGTGCGAAGCGCCAGTTAACGCAAAGAGCATCAAATAAGATATTTCGTGCCTTACGGCTTCATGTTACAGAAATCACTAATTGAGGAGTATTCATTACAAAGATCACTCTACTACAAGTCGCCACTTGACGCAACCTGAGGGTTTTTCCTTTTTTCATAGATCCGTTTATTCAAAATGTTTTATCTCTTAAACCGTGGGTCCAAATCTCGAACCTATTTCACTGTTGGATTCCTCGCATTGAGATCTTCAAAACTAGATCCCATGTTGATAGGTTTTGACGAACTTTTTTCACGAAAAAAATCAGATGAAAAAACCGAATTGGGAGCACGGGTTTTTCCCCTTTCCAAAAGAGGCACACCCTTACCTCTCGCGAAATCACAACCGTGTCTCTCGTAGAAGGAAATTCGTGCCTCTCGCGGAAGGAAAAAAAAAAGAACGCATTTTCTCGTTTTCGAAGAGCCTCTCGCGAAAGCAAAACCGTGCCTCTCGCGAAAGAAAAAATAATAAAAAAACGTATTTTTTCCCGTTCCCGAGAAGCACAGCGTGCCTCTTGCGGAAGAAAAAAAAAACAGAAAATGCGTTCTTTTTTCCGTTTTCGAGAGGCACGGTCATGCCTCTCGCGATAGCACAACTGTGCCTCTCATGGAAGAAAAAACCCAGAAAATGTGTTTTTTTTCTGTTTCCGAGAGGCATGGCCGTGCCTCTCGCAGAAGCAAAACCGTGCCTCTCGCGGAAGGAAAAAAAATAGAAAACGCGTTTTTTTCATTTTCGAGAGACATGGCCGTGACTCGCGAAAGCCTGTGCCTCTCCTGAAAGCAAAACCGTGAATCCTGCGAAAGGAAAAAAAAAAGAAAATGCTTTGCTCAGGAAGACAGGTGAAAACCGAAACGTTGAGAAAACCCAAAAAAATTTAAAAAGCTAAAAACGTGTGCAGAAAAATAAAAAATAAAATTCGGAGGAAGCGTCTAGAGCGCGACATGTGGTGGGTGGCTGAGAGCGCTAAATGATGCTGATCATTGCGAGGTTCCCGGAGGAGCGTTCGTCAACTAGTTGCTCTCTCATGTTACTTGTAGCCAGATGTGGACCATGGATCATGCAGAAATTAATAATACGTGAACTATACCCGGGCCTAAAACATTCCCGGATTTTTAAGAAGTTCATGAATTTAGGGCAAAATCCAAAAATTTGAAAATTGTTCGGAAAAAATAAAGAAAACAAAACAAAAATGGAAACCAGAAAAGAAAGAGAAACAAAAAGGATGAAAAAACAAAGAAAAAAGACCGAACGTATATGGGCCAGCCCACTACGAGCCTAGGGTACGTACCTGGGGTTGTGCGCGCCGTACGAAAATGCCATGAACCGGTGCTTGCAGCGCCGAATAGGGATTGGCGAGTCCTACCATGGCTCATCATCATGTTTACATCGTTTAATTTTTTTCTTCCTTTTTATTCACATTTTGGTTTTTCCTTTTTTATTTACTTTTTTCTTTTTATTTCAAAATATTCTCTCTCTCTCTCTCTCTCTCTCTCTCTCTCTCTCTATTTTAACATTACTGCACCGTAATTTTATGTTCCGTAAATTTTCTCTTATTTCAAACGTAAAAAGAGAATGTAAGAAAATATATATTCACCGTAAAAAATATTTTATGTCATGTAAAATTACAAACGTAAAAATATAGTGTAAAATATACATAAGATAAGATTTTTTGGTCTTATGACCTATATATTTCTTTTCCTGTGCCAAACTTTACATAGTGAATCAATATGAATGTAACTATTTGTATTTCAAATGTAATTTATTTATGAAACGATCGTAAAATTACCTCGGGTGAAGAATAACTTATTTTGCCTCCTGGGTGATGAATAGTATCACTATGTGATGAATACTAATTTGCCACAGAACTTTATATATGTGATGAATAGTATCACTAGCATGGGTGATGAATAGTATCACTAGCATGGGTGATGAATAGTGTCACTATATATATTGCATAAAATACTTTACATGAAATTTTATTCTTGTGTATGAAAAATCTTAATCATGTGCACGAAAAATGTTTTAGAATAATGCATGTGACATTTAAAAAATGTTATACGTTGTGAAAGAATGTACGTGTAAATAAAAAAATGATTCATACATTGAAAATGTTTGTTACATTTAAAAAATGTTAACTTGTTTCAAAATGTGTTCGTGACATTTTCAGAAAAACGTTTGTACAATATAGAAAATGCATAGTTCAGAAAAAAGGTTTTATTATTTAGAAAAATTTCCAATGTGTATTTAAAAAAATGTGTTAAAATGTTATATATGTATTTAAAAATGTGAAGCATTCTTTTAGTTGTATAAAAAATGTAGAGCATGTATGAAAGTAAACATCTGATGACCTGCAAGTGCACAGGGCTGTTGTAGCACTTTCGTGATAAATGTTGAACCCTCAAGGAGCTGATTGGAAGGCATCACAGACCCCACAACTGCGTTGTCACTTCACGCGGCTACGTACGCACCCAAACCGGAGTTTGGAAATAGTATACTCTATAACTTGCTAGGAAAACTAGATAAAAATGGTGTTTAACTAAATTACGAATAAGAAGGGAAACAGTAATAAAAACATACTATGTTAGTGATGAAGGTGCTTGAGTAGCAAAGTGTTCTCTAGGACTCCAGAATCATCACCAAGAATATGACCCGTGCAAGTAGTGCAGAGCAAATGCTCTCTTTCGTATCGTCTATCCACCCTTCATATGCATAAGTGGCCACTCCCAATACAGAACATGCTGGTAACAAATAGTTTTGTAATAAGGTAATTTGTAATGCGTAACAAGTAATAAAAGTAACTAAGGTGCAACAAGGTGGCCCAATCCTTTTTTAGCAATGGACAAGCCTGGACAAACTCTTACATAAAGGAAAGCGCTCCCGAGGACACATGGGAATTATCGTCAAGCTAGTTTTCATAATGCTCATATGATTCATGTTCGTTACTTTGATAATTTGATATGTGGGCGGACCGGTGCTTGGGTACTGCCCTTGCTTGGACAAGCATCCCACTTATGATTAACCCCTCTCAGAAGCATCCGCAACTACGAAAGAAGAATTAAGGTAAACCTAACCATAGCATGAAACATATGGATCCAAATCAGCCCCTTACAAAGCAACGCATAAACTAGGGTTTAAGCTTCTGTCACTCTAGCAAGCCATCATCTACTTATTACTTCCCAATGCCTTCCCCTAGGCCCAAACAATGGTGAAATTTCATGTAGTCGACGTTCACATAACACCACTAGAGGAAAGACAACATACATCTATCAAAATATCGAACGAATACCAAATTCACATGACTACTTATAACAAGACTTCTCCCATGTCCTCAGGAACAAACGTAACTACTCACAAATCATATTCATGTTCATAATCAGAGGGGTATTAATATGCATAAAGGATCTGAACATATGATCTTCCACCGAATAAACCAACTAGCATCAACTACAAGGAGAAATCAACACTACTAGCAACCCACAGGTACCAATTTGAGGTTTTGAGGCAAAGATCGGATACAAGAGATGAACTAGGGTTTGAGAGGATATGGTGATGGTGAAGATGTTGATGGGGATTGACCCCTCTCGATGAGAGGATCGATGGTGATGACGATGGTAACGATTTCCCCCCTCCCGGAGGGATGTTTCCCTGGCTGAACAGCTCCCCCGGAGCCCTAGATTGGTTCCGCCAAGGTTCCGCCTCGAGACGGCGGAGCTTCATCCCGAAATCTTCTTATGATTTTTTCCTGGGAAAAAGACACCATATACTAGAAGATGGGCATCGGGGGGCTTCCGGGTGGCCCACGAGCAGGGGGCGCGCCCTCCACCCTCATGGACAGTGGTTGGCCCCCCTCTGGTGCTTTCTTTGCCCAATATTTTTAATATATTCCAAAACTGGCTTTCGTGGAGTTTCAGGACTTTTGGAGTTGTGTAGAATAGGTCTCTAATATTTTGCTCCTTTTCCAGCCCAGAATTCCAGCTGCCGGCATTCTCCCTCTTCATGTAAACCTTGTAAAATAAGAGAGAAAAGGCATAAGTACTTTGATATAATGTGTAGTAACATCCCATAATGCAATAAATATCGATATAAAAGCATGACGCAAAAGGGACGTATCACTCCCTCATGAGCATGATGAGACCTAGCAACAAACAGCATGTAGGGCTATTACCGGATGATGTTTCCCGGGGCCCAAAGTTGTCTAAACCCTCATCTTGTGTGTTAACCCGCTTCGCGTCTCTCGATTCTGATCAACCCCTCTCAAGCTACTACCTAATTGCGTTGGCCTCACGACAAGTCCTCACACTAGGACATATGTCGTGACAAATCCACGATAGTTAGTGGAGAGGAAAAAGGAAAGTAAGGAAAAAGAAGAAAAGAGGAAGAAGGAAGAAGAAAGAAGGAAGAATAAGAAAAAGAAGGAGAGGAAAAAGGAAAATAAGAAGAGGAAGAAGGATAAGCAGAGGAGAGGAAGAATAGGAGAAAAAAATAAGAAGAGGAAGAAGAAGGAAAAAAGAGGAGAAGAAGACGGATTAGAGGAGAAGAAGAATAAATAGAATATCTTATATTTTTTCTCCTCTATTTTTTCTTCTTCTCCTCTATTCCTTCTTCTTCTCCTCTTCGTTTTCCTTCTTCTTACTCTTCCTATTTTTTATCGGGAACGAGGGTGTTGAGGATCGTCGAGCGGTCGAGGGTCGGGAACTAGGGTAGAGGGTCAAGGGTCGCCGAGTGGTCGAGGTTCAAGGATCACCGAGGGGTCGAGGGTCGAGGTCCGAGGATCGCCGAGGGGTCGAGGCGGGTCGAAGGTCGTCGAGGGGTCGAGGGTCGAGGGTCGAGATTTATCAAGAATGCCCCCATTATGGTTATGCACAAGTTGATCCAATTTTTGTCTGATCTCATCTATATATGTTCTTCTATATGTCACATTGTTTGTCAAAGTATTGAAGAAATCCATGGCTACATCATTAGCCGGAAGTAACAGGCGTATGATGCTACGAAGCTCTTCAAAGTTGTTTTGAAACGGAGTTCCGAATAGAATAATTCGCTTTTCTGTATGAATTTCAGCAAAGGCCTTCCATAGCGATATTCGAAAGGCTCTTTGTGAACTTCGTACCAAAAAGCTAATTATCATATCCGGGACTCCGTTCCAAAACAATTTTGGAGACCTTTGTACCATTATGCGCATGTTACTTCTGGCTAATGATGAAGCCATGATTTTCTTGAATCCTTTGACACTAGACAACATGACATATAGAAGGGTAGATGAGATCAGGAAAATATGGACCATTTTCTGCACATCCAGAATGGCGCCATTTTGTTAAATCCCTTGTTTGACATTCATGAGAGAGGCGGTCCGGACGTCGGACATTCATGAGAGAACTCCGGTAACTCTTCAACATGAGGGGGGACGTTGATCAACCCCCTCTCGCCCGACCAAACCCTAGAAGCGTCGAGGCCACCCCAAACCCTAGAAGCATTGCCGAGGCCACCCCAAAACCTAGAAGAGTCGAGGCCACCCAAATTTACCAAGTTAAAAGAGCGTTGTCGTCGAGGCCACCCCAAACCCTAGAAGCGTTGTCGAGGCCACCCCAAACCGTAGAAGCGTTGAGGCCACTAACTAATATTCTTTGTTGTGATTAGCTAGCTAGACCTATGTTTGCCACTAATATATCCATCTCTCATGTTTTTATATTAGGGCCATTTGCATTTCTGTCCCTAACTCGAACCACCTAATCAGATATACCCCTAATTCAAAAGCCTGCTCAAAAATGCCCCTCCGCCGTTATGTGCACTTATAGAAATGCCCTTCCGCTCCGTTACCGTCCGGTCAAAGGGCTTTGACCGTTTTCTGGACGTTAGTTGGACAATTTGCCCCTGAATCCATGTGACACTTACATGTGGGACCCCCTGTAAAAAAAATAAAAGGAAAACTAGGCCAACTCAGCCCTCCCGTGGGTCAGTCACTTACCGGTGGGACCTACCCAGGAAAAAACAAAAAAAATCTCTCTCATCCATCTCCTCCCGACGGGACCCACTATGAGGGTAAACACCCCTGGTCCACGCGTTCCCGGCCGTGAGCACCTGCGCTCGCCGGCGGCTCGCCGTAGGGAGGAGGATGACCGAGGGAGGACGGCGCCTACCGCGCGAGGCACGCAAGCAGCGAGACGCGCCAAGCTCACTAGGAGCGGGGGTGTAGAAGGCGTGCGGCCGAGCCAACCAAGGTTGGTCATGGCGGCGGATTCTGTCGTGGTGCTCGCACAGAATCGAGGCGGGGAAGAACGAGTAGGGGCACTGGTTTCCTTAATGACGGAATAGGGTCGGGTAGGTCAAGAATGGCTTAGAGTGGCGAATTTAGGGACGGGAAGAGCAATGGCCATGGCAGAGTTCGACGTCTCGGGCGTCGTCTCACGGCAGCCCAGGCCGGATCCACTCGCGCAGATGAAGGAGAGGCGCCCGCCAAAGCTCATGGACATGCTCGTCTTTGCTCGATTTGGACTCGCGCGGTGGCTGGCTAACGGCGTCGGCAGAAGATCTCCGCGATAGCTGCGGTGATAGTCTGCGGGCGGCGGCTCCATCCCTCAGCCGTACACCCCGAGCCTACCATTGTGGTCCTCGGTAGCGAGCATCGCTGGCCCTCGCCGGCTGCTGCCCCCGCCGAGCCGCCAAGAGGGAGAGAGAGATTCGAGAGAGGGAGAGTTTTTTATATTGGTGGGGTCCATGTGTAAGTCGAGAGGGATGAGAGAAGAGAGTTATTTTTCGGGGTAGGCCCCACCTGTAAGTGGCATGTGCATTGAGTGGCAAAATGTCCATTAAGCGTCGGGAAAGCGGTCAAAGCCCTTTGACGCATTTTAAACGACACGGAAGGGCAATTCTATAAGGGAACATGACGGCGGAGGGGCATTTTTGAGCAGGCTTTCGAATTAGGGGAAAATGTGAGTAGTGGGTTCGAGTTAGGGACACAGATGTAAAAGACCCTTTATATTAATTGCCATGTTGTAATATTTGCAGAAACTATGGATCAAAGAGACTTGGAACAAGAAGAGTTGTTGGGGGACATAATCCGCGACGGACGTGATGTCTTGTCGTTTCTCAATGACACTGATGGTTGATACGTCCATTTTGCATCATGCTTTTATATCAATATTTATTGCATTATGGGCTGTTATTACACGTTATGTCACAATACTTATGCCTATTCTCTCTTATTTTACAAGGTTTACATGAAGAGGAGAATGCTGGAAATTTGGAATTGAAATTTGAAAAGGAGAAAATATTATAGACCTATTCTGCACAACTCCAAAAGGCCTGAAAATCGACGGAAGTTATTTTTGGAATTAATAAAAAAATACAGAGTGAAGAAAGTACCAGAGGAGGCCCACACCCCGGTCACGGGGGTAGGGGCGTGCCCTACCCCCCTGGGCGCGCCCCCTGCCTCATGAGCCCCCTGGCAGGCCTCCGGTTGCCATCTTTTGCTTTATGAAGTCTTTTACCCTGGAAAAAAATCATAAGCAAGCTTTTGGGACGAGACACCGCCGCCACGAGACGGAACCTTTGCGGAACAAATCTAGGGCTCCGGCGGAGCTGTTCTGCCGGGGAAACATCCCTCCGGGAGGGGGAAATCATCACCATCCTCATCACCATCGATCCTCTCATCGGGAGGGGGTCAATATCCATCAACATCTTCACCAGAACCATCTCCTCTCAAACCCTAGTTCATCTCTTGTATCCAAACTTTGTCCCAAAACCTCAGATTGGTACCTGTGGGTTACTAATAGTGTTGATTACTCCTTGTAGTTGATGCTAGTTGGTTTATTCGGTGGAAGATCATATGTTCAGATCCTATATGCATATTAATACCCCTATAATTATGAACATGCATATGATTTGTGAGTAGTTACGTTTGTTCCTGAGGACATAGGAGAAGTCTTGCTATAAGTAGTGATGTGAATTTGGTATTCATTCAATATTTTGATGAGATGTATGTTGTCTTTCCTCTAGTGGTGTTATGTGAACATTGACTACATGACACATCACCATTGTTTGGGCCTAGAGGAAGGCATTGGGAAGTAATAAGTAGATGATGGGTTGCTAGAGTGACAGAAGCTTAAGCCCTAGTTTATGCGTTGCTTCGTAAGGGGCTGATTTGGATCCATATGTTTCATGCTCCGGTTAGGTTTACCTTAATACTTCTTTTGTAGTTGCAGATGCTTGAAATAGGGGTTAATCATAAGTGGGATGCTTGTCCAAGAAAGGGCAGTACCCAAGCACTGGTCCACCGACATATCAAATTATCAAAGTAACAAACGTGAATCATATGAGCGTGATGAAAACTAGCTTGACGATAATTCCCATGTGTCCTCGGGAGCGCTTTTCTCTATATAAGAATTTGTCCCGGCTTTTCCTTTGCTACAAAAAGGATTGGGCCACCTTGCTGCACCTTATTTACTTTTGTTACTTGTTACCCGTTACGAAATACCTTATCACAAAACTATCTGTTACCGATAATTTCAGTGCTTGCAGAGAATACCTTACTGAAAACCGCTTGTCATTTCCTTCTGCTCCTATTTGGGTTCGACACTCTTACTTATCGAAAGGACTACAATAGATCACCTACACTTGTGGGTCATCAAGATTCTTTTCTGGCGCCGTTGCCGGGTAGTGAAGTGCCTTTGGTAAGTGGAACTTGGTAAGGAAAAATTTATATAGTGTGCTGAAATTTACTGTCACTTGTTACTATGGAACATAATCCTTTGAGGGGCTTGTTCGGGGTATCTTCACCCCGACTAGTAGAGCAAAGAGTTGCTCCTCAACCTACTGAACCTACTGAAAATGTTTACTTTGAAATTCCTTCGGGTATGATAGAGAAATTGCTAGCTAATCCTTTTACAGGAGATGGATGCTACCTCTTGTGCGTTGGTTTTTCCCCTGAAGAGGAAAGGATGATGCAGCAAAGAAGCGTAAGTATTTCCATCAGTTTTTGAGAACCAAGGTATCAATCCAGTAGGAGGCTCCTCAAAAGTCCCACGCACCCACACAAACAAACAAGAACCTCGCAACCAATGCGATAAAGGGGTTGTCAATCCCTTCACGGTAACTTGCGAAAGTGAGATCTGATAGAGATAATAAGATAAATATTTTTTGGTATTTTTATGATATATATTGGAAAATAAAAGATGCAAACAAAAGTAGATGGAAAACTTACATGATAAAAGATAGACCCGGGGGCCATAGGTTTCACTAGTGGCTTCTCTCAAGATAGCATAAGTATTATGGTGGGTGAACAAATTACTGTCGAGCAATTGATAGAAAAGTGCATAGTTATGAGAATATCTAGGCATGATCATGTATATAGGCATCACGTCCGTGACAAGTAGATCGAAACGATTCTGCATCTACTACTATTACTCCACACATCGACCGACTCCTGCCTGCATCTAGAGTATTAAGTTCATGAAGAACAGAGTAACGCATTAAGAAAGATGACATGATGTAGAGGGATAAACTCATGCAATATGATATAAACCCCATCTTTTTATCCTCGATGGCAACAATACAATACGTGCCTTGCTGCCCCTGCTATCATTGGGAAAGGACACTACAAGATTGAACCCAAAGCTAAGCACTTCTCCCATTGCAAGAAACATCAATCTAGTAGGCCAAACCAAACTGATAATTTGAAGAGACTTGCAAAGATAACTAATCACACATAAAAGAATTCAGAGGAGATTCAAATATTTCTCATAGATAAACTTGATCATAAACCCACAATTCATTGGATCTCGACAAACACACCACAAAAAGAGTTACATCGAATAGATCTCCAAGAAGATCAAGGAGAACTTTGTATTGATATTCAAAGAGAGAGAAGAAGCCATCTAGCTAATAACTATGGACCCGAAGGTCTATGGTAAACTACTCACAAGTCATCGAAGAGGCCTTGGAGATGATGTAGAGGCCCTCTGTCGGGGGGATGAACCCCAGGCAGGCAACGGAACCCAGATCTATTTCAAAAACAACGGGGCCCGCATCGCCCGCAAACCAGCGTGCGCCAGGCCGGGTCGCTCGACCCGACAAGGCGCGCAACCCGGCCAAGACCCTCGACTTGGCAAGGTACGTCGACCCGGCCGCAGCGGCTGGCGCAAGGCAACTCAAATCGGTGCGACCTTGGCTTCCCCAGCAAGCCAACCCACCCGTGGCGTCCACGGCAACCCAGCCACGGGTCAGCTCCTGTCCCATCTAGGCCGTACGATGGGACGAGACCTCAATCACTGATGACCAAGACAACAGTGCCCCTGCCCATGCCCGTGGTCAGCCAGGCGGGCAACAGTGGTGCCTTACCTACCGGCCGACCCGGGTGGCGCGCAGCAAGTGTTCCCGCCCTCACCGTTGACGACAGCAAGCGGTGGCCTGACGGAGAACACTGTGCGCGGCTCGACTCGGCCATGCCATGACGATCGACAAGATGGCGCACAGTCCCCCTAGGCACGCGGGGCCCGCACCTAGGGGAACCCGGCGAACCGCAAGCCCCCAAGCGGGACCCAGCCTGGTACCCCGGACGCCGACAATACGGACGCACCGACTCGGCATATTACCATTGTAACCCTGGGTGGGTTGGTCTATAAAACCCCCTAGGAGTCCACGCCTACAGGGGACGGGCATTGCATGAACACGCATAGGAATTCGAGATATTCAACAAAGACACATGGCACGCAAAGCCTCACAAGATAGAACAAGCAAGATAGGACTAGCCACTACATAGCAACACCAAGGAGAAGGAGCAGCCGGAGCCTTGGCCAGCCTCCTTACTCCTCCAAACAGCTCCAGGAGCGACATTGTACTATCAACCATCCAACTAAACTTGGCAGGACTAGGGGTGTTATCTCTCCGGAGAGCCCTGAACCTGGGTATGTCCGGCGTCCCACGCTCGCGCATATCAACCTCGCCTCCGAAGCCCACCAGCGCCCTCGAGCCTCCTCCTCTCTTTAGCCATCCCTTGGCATCTGCCGTGCGCCCACCACGACAGTTGGCGCCCACCGTGGGGCAGTTCGAGGAGCTGGATGGAAGCATGCTTTGGACGGGGCTCCTCTCCTACTCCGACGAGTCCGTCGCTCTGGCAGACGACGTCGTCGGCGCGCTCGCCGCCTCCTTCACCGCGCTGCGCATCTCCGACGCGCTCGCGGCCGACGAGTACCCTAGTGGGGTGCTCAGCTACTCCGACTCCCCGCTTTCTCTCAGCGGCGGATTCACTGCCGGGGTGATGGACGCCCACATAGAGGTCTCCGTCACCGGCTTTGGCGCCTCTTCCTCGTCGAGCAAGGTGAGAAGAGCCGCCGAATCCGCGGCCGCCATGGCACGGACGGAGCCGTCCGACCTGCTGCGCGCCGTGATGCAGAGCCTCCGCATCCCCATCGGCACCGACGTCGACGCCACCAATGTTGCTGAAGCCCGAACCCACCTCGAGGACATGCGCCAGCAAATGCTGGACCTGTCCGAGACGCTGGCCGCCACCAGACGCCGCCTGGAAGCTACTCAAATGGAGCACAACGCCGCCCATGGATTCACGCCCGCCGCGGCCGAGCCGAGCCGGGCCGCTGATACTCGCGCTCGGGGAGGAGCAATCGGCCGGGCCTTCGGCGCCGGCCGGACCGTCTACGAGACCCCAGTCAAGAACATGCGCGCTGCGGAGGCAGCCGCGGTCGGCCTCGACCAACTCGCGGGCGAGGAGCTCAAGGAGCGCATCGGGCGGATGCGCGAGCTCCTCCGCGCCGCCAACACCCAGCAGGATCGCCTCAACCAGCTCGCCAAGCCGGCGGGGTCCGGCTCCGCCCGCCTTGGCTGACCCGGTGAACTCCTGCACACGGCCTCCTCGCTGCTCGGCGAGGCGCACTCCGGCCAAGGACGGACCCGGCACAACCCGGCCGGCACCGCCGCCGATGCTCTGGCAACGAGCCTACCCCAGAGACCCAGCGCGGACCCGGCCAGCCTGGCTGGCGTCCGGATCTAGTCGACCCGGCCCCTCGTGGCCTGGCCGCCAGTCGACTCGGCCCGCGCGCCATCGATGACGCCGACGCGCGCCACCGCCTCGATCAGCTCGCTCGCTCCATGGAGGTGGAGGAGAGCGGCGCTATCGGGCCGGCGTGTTTCGGCCCACGCATCCGGGAGGAGCCCTTCCCCAAGGGGTTCGTGCTTCCCTGCGACACCCCCAAGTACAATGGGACCGTGAAGCCAGAAGACTCGCTCACCGACTACACTACGGCCATTGGCATCACCAGTGCTAATCGTCGTCTCGCCGTGTGCTACGCACCGCTCATGCTCCAAGGATCGGCTCGCACATGGTTGAACAGCCTGCCGATGGGCAGCATCAACGCATGGGTCGATTTCGAGGAAGCATTTGTCCGCAACTTCATGGGGACGTACAAGCGACCGGTCGCCTGATCAGCTTCGCCATGTGCGTGCGGGGGCCGACGGAGACCGGCCGCGAGTACCTCGCACGCTGGACCGAGCTCCGAAACAGCTGTGAGGGCGTCCATGAAGTCTAGGCGATCCAATACTTCGTCAGCGGGTGCCGAGACGGCACCCTTCTCAAGCACAAGCTTCTACGCTCCGAGCCGGCCACCATGGGCGCGCTCATGGTGACGGCTAACAAGTACGCCAACGCCGACTCCGCCATGAAAATCCAGGTGGCGCTGGACGAGGCTGGCAAGGCGAAGCCGGTCCCTCGACACAAGCCGGTCGGCGAAAGCAGCCGGCAGCAACACCACCAGAACAACAAGCGCAAGGCCGAGCAGCCGGCACAACATCACGACAAGCGGCTCGTCGCGGCCGCCGAGCCCGCGGCGGACCCGGCAGCGAAGCGCCGGCAGACCTGCAAGATGGCATGGCAACCCGCCATGAGCTTTGAAGAGATGCTCGACGCCCCATGCAAGCACCACAGCGGCGCAAGACCCTCCACGCACACGCTTCAACAGTGCGCCATCACCAAGCGCATCATGAGCGGCGACGTACCGCCTCCTCCGGCTCCGGCTCAGGCTCCGGGCGCGGGACAGTCGCCTCCGCCTCCACCGCCACCCCCCGCCGGTGGCGTGATGCGGAACGACGCCTACCCGGACCAGAACGCGGCCTACGTCGTCTTCACCAGCCTTGGCGATGACAAGCGCAGCGAGCGCCTCCTCCGGCAGGGGGTGAACACCGTCGTCCCGGCCAAGACGGATTTCATGCATTGGTCGGAGCGCCCGATCACCTGGACCCGGGAGGATCACCCGGCAATCATGCTGAGTCCGGGTGGATACGCCCTATTCCTCAACCCTACAATCGTCGCGCGGTGCACCTGCAAGTTCTCCCGAGTCCTCATCGACGGCGGCAACAGCATCAACATCCTCTACCGCGACATGATGACCAAGCTCGGCCTCAATGCTGAGGACCTGGAGCCAACCCGGACCGTCTTCCACGGCATCGTACCCGGCCTCTCCTGTTCACCCATTGGCCGGGTCCGGCTCGACGTCCTGTTCGGCGACAGCAGCCACTTCCGACGCGAACCAATCTGGTTCGAGGTGGTGGACCTGTCCAGCGCGTACTGTCGTGGTTCTAAGTCTGACAGTAGAGTGGGGGGTAGGTATGGAGAGGCAAGGTCCTAGCTATGGAGAGGTTGTGAACACAAGTGATGTACGAGTTCAGGCCCTTCTCGGAGGAAGTAAAAGCCCTACGTCTCGGAGCCCTGAGGCGGTCGAGTGGATTATCAGAGTAAGTATTACAAGAGTGCGAACCCCTCTATCTGTGGAGGGGGTGGCTTATATAGTCTTGCGCGGGACCCCAGCCAGCCCACATAATGGAGAGGTTAAATTACATTAAGCCTGGGGCGTTACTGGTAACGCCCCTCATAAAGAGACTTAACTATCATTAAGTCTATTTAATTACAAGCCGTTGCGTTGCAGAGTGCCTTCTGACCTTCTGGTGGTCGAGTGTGTCTTCATGGTCGAGTGAGTCTTCCATGGTCGAGTCCTTCGGTCGGTCGAGTGGGTTCCTCTTGATCGTGGAAGATGATCTCTTCTAAGAGTGTCCTGGTAGGGCGTTTAGGTCAGGCCTATGACCCTACCCTAGGTACATGAATCCATCATTAGCCCCGAATGGATTGAGGCTTGAGTGAGGAAGGAGTTGACGCTGTTTCCGATTGTCTTTTGCTTCTTGGCTATGTGTTGTGTTGGACAAGATCTTCTCTGTTGATAACAAGCAACTTTTCTTCAGTCGACTCGATCCATTCTTGTTCTCTAGTCGAGTGATCTTTTATACTTCGTTGTTCCCGAACGACCGATCGCAAGAAATTTAGCACTTGGCAAGTCGATCCAGACTTGCGGATTCTGCGAGATCTGAAATTTGGGGAAGCCTTGGCGAACGGACCTTGGCCTTTCGGATGGGACATATGACAGGGGCGCCTCGATCTCCGCGCCGCTTTTTCCGCCACGATCGTGCGGTGCAACTGTTTGGGATATGATTGGATTGCTCGGGTCCACATGTCATCCACTCGGAAGGTATGTTATAAATGCAACTCGTGAGGGTTTCTGCACAGTACCCTGTTCTTCCTCCTCTGCTCTCTCCGTCTCCGCCCAACGCAATCGCTGCCGCTCGCTACTCCTCTCTCGCGCACTCCGGCGTGCTATGGGCAAAGAGACGACGGCGGTGCTGGAGTGCGCGAAGAAGGCATCGGCGGCGGAGAAGGCGTCGGCGGCCGAGAAGGCGAAGGGGAGATCCACCAGCCGCAGCGGTTCCTCGTCGAGATCCCGTTTGCGAAGGGCTGGGTCGAGGAGATTGGATCGATCGACCATCGAGGAGAAGGATCTCCTCGATATGGCTAACGACGGGCTGATCCCCACGGCGCCCTAAGGCTTCCGGCAAAGAGTGGCAACCCCACCGGAGGAGGGTGAGTGTGCTCCTGGCCACCCATGTTGATCGAGATTTTCCCCGCCGAAAGTGTTTTCTTTCGTGGCTTTCTGAATTTCTTTGGGGCCCAGCTCCACCATTTTACTCAAACTCCATCGCATATCTTGCTGCATTTGTGTCTATGTGCGAAAACTTCTGGGCTGTCGACCGACTTTGGGGTTTGTTCAAGTATATCTTCACATGTCGCTCTCGATCGTGAAGAAAGCAAATCTGGTGAGGAGAAGACCCAAGTAGTTCAGATGTGCGGGGCCTAGGAATCCAATTGAGGAATAAGAGCACCTTCCCAGCTATGTCTTTTCCGAGTCGGTCGGGGGTGGCGATCGACCTGGTTCTCTTGCTGAGAATGAGTCGACGCCGGAGACGATCAGTGGTCTTCCTCCATTCACCATGAGTCGAGTGAACAGACCCTCCTCCTGAAGGTGGTTCCAGAGGAGAGAGGCAGCGTGAAGATGTTGATGGATCGCGTGGTACAGCTGGTTGGGGCGGTGTGGTCGGCATGGACCTCTTGGAGGTTTTTCTTGGGCGAATCCAGCCTCTTGATTCGAAGCCTTCGTATGTGGCTGTATTATGAACGAAGACGAGACTTCGCGTCAACCGGAGGCGGTCGGCAGCGCCATAGTGGAAAGATGGATGGCGCGATCATGGGAACAAGGACAACCCTCGCGGATCCGGAGGATTTCTCCACTTGACCATAATAGCGTTCGGACAAGGTACATTTGCTCTGCTTTCCATTGTATATCTGTCGAATGTGTTTACGTGATTTGGTCGATTGAGCTCGCTTTGGCGTTTCGAGGCCCTTACCGAGCTATACTCAATGCCCAATGGCGCTCGAGCTCCGTGAGGGGGAAGCCAGCGAGGCGAGAGCCAGAAGAGTGGGATTCAGACGCTGCTGAGGATGGCGGCAGCAGCGATGATGATGAGGATGAAGAAGAGGAGGAAGAGGAGGAGGTTGCACCACCGCTCGAAAAGGCGGTCGAAACTTGTGCACGACCCTTGGCTGAACAGCGGTAAGGGAGTTGCGACGCCTCGCTGATCGACCAAACGCCTCGGACCGCTTCTCCGGTGCCGATCGAGAAGGCGCGAAGCGGATCGAAGGTAGCTCCGTCGAGGCCAACCAAGCCTTTGCCAAAAATGAAGGTGTCCATCCCCACCATATCAGGGTAAACAAATCACTTAAGTCTTCTTGTTACGTACAAATTCTGTCTCTGGTTGATACTTGAATCGGTCGGTGATTCTTTGGAACTTGATCTGCGACTTCGAAACCTCGGGCAAGGCCGAGGACCATGAGATGGAGGGCGGCAACCTCAAATCCAGTCTTGCATCTTTAATTCTGTTCTTAGTCGGTGACTCATAGTTTCTGACTTTGACTCTTTTCTGAAGCTCCAACCAATGACATTATCACCCTTCCCAGCGACGATGATGAGGATGAGGAACCATTGAGGTATAGGAGGAGCAGGAAGGCATCTACTGGCAAAGCAGCCCAAGATGTGACGGCGCCCGAGACTGTTGCGACGGAAGGGGAGGCCAGCACTCGACATACCATGTCCGCCAGCGGTGCCGTTGGCGAGTGCTCGACCCACCGTCGAGTTTGGGCAGCCTTCGCTCTTCGCCATGCACCACGTCCGGAGGACCAAGCTAGTGCTGCTAAGGAGGCGATCCGTCAGCGAGGATCATGATGGAGCGGTGAAGATCGTTGGGATGCGAGCCAAGCAGCTTACGACGCCAGCTCCGCCCTTCAAAGCAACGTTGGTCGATCGACCACCGCCATTACGTTAGGATATGCTATCAAAACTTTTCTTTCTGGAATTCATAGCAGTCACCCAGTGTGTGTGTTGATAAAAACTCCGTGTTAGCGGGGGCACGCTGAGTGCACCCGTTGGGTGTAGTCCCCAAGGCTAAGGTCGACTGCTGGCAATCGGCCTTAGGCTTTATAAGTAAATATTGATCATCACTTGATTGAAACGAATGGTTTTCTGAAACCAGTGGGGCACGCTGAGTGCACCCATCGGATGTAATCCCGAGGCGTGGTCATCTTTGGCGATTGATTACGATCTGAAGAAGCTTTTGGTCGATTGGTCGACTCTCCTTTTTTTGGTCGGTGGTCGACTCATTTGAATAAGACCGGTGGGGCACGCTGAGTGCACCCACCGGGTGTAATCGAGACTACGGTCGAATGCTTGCATTCGACTGTAGTCTTAGAAACGTATCATTTTTCTCTATTCACTCGGAAGTGAATCATCTTTGACATTTTGTCGATTGATTCTTCGTAGAAATCCTGTGATCTTGCGACGCGCTATCTTTGAATGGGCGAAGCATATTCAGCTCGAGTTGGACTTGAAGCTAGTGCAGGAGAATCTGACGAAGGCAAAGGAGGAGACCAAAGGTATGTTTGGTGAGGCTTCGACGACTCTTTTCTCCCCTTATTTGCTTTAAACCCGACTCTGCTGTAATTTACAGGCAAGGTGAAGGAGGCCCAGAGGAAGAAGGAGCTTGAGCTGTCTGAGAAGATCAAGCTTGCCGACGAAAAGCTAGCCTCAGTCACCAAGCTCGAACAGGATAACACCAATCTGAAGGCTGCTCTGGCCATTGCCACCAAGGATGTTGACCGACTGAAAGCTGACAAGACCACTCTGACTGAGAAGATCAACCAGTTGACCGGGAAGAAGAATGACCTGGAAGGCTTCCTGGGTGGTCTTGCTAAGAAATTGTTCCTTATGCTCGAAGGTAGTCTTTTTCACTCGACCAATTCTTCCAACTGTTATGTTCCCATTCGACCATTGTCTTGATTCGGGGTTTTGTCTTTGCAGAATTCTGTCGCAACTTTGAAGAAGAAACCAGCCAGTTGGAGTCGAACCTTGACCCTGTCAATTCTCCGGTGAATGATGAAGTTGCCATGAACGTCTTCCGGTGGAGTCCGTGTTGCCATTGTCGTGGATTACCTCGCAAGGCTGAAGGTTGCTCGTCTCGCACCGACTCGGCGCTCTGCCCGGGCGACACTCCAAAATGACCTCGAGTCGTTGATGGCTCGATTGAACGCCGTCCCGACCGAGTGCGGAGTGGAAGAAGTCCTCGGCTCGGTGTGGCGCAGATGTCGCATACGTGCTGGCGCGAGTCCATTGCAAGGATGCACGAGAAGATAAGCTGGTGGCTCTCGAGTGGCCAACACCAAGAAGCACGACTTGGTCCTTCATGGAGACTTTCATCGCTGCTGCTACTACGGATCGCAGATGGGATCGACCTCGGCGAGTTCGTCGCTCCTTCCAGCCCTCCACAGGAGGGGTTAAAAACTTTCTTTGAGTCTTTAAATTTGCCTCGGTATGCCGAGTGGAATTGTAACCGATAAAACCTTAACAGGCTTAGTGCCCGAGCACTCTCGGTTCCTTTAGGTATCGACCTAAACTTGGATTGAATGTTTGGATATGATTGCTTTTGGCTCGAACTGCTTTTTGCAGGTCCACAGCAAGATGTCTCCCGCAGTCGACTTATTCCTTAGGCGAGCACTGGGCTGCAGCTAAGCCCCCGAGTGAGAGGTTTGCTCTTCACTCGGTAGGATTTCTTATACCTTAGGCGCAGGGCTGCAGCTAAGCCCCGAGTGAGAGGTTTGCTCTTCACTCGGTAGGATTTCTTATAACTTAGGCGAGCACTTGGCTGCAGCTAAGCCCCCGAGTGAGAGGTTTGCTCTTCACTCGGTAGGATTTCTTATAACTTAGGCGAGCACTGGGCTGCAGCTAAGCCCCCGAGTGAGAGGTTTGCTCTTCACTCGGTAGGATTTCTTATAACTTAGGCGAGCACTGGGCTGTAGCTAAGCCCCCGAGTGGGAGGTTTGCTTCTCACTCGGTAGGATTTCCGTTGTATTTGTGGCGGCTTCGAAGGAGAGGTCATGAATGACCTGCACCTCGTCTTCCTTGCGAGCGCACATCATACTTATGGTGTAGCTCGGAGGAGAGGGTCGCAGTCGACCTGCACCTCGTCCTCCTTGCGAACCTACATTGTACTTATGGTGTAGCTCGGAGGAGAGGGTCGCAGTCGACCTGCGCCTCGTCCTCCTTGCGAACGTACATTCTACTTATGGTGTAGCTCGGAGGAGAGGGTCGCAGTCGACCTGCGCCTCATCCTCCTTGCGAGCGTACATTGTACTTAGGCGAGTACTTGGACTGCAGCTAAGCCCCCGAGTGGAAGTCTGGCTTGCCACTCGGTAGGATTTCTTATATCTTAGGCGAGCAGGGCTGCAGCTAAGCCCCAGTGGAAGTCGGCTTACCACTCGGTAGGATTTTTATAACTTAGGCGAGCGGGCTGCAGCTAAGCCTCCGAGTGGAAGTCCGCACCACTCGGTGGGATTTTTATAACTTAGGCGAGCACTGGGCTGCAGCTAAGCCCCAGTGGAAGTCTGCTTACCACTCGGTGGGGATTTTTATAACTTAGGCGAGCAGGCTGCGGCTAAGCCCCAGTGGAAGTCGGCTTACCACTCGGTGGGATTTTTATAACTTAGGCGAGCACTGGGCTGCAGCTAAGCCTCCAGTGAAAGTCGGCTTACCACTCGGTGGGATTTTTATAACTTAGGCGAGCACGGGCTGCGGCTAAGCCTCCGAGTGGAAGTCCGGCTTACCACTCGGTAGGATTTAATACAAACTTAAGTAAACGGATTCGCGACTAAGCCACCCCTGGGGAAAATTTTCTTGGACAAAAATAAAGAGTGACAAAACTATAAAGGAATTATGACACTATTATTTGAAGCCCATGAACTACTGAAGTATTTTATTACAACTTATCCAGTGAAAAACTTTAAGTGTAAAGCAGGCGGAGCAGATCCGCATTCAAGCTCGGGGCTCTTTGATATTGTGTTCGACGTTGTAGAGGCGATATGCCCGTTGTGGAGAACCTTTGTGACGATGAAGGGCCCTTCCGGGAGGGAGCGAGCTTATGTTGTTTCGCTGATCCACTCGAAGGACCGGATCCCTTCTGGAAGGCTCGACCTCTCACATTTACGGCGTAAAGGCGATGCAAGTCTTCTTTGGTAGATGGTCGAGCGGATCAGAGCCATCTCCCTTTCCTCTTCTAGGAGGTCGACTGCATCTTGACGCACTTGCTCAGCTTCTGCTTTATTGTAAAGTTCAATTCAGGGAGCATTGTGAAGAAGATCACTAGGTAGGACTACTTCAGCTCCATAGACCAAGAAGAATGGAGTTCTTCCGGTCGACCGATTAGGCGTGGTCCGCAAACCCCAAAGCACTGAAGGGAGTTCGTCGACCCAAGCTCCAGCCGCATGCTTGAGATCTCGCATCAGTCGGGGTTTCAGACCCTTGAGGATTAATCCGTTGGCTCGTTCTGCCTGTCCATTCGACTATGGGTGGGCGACTGAAGCGTAGTCGACTCGTGTGCCTTGAGCGTTGCAGAAATCCTTGAATTCTTCTGAGTCAAAATTTGACCCATTATCCGTGATAATGCCGTGCGGGACCCCATATCTGAACGTTAGCTCTCTGATGAAGGAAACAGCAGTTCCGGCGTCAAGACTCTTGATTGGTTTAGCTTCAATCCACTTGGTGAACTTGTCGACTGCTACCAGTACATGCGTGAAACCGCTCCGACCTGTTCGCAAGGGACCGACCATGTCTAACCCCCATACTGCGAAAGGCCAGACGAGCGGGATGGTCTTCAGGGCTGACGCAGGCTTGTGTGACATATTGGAATAGAACTGACACCCTTCGCACTTGTCCACAATTTCTTTCGCCATCTCATTCGCCCTTGGCCAATAAAATCCGGCTCGGTATGCTTTGGCTACGATGGTCCGAGAGGACGCATGGTGACCACAGGTCCCCGAGTGGATGTCATTGAGTATGACTCGACCTTCTTCTGGCGTTATGCATTTCTGACCAACTCCGGTCGGGCTTTCTCTATACAGCTGTCCTTTGATAACGGTAAAGGCTTGGATCGACGGACGATCTGCCGAGCCTCTTCCTCATCCTCTGGGAGTTCCTTTCTCAGGATATATGCGATATAGGGAATTGTCCAATCAGGAGTGACCACTAAAACCTCCATGACCAAGTCGACCACTGCTGGGACCTCAACCTCAGTCGGGTCCGTGGCACTCTTGGGCTGTGGAGTTTCCTCTGTGAAGGGATCTTCTTTGACTGACGGAGTGTGTATATGTTCCAAAAACACACCACTCGGAATGACTTCTCTTTTGGAGCCTATCTTCGCCAGATCATCTGCTGCTTGATTTTTCAGTCGGGGGATGTGATGGAGCTCCAACCCCTCGAACTTCTTTTCCAGCTTCCTCCTTTGCATTGCAGTATCCAGTCATAGCTGGGCTTCTTATGTCCCCTCCTTCATCACTGGTTGACCACTAAATCTGAGTCGCCATAGACCATCAAAGCGACGGACGCCGAGTGAGATGGCCATGCTAATCCATATAAGAGGGCCTCGTATTCGCCTCATTGTTGGAGGAATCAAAGTGAATCTGGAGCACATACCTAAGCTTATCTCCTCCGGGGAAACCAGAACTACAAAGACACAGAACCATTCAAACATCTTAGAGCCATCGAAGAACATGGTCCAATGCTCCGAGTGAACTTGATCGGTCTGCTGTTATTCAATCCACTCGGCGAGGAAATCCGCTATAGCACAGGACTTAATGGCTTTCTTTGCCTCAAATTTGATATCAAGGGAAGAAGTTCAATTGCCCATTTAAGCCACTCGACCGGTTGCGTCTCATTGTGCAAAATCTCGATAAAGGGCGTCGGCGGCATCGTTATAGAATGATCAGAGAAATAATGAGCAACCTTCTTCGTGGTCATGTATATGCCATACACAAGCTTCTGATAATGTGGATATCGCTGCTTGGATGGAGTCAAGACTTCAGACAAATAATACACCGGGCGTTGAACTTTGAAGGCTTTTCCTTCCTCTTCCCGCTCGACCGTAAGCACTGTACTGACGACTTGTCCTGTGGCTGCAATATAGAGCAACAGAGGCTCTTTGCTGATTGGAGCAGCAAGCACCGGCTGGATGGAGAGCAGAGCTTTTAGCTTGGCAAACGCTGCATCAGCTTCTGGAGTCCACTCAAACTTGTCGGCCTTCTTCATCAGTCGGTAAAGAGGCAATGCCTTTTCACCGAGTCGGGAGATGAATCGACTTAATGCGGCCAAGCATCGAAGAAGCTTCGGATGTCGTGCACTCGCGCCGCAGGCGTTTCATTAGGAGAATAGTGCCGATCTTCTCGGATTAGCATCGATTCCTCGTTCGAAGCGAAAACCGAGTAACTTGCCACCGGGAACTCGAATGTGCACTTTGACGGATTGAGCTTGATATCGTACCTTACGAGGTTGGAAAATGTTTGGCGAGGTCAGCAAGCAGGTCGGAACCTTTTCGCGACTTAACGACGATATCATCCATATCGCTTCCACATTCCGTGATTTGGTGAAGACACTTCGAATCATTCGCATAAATGTGGCTCCGGCATTCTTGAGGCGAATGGCATGGTGATATAGCGAAGCACCGAATGGAGTGATGAAAGCTGTTTTTATTTCATCGGGTCCATCTGACGGATCGATGATACCCGGAATATGCATCTAGAAAAGACAATCTCTCACATCCCGCTGTCGAGTCAACAATTTGATCTATACGGGGAGAGGAAAATGATCCTTGGCAGGCCCGATTGATGTGCTTAAAATCAATGCACATGCGGGCGAAGTTGTCCTTCTTGGGAACCATGACAACATTAGCGAGCCACTCGAGTGGTATATCTCGGATAAATCCTGCATGCCAGTCGAGCCACTTCTTCACCAATAGCTTTTCTCTTACGGACGGCGGACCGCCAAGATGTTCTTTGACTGGTTTTGCTGACTTGTCGACTCGGGCGATGCTCAGCCAGTTCCACAGGAACACGGCATGTCGGTGGCTTCCATGCGAAAATGTCGATTCTCACGGAGGAACTGGATGGCGCTTCTTCCTATTTGGTCGAGTGTCGTGGAGATGTGGGTCGGGGCTGCATTGGGATCGGTCGGGTGAATATGGGTAGCCGTCTCACCGCACGGTCGAAATCTGATTATATGGCGGCTTCTTTGATCGCAACAAATCACTCGGATCTGCGTTTCTTTGGTATTCCTCGAATTCGACCGCTGTCACTTGGGAGTCGGCAATCTTGAGCCCTTACGAAAGCACTCTTACGCCTTCTTCCGATCGCGGTGGCGGTGATCACTCCCTTGGGGCCTGGCATTTTCAGTTTGAGGTACACGTAACATGGTCGAGCCATGAATGCGTGCGTGGTGGCCTCCCCAAAATGGCGTGGTATGCACTCTGAAAATCCACAACCTCAAAGGTCAACTTTTCCTTGCAAAAGTGCTTGGAATCACCAAAAACCACGTCCAGAGCTATTTGGCCGAGTGAGTTGGCCTTCTTCCCTGGTATGACTCCGTGGAAACTCATGTTGCTGGTGCTTAGTCGGGACATCGGAATGCCCATCCCTTTCAATGTATCTGCATATAACAAGTTCAGGCCACTACCGCCATCCATCAGCACTTTTGTCAGTCGAGTACCTTCAACAATTGGGTCGACCACCAACGCTTGCAGCCCAGGAGTGGCAATATGAGTCGGATGATCAGATTGGTCGAATGTGATGGGTGTTTGGGACCACTTTACGTAACTTGGCTTTACTGGGGCAACCATGTTTACCTCACGATTAATGACTTTCAGTCGACTCTTGCTTTCCACATCCGCGAAGATCATCAGTGGAGTTGACATGGATATTCTTCCTCCTTTGTCCTCTTTGTCTCCGGCCTTGTCGGCTCCTTCTCCTTGTCCTTAGACTGTTTTCCTGGCCGCTGGATCGTGAGTCGACCTTTGGCAGTGGTGTGCTTTGGGTAAATGATGTTGCCCTCTTCATCTTTCTTTGTGTGAATATGGCATGGCATATCCATCCGTCATTTCCTTCTTTATCCTTTACTTTCTTAGGATTCCGGGATCCTTTTGGCTTCCCCTTGAACTTCCCCTGAGTCACGGCCAGGGCCTCTCCTGGAGCTGCTGGCTCGGCTTTCCGCTTCTGTTTTCGACTGGAATTTCCCTTCTCCGTCTGACTTGGCTTGTACTTGCCACTTGGTCGGTCCTCTTCCTCGCCGTTGGCGTGCCAGTGGCAATCTCCATCATTCGACTCAGGTCATGTCGTCGGTTCGACCGAACTTCAAACTCAATTCTCTGTTTTGGCGCCATCTTTGAAGGCATAAACTGCACGATGGTCGGACACATTTTCCACAGTATGGTGCAGAGTAATCCACCTCTGAATGTACTCTCGGAGAGTTTCATTGGTCTTCGCACAAAAACTTGCAGCTCTGTCAAACCAGCCGGTCGCTTGCAAGTTCCTTCAAAAGTTCAGCGAACACTCGGGACAAATCTTCCCAAGTGTATATATTGCTAGGAGGTGGCGGATTCAGCCATGCTCTGGCGAACCTTCCAACATGAGGGCAAATGCTTCATGGCCACCTCATCATTCCCACCACCAATCTGAACAGCCACTCGGTAATCTTCAAGCCAAGTTTGGGCTTGGATTCCCCGATGAACTTGTCGACTCTGTTGCCAATCTGAAATTGGGGAATTATCTGCGGCTCGATAGCCTGCTAAAACACTCCGGACGAGACATGCACTCGGCTGCTGGTGGGTGCATCTCTCGGTCCGCCTCGATGGGCTCTGTTCGGTCGACCAAGCCTTGCACGATAATGGATCGTGCGTCAAAGCTAGTTCCACAGGTCGATTGGAACTCTTCGCCTATCTTGAATCAGCGTCTGTCTTCTTGCCACCGAGGGCGTAAGACCCTTCCCTCGGAGGAAAGCGGGTACTCGGCGCCTATCATCGGTCGAATCGGTCTCCGTATTGCTCTCGCGGTTGTCGCACCCTTCTCGCCTTGGAGGCGATCTGGGGCTGTGAGCCGGTGAATAGAGATTTGCAGCGATGGATCGTTGTGAATTACATTGCGTGGATCGCGACATCGGCGAGTTTCGTCTCTGCTGCTCGGAGTAAATCTCGTCTGCATCAAGCCTCTCCCGGCTTCCATTGGGGCGGCTGGATGGACTCGCTATACGGTTGCAGCTGCTAAATTCTGAATTGGCGGCGGTATACGAGTCGGTGGAAAGAGTCGGCGTCGGCGGCTTCGGGACTTCGTTGCGCGCTGCTCGTCGAGTGCTCGTGAAGATTCTCCAAGCGGCGCGTTCAGCCACATGGCCAAAGCGTGCCTCCTCTAAAGCGCGAGCCTCGGGGTTTCTCCCACGATGGGAGTATCTGAGGGCATCCATGTTCCTGCGGCGAAGCTCTTCTCTCTGCAGAGAGTCGAGTGTCTCGGGCTGGTACTCTTCGTGCTCTTGCGCGGGGTCGCCTCCACCGCCGCTCCGCCACCGTGGGCGAAACCGGGAGGACTGCGTGGGCCGTCGACCATGAGGATTTCCGCCGCTGGATCACTGCTATCGCATTCGGATCACGCTTCTCTGAGCCGGTCGGCGGTCGAGCAGCCGTAGAGGGACTCGTCGAGCTCAATTGCGCGACTGGGCGGTGGCTGTCTGGCGAGCCACGCGTGCTTCACCCACCGCTGAGTCTCGATCGACGAAGCGCTTGCGCTGGCGGAGACCGGGTGAGCGATCGACAGAGGAGTCGACCGATATGGGGTCGACGGTTGCCGCAGCAGAACGCCGCGGACACATGCGCGAAAGTGCGTCGCCCCGCGGACGGGGAGCGCTTCGACGTCGAGGGGAGCCTCCTGGAGCCATGCGGAGTCGTCGGCTACAAAGGTGAGAGCACCGAGACAGATCTCGCGCCCCTCTACCAAAACTCCAGCAGTCATCATGATGAAGGTACTCGGAAGTACTGCAACTCCTCCACAAATCGCTAAAACACCGCCCCACACGGGCGCCAACCGTCGTGGTTCTAAGTCGGCAAGAGAGTGGGGGTAGGTATGGAGAGGCAAGGTCCTAGCTATGGAGAGGTTGTGAACACAAGTGATGTACGAGTTCATGCCCTTCTCGGAGGAAGTAAAAGCCCTACGTCTCGGAGCCCCGAGGCGGTCAGTGGATTATCGAGTAAGTATTACAAGAGTGCGAACCCCTCTATACGTGGAGGGGTGGCTTATATAAGTCTTGGGACCCCAGCCAGCCCACATAATGGAGAGGTTAAAGTACATTAAGCACAGGGCGTTCTTGTGCGCCCTCATAAAAGACTTAACTATCATTAAGTCTATTCAATTACAAGCCGTTCGTTGCGAGTGCCTTCGACCTTCTAGTGGTCAAGTGTGTCTTCATGGTCGAGTGAGTCTTCCATGGTGAGTCCTTCGGTCGGTCGAGTGGGTTCCTCTTGATCGGCGGAAGATGATCTCTTCTAAGAGTGTCCCTGGGTAGGACGTTTAGGTCAGGCCTATGACCCTACCCTAGGTACATGAATCCATCACGTACCATGCACTGCTGGGACAGCCCGCGCTCGCCAAATTCATGGCGGTTCCCCACTACACGTACCAGAAGATGAAGATGTCGGGTCCCAAGGGCCTCATTACCGTCACCGGCGACTACCGCAATTCTCTGGAGTGCGCCCAAGATGGCGCCAAGCTGGCCGAGTCGCTGGTCATTGCCGAGGAGCGGCGCCAGCTCGACCGGATCGTCGCCCTGGCCGGCGAGGCCTCCGACGTGTCGATCCCAACCCTGGACCCGGCCGATGAGGCCGCCTTCAAGCCCTACAAGGAAACCAAGAAAGTGAAGCTGAACCCAGAAGACCCCAGCTGCAGCAAGTACGTTGTCGTAGGCGCCCGCCTCGACAACAAATAGGAAGGCGAGCTCATCGACTTCCTCCGTTAGAATCGGGACATCTTCGCATGGACCCCCAAAGACATGCCGAGTATCCCGAGGAAGTACGCCAAGCACAAACTCCACGTCCGCAAGGACGCCAAGCCTGTCCGTCAACCCCTCTGTCGATTTTCCGAAGAGAAGGGAAGAACCATTGGTGAAGAGGTCGCCAAGCTCTTGGCGACCGGCTTCATAATGGAAGTGTTTCACCCCGAGTGGCTGGCCAACCCAGTCCTCGTCCTGAAGAAAACAAGACTTGGCGCATGTGTATCGACTACACCAGCCTCAACAAGGCCTGTCCCAAGGATCCGTTCACCCTCCCGCGGATCGACCAAGTCATCGACTCGACCGCCGGGTGCGAGCTACTGTCCTTCTTGGACGCCTACTCCGGCTATCACCAGATCAAGCTGGACCCGGCCGATGCCCTGAAGACGTCCTTCATCATGCCCATCGGAGCGTACTGCTACATCACCATGCCGTTCGGGTTGAAGAACGCCGGCGCCACCTTCCAACGCTGCATGCAGAAGTGCCTGGTACCGCAACTCGGCAAGAATATCCACGTGTACGTGGACGATATCGTGGTGAAGACCAAGCAGCACCTCACGCTCCTCGTCGATCTGAAGGAAACATTCACCAACCTCCGCGAATAAAGGTCAAGCTCAACCCGGAAAAGTGCGTCTTCAGTGTCCCAGCCGGAAAGTTGCTCGGTTTCCTCGTCACGGAATGTGGCATCGAGGCAAACCCGGAGAAGATCAAGGCCATCGAGCGCATGCGCAAGCCAACCCGGATGCGCGATGTCCAGAAGTTCACAGGCTGCCTGGCCTCGGTCGGCGGTTTCTAAGCGGCTGGGCGAAAAGCCACCGCCCCTATGCCACTAATGAAGAAAACAAGCCCGTTTGAGTGGAACGGCAAGGCAGACGAAGTTTTCCAAGACCTCAAGCGCATGCTCTCCACCGCACCTGTCCTGGCCGCGTCGACCGACAAGGAGCCGTTGTTGCTCTACATAGCCGCGACCTCGCGGGCGGTCAGCACGATGCTGGTGGTCGAGCGACCGGAGAAGGGCAAGATCCAGGCCGTCCAGCGTCCGGTCTACTACCTGAGCGAAGTGCTCTCCACCTCCAAGCAGAACTACCCGCACTACCAGAAGATGTGTTACGGCGTGTACCTCACCGCCAAGAAGCTAAAGCAGTACTTTCAAGAACATGCCATCACCGTCGTCAGCACGGCGCCTATCGGAGAAATCATCGGGTGTCGGGACGCCTCCGGCCGGGTCGCCAAGTGGGCGATCCAGCTAGCCAGCCACACCATCCTCTACGAGCCCCGCACCACAATCAAGTCTCAGGCCCTGGCCGATTTCCTCGTTGACTAGACCGAGACCCAGTACCTGCCTCCGCCTCCCGACTCGACGCATTGGCGCATGCACTTTGACGGGTCCAAGATGCAACTCGGCTTAGGGGGCGGCATTGTACTGTCATCTCCGAAGGGTGACCGACTCCGCTACGCACTCCAGATCCACTTCGCCGCCTCCAACAACGTCGCCGAATACGAAGCCCTTGTGCACGGCCTCCGACTTGCTAAGGAACTCGGCATTCGGCGCATCATGTGCTACGGCGACTCGGACTTGGTGGTACAGCAGTGCTCCAGCGAGTGGGACGCCCGCGACTCCAACATGGCAAGCTATCGCTTCCTCATCCAGAAGTTGTCCGGATCCTTCGATGGCTGCGAGTTCCTCCACGTCCCGCACGCGGAGAACGAGGCAGCCGACACGCTCGCCAAGATCGCCTCGTCACGTCAAGCCATCCCGTCCGGCGTCTCCCTCGAGCACCTGCGCAAGCCGTCCATCAAGCCGTTGCCGGACTCCAAGTCCATCCACGTACCAGAAGACCCGGTCGCGCCGCAAGCCGGCCCGGGGACCGCTCAACCCAGCCCGGGGACTGCTTAACCCAGCCCGTGGACTGCCTAACCCGGCCCGGGGGCTGCTCAACCCAGCCCTGCGGCTGCTCAGCCCAACCCGGCCACCATCGCCCCAGACCCGGCCGTCGCCGTCACCAACCCGGGGGCTGCTCAACCCGGCCCAGGAGCCACCAACTCGGAACCCACCCAGGTGGCCGTCTTCACCACCATCATGGCTCCATCTTGGGCCCTGCCGATATCAGAATGGCTGGAGAATGGGGTTCTTCCCATGGACGACACCGAGGGTCGGCAAGTTCAGCGCCGGGCGTTCGCCTACAACATCATCAACAACAAGCTCGTCAAGCGCAGCTCTACCGGCGTGTTCCAGCGGTGCGTCGAGCAGGACCGCGGCATCAACATCCTCCTCGACATTCACCAGGACGAGTGCGGGCACCACACCACATCTCGATCCCTCGTGGCCAAGGCGTTCCGCCATGGTTTCTACTGGCCAACGGTCCTCGAAGACGCCGAGTCAGTCGTCCTCAAGTGCGAAGGATGCCAGCGCTTCAGCAAACGCAGCCACCAGTCGGCGTCAGCACTCCGCACCATCCCGATCGCCTGGCCCTTCGCGGTTTGGGGACTCGACATGGTGGGACCCTTCAAAACCGCTCGAGGCGGCATGACGCACTTGCTGGTGGTAGTGGACAAGTTCACCAAATGGATCGAGGCAAGACCAATCAAGAAACTGGACGGGCCAACAACCGTCCCGTTCATCAAGGACATAGCGGTGTGCTACGGCATGCCGAACAACATCATCACCGCCAACGGCACCAACTTCGCCAAGGGCGCGCTCGAGCAATACTGCTCCGTCTCTGGCATCCGCCTCGACCTGGCCTCCGTGGCACATCCGCAGTCCAACAGGCAGGTCGAGCGGGCCAACGGACTCATCCTGTCCGGCATCAAGCCGCGACTCGTCGAGCCACTTGACCGCTCACCCGGAAGTTGGCTCGACGAGTTGCCCGCAGTTCTCTGGAGTCTGCGCACGACACCAAACCGGTCGATCGGGTTCACCCCGTTCTTCCTCGTCTACGGATCCGAAGCCATCATCCCGACCGACGTCGAGTTCGACTCGCCGCGTGTCATGATGTACACCGAAGCAGAAGCAAGAGAAGCACGCGAAGACGGCGTCGACCTGCTCGAAGAGGCACGCCTTCTGGCACTTAGCCGCTCGGCTATCTACGAGCAAGGCCTGAGCCACTACCACAGCAAGAAGATCAAGCCTCTCGCATTCCGCGAAGGCGACCTCATCCTCCGACTCGTCCAAGAGCGGGCAGGCCAGCACAAGCTATCCTTTCCATGGGAAGGCTCGTTCATTGTGAGTAGGGCTTTGCGCGACCGCAACGCCTACTACCTCATCGACGCACGCAAATCGAAGAAGTGCAAGAGGGACACCGCCGACAAAGAAACGACCTGGCCGTGGAACGCGGAACTCCACCGTCCGTTTTACAGTTAGCCGAACGAATGTATGTATCAACGCCTTTTGTAAGCATATGAAACTATGGGGTCCCCGAACGAGACTTAGTGGCTGCCTTTTGCCGACCAATTTATTGCGTCCATATTTCACACCACTTTACTACCGAACCCGACCGCCGGCTCGACAAGCTCGACCCGGGGGCTCGGGGGCTGGCCGGCTTGATCCCCGCCGCTTCACTTAGTGATTCCTGATAAGTTAGGATGCCGCGGCCCCCCACTTCACCCTAAAACCGCAAATCCAGCTCTAGCTGACGGTAGGCAAGCACAACGGGCTAAAGCTCCCCTATGATTCATACACTAAGTTAAAGCCACCGGGTTGACCAACCCCGCCCGACGCTCGTCAACTAAGTTAGCCGCACGACCGGCTGCTCACCAACCGGCCAAGCCGGATTGCCGCTAGCCGGCCCAGTGTGTGTTTTGCTCGCGCTCAACGTTTTTAAGGACCCAACTCCTGCGGCTGCCTCTCGAAGAGCAGAACTTCTTGTCATGGACCGGAGCCTCGGCCGTCTGACTCGCGGCGGGAAGCTTCAGAGAGGAGCAACGCATGAAATAAGTTCGAAAAAAGCAGAAGGCAAAAAGCAAATAAACACTCACAACATTTACACATAAATGTTTCAAGCAAAGGCCCACGGCCCGAGTTCATTACACCCTGAAAACCCCCAGTGGGTGGACCTGCTACTTAACAGAATATTCTACAAAAGATTCTCAGGCATTCCCAGTGCCGCGTCGCGACATCGACGGCTCCCCCCGGCTGGCCTCCGGCTCCAGTGAAGCACCGGTGTCCTCTTCGGCTTTCGCTTCACCGTAGACGCCCGTCTCCTCCGAGCTGCCCTCCAGGTCGCGAAGAAGCAAGCCGTAGTCATCGCCATCCACGACCGCGCCGTCTTCCATCCGTTTCGGATGGAACTCGTCATGGAAGGCGAACTCGGCGATATAGCTGGCCTGGGAGGCGATCCGGCCAGCCTGCTCCTGCAGCAACTGCTCCGAGCCAGCGCGCTAACCCATCAGCGTGTCCATCTGAAGATCTGGATGCCAAGACAGCGCGATCCGGAGCGCCATCTCAACACCGGCCCGGGCAGCGGAAACGCGCCAGTCGCTAAGGTGATCCGGGCCCATCTCCAACCAGCGCGCCAGACGCGAAAAGCTGCGCGGATGGACGTAATCCGCCCACAAGGCCGCCGTCATCGCGGTACCGGCTCGGGACAGCCGCCCCATCTGCGTCCCCAAGGCTCGCAGCCGGGCCTCAGCAACGACAATGATCTCCGGGAAGTTCCAGCCCGTCAACGGATCCGTCCCGGACCCAACAACGCCGGTCGGGTCACGCTGATAGCGGACGGCTTCCTCCGCCAGCCGCTGCGTCTCCGGAAAGGCCCC
This sequence comes from Aegilops speltoides, assembly GCA_021437245.1. Taxonomy (NCBI): domain Eukaryota; kingdom Viridiplantae; phylum Streptophyta; class Magnoliopsida; order Poales; family Poaceae; genus Aegilops; species Aegilops speltoides. The sequence goes on along the minus strand of CM038147.1, from coordinate 494,302,622 downwards.
TGTAGCCAAAGAAGAAGCAAGTCAGAAGAGCAACAAAGAAGAAAGGGCCGGGTCCCGACCCGGCAAACAACAAAGAAGCAGCACTTACTGGCGAAAGACTCTTCCAGGTGCTGCGCCTCGAGAAACGTACCACGTCGCTCCCGCTCCAAGAGACGGTCCCGCTCCCCGAGAGCCTTCTCCAGGTCGGCCGCCTTCAGCTCGGCGTCCTTGTCTTCGGCCGCCTTCTCGGCCGCCTCACGGCGGCGAGCCTCGGCTTGACGAGCCTCCTCAGCCGTGGTGGCCTGCTCCCGCAGACGCTCCACCTCAGCCTAGAGCCGGCCCTTGTCGTCGGCCAGCTAGCCGCGCTGCTGGTCCGCCTCGACCAGGGCCTACTGCACCTCCAGCGCCTTGGCGGCCTCCGCCTTAAGAAGCTCTACCTCGACCTCGAGGCGGCTCTTGTGACCCGCCAGCTGCTCGTGCAGCCGGTTGGCCTCGTCAAGAGACCGCCGGGCCGCGGCCGCCTCCGCCCTCGCCTGCGCCGCCTCGACGCCGAGACGGTCGGAATCAACAATAAGCCGATCATAGTGATGACCAGCCCGGAACAGCCGGGTCCGCCAAGACAGCACCTCGGCTGCAAAAAAGAAGAACTCAGCAGGAAGAAAAAATAAGACAAGGCCTAAGATTTGGCCCAACTGTTACACAGTTGGACCGAATCTCGGGGGCTACACCCAGTGGGTGCGCTAGCGCGCCCCCACTAGAAGAAAAGAACTCAACAAAGTACCTGCGGCGACGTGAAGCTCCTCCTCCTTGGCAGCAAGCTGCTCCTTGAGCTCCCGATGCTTGCCCAGGAGCCGGTTGAAGGCGGCAACCCGGAAGGCGTCAAGGTGCTGAAGAGAAGACCAAAGTCAACACAAGGCCAACGCTCCTAAGGTTCGACCCAACTACTACATAGTTGGCCCGAACCTCAGGGGCTACACCCAGTGGGTGCGCTGGCGCGCCCCCACAAAGATAAAATCACAGGAAAACAAAAAAGGACTTACCAGGATGGCGCGCTCCACGTCGCGCGTCTGCTCCGTCTCGGCCTGGGCAAAGGCCTCAAGGCGCTCCGTCTGGCCTCGCAGACGGCGGCTGACGGCATCCAGCGCTGCATCCTCTTGGGTCTGGGGCCCGAAGACGGCCGCGCCCCCGCTCCACGCGGGCTGCTGCACGGCAGCTCGGCGCCCGCCCTGCCGGGGCACCAAGGCATGCCCCCCACTGACCGCTTGCGATGCGGCCAACACCTCCTCTGACGTCGGGGCGCCCTGCGTCGCCACCTCAGGCACTGCCACCTGCGGTGCCTCCTCCATAGCCGACGGCGCCTCCGGTGCCCCCTCCAGGACGCCGCCTCCACCACCATTAGCTCCTGCGCGCTCGACAATGTCGGCTCGCGGCGGGGTATCGCCCCCCACCTCCACGACCTCCTGGTCGAGGAGCACCACCTCGGGCCGGCCCCCACGGCCGCGCTCCCTCACCGACGACGGTTCAAAAACCGTCGCCTCCAACACCATGCCCTCCGGCATCTCGCGCCAGGCCGGCTCCGCGCCGCCTCGCGCCCATGCCGCCGCCGCGTCGGTCCAAGCCGGGACCGACGCCGCCTCAAGCTCCGCCTCAGCCCGATTCCTGTCACGCCAGGCCAAGGCCTCGGTGTCGTCCAGGTCCAAGCCGAGGTCCGATTTGCCTTGTCCCTCCTCCCCGGCCAGGACGGCGAGGTCGGACCGGCTCCAGCGGAACGCGATCCCTTCGGTGGCCGCGGCCTCCACCGCCGCCCTCTCCAGCGCGATCGGTGACCTGAAGAAGAAGGCAAAATAAGCAAAAGAGACAAGAAATTAGGGCACAGGCAAGAAACAAAACTTACCCCGACAAGACTGGGACCGGAGTCGTCTTCGCGCGCTTCTTCTTGGCCGGCCTTCCGGGCTCGACCGGGTCCGCTGCGCGCTTCGATCCGCGGGGTCTCGGCGCGACATTGTCCTTGCCATGTGGGCGGCTCGGCGCCGCCCCATGCAAGGACCCAGCTCCGCCCGCGTCGCCGCCTCCCCCGCCCAACGCCGCTACACCAAGCAACCGGCGTCAGCATCGCCTTCACCACGACACGAGCAACAATTCAAGACAAAATGAAGAAGAGAAAGACTCAAAGCTTACCGGCTCGGCACACAGCACCGGCGTCGGACTCGGCCACCTCCTCGCCGCCTTGGGCCGCAGGCTCCTCTGGTGCCACCGGCGCCACCTGCAGCGGAGCCCAGGCGTAAGGATGCCGGCTCGCATTCAGAAGAACCTCCCGTCACGCGTCGGGACGAACAAGAAGATGCGCGGCGGCAAAGTAAGGAGACCAGATGCTCACCTGCGGCGCCGGGTTCGCCTGGCTATACGGCGCCTTGCCGAATTGCCAATCCTCCCCAAGATTGGCCCTGGAGATGGCGTTGACGGCGCGCGCGGCCTTCTCCCCAGACAGCCGCGTCGACCCCATTCGGTTGCAGTCCTGCAGGCCGATCATCTCGCCGATGAGGCAGGAGCGCCTCTGAAGCGGGAGGACCCGGCGGGTGATGAACGCGGCGAGAAGGTCCGTGCCGGTGAGCCCCTCCTGCGTCCTCATCACCGTCACCCGCTCGTAGAGGTTGACGATCTCCTGCGATGGGCGCCAGGGTGAGTAGCCCTAGTTCGTCTTCGCCCGCGGCGGCGTGATGACGAAAGGGGAAGATTGATGTGGTCCGCGCCATGATTGCGGATGTAGAAGAAGGAATTCTGCCACTTTTTGGCAGAATCCTCGAGCGGAATCTTGAGGAAATCTGCCCCCGACCGCTTGGAGATGACGGCGGCGGCGCAGTCAGCGAACTCCCCGACGACGGGCCCTGCTGCTTCAAGTTGAAGAAGCGCGCCCAGAGGTCCATCGTCGGCTCGACCCCCAGGTACCCCTCGCACAGGGTCACGAAGACACAGAGTTGGACGATGGCACCAGCGTCGAGATGGTGCGGTTGAAGCCCGAAGAACTCCAGGAAGGCACGGAAGAAGGTGCTCGCCGGCAGCCTGAGCCCGCGCTCGAAGTGAGTAAGGAAGACGACGCACTCCTACCCCTCGGGTCGGTGCCTCTGCTCGCCCGCGACACGCGGACACCAACGTCCGTCTCCCGCGGCAAGCGCCGCGAAGCTCGAAGCTGCGTGATGACGTCATTGGTGACGTTGGAGACCATCCAAGAGCCCGACGGCAACGCCATGGATAGAAGCAGAAGGAAGAAGGACGACGGAGAAGAGCTCTGCTCGGGGCTGCGGGCGCAGCTGTGCGTCGGTGGCAAGGAGCAGAGCGAGAGCAGGGGGACAGGAGGGCGCGAGCGAGAATAATGTCCGCCGCCCCCTTGCACCCCTCAATTTATAAGCCCTAGTTCAAACGTGGGGAAGTGGGATCGTCTGCACGCGCCCGTTCCACTACCCCGCAATAAGTGCGCACGTACACACGCACTAACTGCGCGGGGAAGTGCAACCGGCCCCCAAACGCCGCAATAAATCCGCACGCGCGGCCAAGGGTGCGCGGCCAAGGGCCCCCGGCCCATCGCCCAGTCCCGTCACGTGTGTGGCTTGTCAGGCCCCTCCGGCTTCCGGGCACCACGTGGCGCCAGCACGAAGCCCGAGGGATCGCCTCAAGATTCGACGGACTCCTCGGTTCCCGCCACGACCGGGATGCCGCGATCCGGTTTCCGAGAAAACCGGCACACAGTGGGTGTTGCCGGACCCGGCGTTCGCAGAGTCCGCCTTGCTCAAGGGGGAAGCTGCGAAGGCCCACTCACCCGAAGATAGCAGACCTTCACAGCTTCGGGGACTACTGTCGAGGGGATGAACCCCAGGCAGGCAACGGAACCCGGATCTATTTCAAAAACAGTGGGGCCCGCATCACCCCGCAAACCGGCATGCGCCAGGCCGGGACGCTCGACTCGGCAAGGCGCGCAACCCGGCCAAGACCCTCGACTCGGCAAGGTACGTCGACCCGCCCACGATGGTGGCGCAAAGGCAACTCAACCGGCGCGACCTTGGCTTCCCCGGCAAGCCAACCCACCCGTGGCGCCCACAAAGAAACCAGCCACGGGTCAGCTCCCGCCCATCCGTGTCGTGCGATGGGACGAGGCCTCACCATCGATGACCAAGACTACGGTGCCCCGCCCATGCCCGTGGTCGGCGGGCGTGGCAATAGTGCCCTTACCTACCCGCTGTCCAGGGCTGGCACGATAACAGTGTTCCCGCCCTCACGGCGGCGGCAAGAAGCGGCGGCTCGACGCAGAACATCATGCGGCGGCTCGACTCGCCCACGCCATGACGATCGACAAGGCGGCGCCTGATCCCCCTAAACGCGGGCCCGCACCTAGGGGAACCCGGCGAATCACAAGCCCCCAAGCGGGACCCAGCCCGGTACCCCGGACGCCGACAATACGGACCCACCAACTCGGCATATTACCATTGTAACCCTGGGTGGGTTGTTCTATAAAACCCACCAGGAGTCCACGCCTACAGGGGACGGGCATTGCATGAACACGCATAGGAATTCGAGATATTCAACAGAGACACACGGCACGCAAAGCCTCACAAGATAGAACAAGCAAGATAGGACTAGCCACTACATAGCAACACCAAGGAGAAGGAGCAGCCGGAGCCTTGCCCAGCCTCCTTCCTCCTCCAAACAGCTCCAGGAGCGACATTGTACTATCAACCATCCAGCTAAACTCGGCAGGACTAGGGGTGTTATCTCTCCGGAGAGCCCTGAACCTGGGTATGTCCGGCGTCCCGCGCCCGTGCATATCAACCTCACCTCCGAAGCCCACCAGCGCCCTCGAGCCTCCTCCTATCTTTAGCCATCCCTTGGCATCTGTCGTGCGCCCACCACGACACCCTCCATGGTCGATTCCCCCTCCGGCGGACCGCCGGCGAAGGCTCCAAGATGGGATCTCGCGGATACAGAAGGTTGCGGTGGTGGAAATAGTTTTTCATGGTGCTCCTGGATGTTTTCGGGGTACGTGGATATATATAGGAGGAAGAAGTAGGTCGGTTGACGCTCGAGGGGCCCACGAGGGTGGGGGCGCGCCCACCCCCTTAGGGCATGCCGAGCACCCTCGTGGTCGCCTCGCTCACTACTTGACGTCCACTCCAACTCTCCTGGATTGCGTTTGTTCCAAAAAATTCTCTCCCGAAGGTTTCATTCCGTTTGGACTCCATTTGATATTCCTTTCCTTCGAAGCACTGAAATAGGCAAAAAAACAGCAATTCGAGCTGGGCCTCCGGTTAGTAGGTTAGTCCCAAAAATGATATAAAAATGTAGAGTAAAGCCCATAAACATCCAAAACGGGTAATATAATAACATGGAACAATCAAAAATTATAGATACGTTGGAGACGTATCAAGCATCCCCAAGCTTAATTTCTGCTCGTCCTCGAGGAGGTAAATGATAAAAACAGAATTTTTGATGTGGAATGCTACCTAGCATAATTCTCAATGTAATTTTCTTTATTGTGGCATGATTGTTCAGATCCAAATGATTCAAGATAAAAGCTTATAGAACATAAAACTAGTAATACTTGAAGCATACTAACAAGTAATCATGTCTTATCAAAATAGCATAGCCAAAGAAAGTTCATCCCTACAAAATCATATAGTTAGGCCATGCTTCATTTTCATCACATAAAATACTCCCATCATGCACAACCCCGGTTTCAGCCAAGCAATTGGTTCATACTTTTTAACGCGCTTCAGCTTTTTCAACTCTTACGCAATACATGAGCGCAAGCCATGGACATAGCACTATATGTGGTATATGGTGGTGGTTGTGAAGACAAACAGGGAGAAGACAGTCTCACATCAACTAGGCGTATCAACGGCTATGGAGATGCCCATTAATAGATATCAATGCGAGTGAGTAGGGATTGCCATGCAACGGATGCACTAGAGCTATAAATGTATGAAAGCTCAACAAAGGAAACTAAGTGGGTGTGCATCCAACTTGCTTGCTCACGAAGACCTAGGGCATTTTGAGGAAGCCCATCATTGGAATATACAAGCCAAGTTCTATAATGGAAAATTCCCACTAGTATATGAAAGTGACAACATAGGAGACTCTCTATCATGAAGATCATGGTGCTATTTTGAGGCACAAGTGTGGAAAAGAGATAGTAGCATTGTCCCTTCTCTCTTTTCTCTCATTTTTTTATTTTGTGGGCTTCTTTGGCCTCTTTTTTATATGGGCTTCTTTGGCCTCTTTTTTTTTACAAACTCCGAAGTCTCATCCCGACTTGTGGGGGAATCATAGTCTTCATCATCCTTTCCTCACTTGGGACAATGCTCTAATAATGAAGATCATCGCAATTTTAGTGATTTATAACTCAAAAGTTACAACTCAATACTTAGAACAAAATATGACTCTATGTGAATGCCTCCGGCGGTGTACCGGGATATGTAATGAATCAAGAGTGACATGTATGAAAAATTATGAAGGTGGCCTTGCCACACATACGATGTCAACTAGATGATCATGGAAAGAGAAATATGACAATGATGGAGCGTGTCATAATAAATGGAACGGTGGAGAGTTGCATGGCAATATATCTCGGAATGGCTATGGAAATGCCATAATAGGTAGGTATGGTGGCTGTTTTGAAGAAGGTAAATAATGGGTGCATGATACCGGCGAAGGTTGCGCGGCATAAGAAATGCTAGCAAAGTGGAAGGGTGAGTGTGCGTATATCCATGGACTCACATTAGTCATAAAGAACTCATATACTTATTGCAAAAGTCTACTTGCCCTCGAAGCAAAGTACTACTACGCATGTTCCTAGGGGAAGGGTTGGTAGGAGTTAACCATCACGCGATCCCGACCTCCACTCATAAGGAAGACAATTAAAAGAGCACCCCATGCAACAAATTTGTCGCACAACTTTTACCATACGTGCATGCTACGGGACTTGCCAGCTTCAACACAAGTATTTCTCAATTTCATAATTACCCAACTAGCATGACTCTAACATTACCACCTTTATATCTCAAAACAATTATCAAGCATCAAGTTGATCATAGTGTTTAATGCACTTTCTATGATAGTTTTTATTATACCCAACTTGGATGCTCATCATTCTAGGACCAAATTTATAACCATAGCAAATACCATGCTGTTCTAAAATACTCTCAAAATAATATAAGTGAAGCATGAGAGATTAACAATTTCTTCAAAATAAAGCCATCGCCGTGCTCTAGAAAATATAAGTGAAGCACATAGAGCAAAACTATCTAGCTCAAAGGATATAAGTGAAGCACATAGAGTATTCTAATAAATTCTAAATCATATGATTTTCTCCCAAAAGGTGTGTACAGAAAGGATGATTGTGGAAATCTAAAAATCAAAGACTCATATCATACAGGACGCTCCAAGCAAAACACATATCATGTGGCAAATAAAAATATAGCTCCAAGTAAAGTTACCGATGAGCGAAGATTTAAAGAGGGATGCCTTCCAGGGCATCCCCAAGCTTAGGCTTTTGGTTATCCTTGAATATCTTGGGGTTCCATGGGCATCCCCAAGCTTAGGCTCTTGCCACTCCTTATTCCATAGTCGATCAAATCTTTACCCAAAACTTGAAAACCTCACAACACAAAACTCAACAGGAAATCTCATAAGCTCCGTTAGTGCAAGAAAGAAAAACCACCACATAAGGTACTGTAATGAACTCATTCTTTAATTATATTGGTGTTAAAACTACTTTATTCCAACTTCTGTATGGTTCATACCCCACGATACTAGCCATAGATGCATCAAAATAAGCAAACAACACGTGAAAAACAGAATCTGTCAAAAACAGAACAGTCTGTAGCAATCTGTAACTTTCGAATACTTCTGGAACTCTAAAACTCCTACAAAAATAGTAAGTCATGGGCAATTTTTCTATTGATCTACTGAAAAAAGAATCAATGCAAAATCACGTTTCTATGATTTATTAAAATTATTCTTGTGCGTGCAAAGGTTTCTGTTTTTCAGCAGAATCAAATTAACTATCACCGTAGGTTATCCTATAGGTTCTACTTGGCACAAACACTAACTAAAACATAAAACCACATCTAAACATAAGCTAGATGAAAAATTTATTGAATAACAGCAAGGAAAAATATTGGGTTGTCTCCCAACAAGCGCTTTTCTTTAAAGCCTTTTAGCTAGGCATTGATAATTTAACGATGCTCACATGAAAGACAAGAATTGAAGCGCAAAGAGAGCATCATGAAACACATGACAAACACATCTAAGTATAACATACTTCCTATGCATAGGCATATTATAAGCAAACAAATTTTCAAGGCAAGCAAGCATATGCAAGGAAGAAGAAAGAGACGATAGCAATCTCAACATGACGAGAGGTAATTTAGTAAGATAAAAATTTCTACGACCATACTTTCCTCTCTCATAATAATTACATGTACGATCATAGGCAAATTCAACAAAATAGCTATCACATAACATATTCTCAACACGATCCACATGCATGTGAAGTTGACACTCTTCCAAAATAGTGGGATTAACATTAACTAAAGTCATGACCTCTCCAAACCCACTTTTATCAAAAATTTCATAAGATTGAACGTTCTCCAAATACGTGGGATCTAAAGTTGACACTCTTCCAAACCCACTTCCAATAATATTGCAAACACTATTATCAATCTCATATTCATCATGGGGCTTAAATCAATTTTCGAGATCAAAAGAAGAATCACCCCAATCATGATCATTGCAACAAATAGTAGTCATAGCAAAATTAGCATCCCCAAGCTTAGGGTTTTGCATATTATTAGCACAATTGACATCAATAGAATTTATAATAAAATCAGCGCAATAATGCTTTTCATTCAAAGATCTATCGGGAATTGCTTCATAAAGTACTTCATCACAATTTTCAGATTCACGAATTTCAAGCAAAACCTCATAAAGATAATCTAGTGCACTCAACTCACTAGCAATAGGTTCATCATAATTGGATCTCTTAAAGAGATTAGCAAGTGGATGAGGATCCATAAACTTTTAGCAAGCGAAGATGCAAGCAAAAAGGAAGGCACATGGTAACACAAGATCAGACGGAAGAAGGGCGAATAAAACGGCAAGGGTGAAGTGGGGGAGAGGAAAACGAGAGGCAAATGGCAAATAATGTAATGAGAGGGAGATGAGATTGTGATTGGTACTTGGTATGTCTTGACTTGAGCGAAGACCTCCCCGGCAACGGCGCCAGAAATCCTTCTTGCTACCTCTTGAGCATGTGTTGGTTTTTCCCTTGAAGAGGAAAGGGTGATGCAGCAAAGTAGCGTAAGTATTTCTCTCAGTTTTTGAGAACCAAGGTATCAATCCAGTAGGAGGCTCCTCAAAAGTCCCATGCACCTACACAAACAAACAAGAACCTCGCAACCAACGCCGATAAAGGGGTTGTCAATGCCTTCACGGTAACTTGCAAAAGTGAGATCTGATAGAGATAATAAGATAAGATAAATATTTCTTGGTATTTTTATGATATAGATTGGAAAACAAAAGATGCAAACAAAAGTAGATGGAAAACTTAAATGATAAAAGATAGACCCGAGGGCCATAGGTTTCACTAGTGGCTTCTCTCAAGATAGCATAAGTATTACGGTGGGTGAACAAATTATTGTCGAGCAATTGATAGAAAAGTGCATAGTTATGAGAATATCTAGGCATGATCATGTATATAGGCATCACGTCCGTGACAAGTAGATCGAAATGATTCTGCATCTACTACTATTACTCCACACATCGACCGACTCCTGCCTGCATCTAGAGTATTAAGTTCATGAAGAACAGAGTAACGCATTAAGAAAGATGACATGATGTAGAGGGATAAACTCATGGAATATGATATAAAACCCATCGTTTTATCCTCGATGGCAACAATACAATATGTGCCTTGATGCCCCTGCTGTCACTGGGAAAGGACACTGCAAGATTGAACCCAAAGCTAAGCACTTCTCTCATTGCAAGAAACATCAATCTAGTAGGCCAAACCAAACTGATAATTCGAAGAGACTTGCAAAGATAACTAATCACACATAAAAGAATTCAGAGGAGATTCAATATTTCTCATAGATAAACTTGATCATAAACCCACAATTCATGGGATCTCGACAAACACACCGCAAAAAGAGTTACATCGAATAGATCTCTAAGAAGATCAAGGAGAACTTTGTATTGAGATTCAAAGAGAGAGAACGAAGCCATCTAGCTAATAACTATGGACCCGAAGGTCTGTGGTAAACTACTCACAACTCATCGGAGAGGCCTTGGAGATGATGTAGAGGCCCTCCATGGTCAATTCCCCCTTCGGCGGAGCGCCGGCGAAGGCTCCAAGATGGGATCTCGCGGAAACAAAAGGTTGTGGTGGTGCAAATAGTTTCTCGTGGCGCTCCTGGATGTTTTTGGGGTACGTGGATATATATAGGAGGAAGAAGTAGGTCGGTTGACGCTCAAGGGGCCCACGAGGGTGGGGGCGCGCCCACCCCCTTAGGGCGCACCGGGCACCCTTGTGGCCGCCTTGTTCGCTGCTTGACGTCCACTCCAAGTCTCCTGGATTGCGTTTGTTCCAAAAAGATCGCTCCCGAAGGTTTCATTCCGTTTGGACTCCGTTTGATATTCCTTTCCTTTGAAACACTGAAATAGGCAAAAAAAACAGCAATTCGGGCTGGGCTCTGGTTAGTAGGTTAGTCCCGAGAATGATATAAAAGTGTAGAGTAAAGCCCATAAACATCCAAAAATGGTAATATAATAGCATGGAACAATAAAAAATTATAGATACGTTGGAGACGTATCAATGGAACATTGCATCCCAATTTGCACCTAATCTATGTGGATGAAGTTTGTGGATTATTTAAGCTTGCAGGTATGCCCGAGGATGTTATCAAGAAGAAGGTCTTCCCTTTATCTTTGAAGGGAGAGTCATTGGCATGGCTTAGGCTATGTGATGATATGGGATCATGGAACTACAACCGATTGAAATTGGAATTTCATCAGAAGTTTTATCCTATGCATCTTGTTCATCATGATCGTAATTATATATATAATTTTTGGCCTCACGAAGGAGAAAGCATCTCTCAAGCTTGGGGGAGGCTTAAGTAAATGTTATATTCATGGCCCAATCATGATCTCTCAAGAGAAATGATTATTCAAAAATTTTATGCTCGACTTTCTCTCAACAATCGCTCCATGCTCGATACTTCTCTTACTGGTTCCTTTATGATGAAGACTATTGAATTCAGATGGGATTTATTGGAAATAATTAAACTCAACTTTGAGGATTGGGATCTCGACGAAGGTAAGGAGTCAGGTATGACACCTAAGTTTGATTGTGTTAAATCTTTTACGGATACCGATGTTTTCCGTGAATTTAGCACTAAATATGGACTTGACTCTGAGATAGTAGCTTCTTTCTGTGAACCATTTGCTACTCATGTTGACCTCCCTAAGGAGAAGTGTTTTAAATATAATCCTCCCATTGAAGTAAAATTAGTTGCACATGTTAAAGTTGAAGAAAAGACTATTACTTATAATGATCCTATTGTTCCTACTACCTATATTGAGAAACCACCTTTCCCTATTAGGATAAGGATCATGCTAAAGCTTCAACTGTGGTTCGTAAGAGTAATACTAGAACACCTACACCACCTGAGCAAATTAAAGTTGAACCTAGTATTGTTATGGTTAAAGATCTCTTGGCTGATAATATTGATGGGCATGTTATTTACTTCTATGATGAAGCTGCTAGAATTGCTAGACCCGATACAAAAAGTAAACATAGACATGTTGTAGGCATGCCTGTTATTTCTGTTAAAATAGGAGATCATTGTTATCATGGCTTATGTGATATGGGTGCTAGTGCAAGTGCAATACATCATTCCTTATACAAATAAATAATGCATGATATTGCACCTGCTAAGATAGAAGAAATCGATGTTACAATTAAGCTTGCCAATAGAGATACTATTTCACCAGTTGGGATTGTTAGAGATGTTGAAGTCTTGTGTGGGAAAGTTAAATATCCGGCTAATTTTCTTGTTCTTGGTTCCCCACAAGATGACTTTTGTCCCATTATATTTGGTAGACCCTTCTTGAATACTGTTAATGCTAGGATAGACTGCAAAAATGATGTTGTTACTATTGGTTTGGGGGATATGTCTCATGAGTTTAATTTTGCTAAATTTCATAGACAACCCCATGATAAAGAATTGCCTAGTAAGGATGAAATTATTGGTCTTGCTTCTATTGTCGTGCCTCCTAATGATCCTTTAGAACAGTATTTGCTAGACCATGAAAATGATATGTTTATGAATGAAAGAAGGGAGATTGATGAAGTATTCTTTAAACAAAGACCTATTTTGAAACACAACTTGCCTGTTGAAATTCTAGGGGATCCTCCTCCACCCAAGGGTGATCCCGTGTTTGAGCTTAAACCATTACCTGATACTCTTAAATATGCTTATCTTGATGAAAAGAAGATATATCCTGTTATTATTAGTGCTAACCTTTCAGAGAAGGAAGAGGAGAAATTATTGAAAACTCTGAAGAAGCACCGTGCTGCTATTGGATATGCTCTTGATGATCTTAAGGGCATTAGTCCCACTCTATGCCAACACAAAATAAAACTGGAAAAAGACGCCAAACCAGTTGTTGATCACCAACGACAGTTAAATCCTAAGATGAAAGAAGTGGTAAGAAAAGAAATATTAAAGCTCCTGGAGGTAGGTATAATTTATCCCGTTGCTGATAGTCAGTGGGTAAGTCATGTCCATTGGGTCCCTAAGAAGGGAGGTATTATTGTTGTTCCTAATGATAAAGATGAATTGATCCCACAAAGAATTGTTACAGGTTATAGGATGGTAATTGATTTCTGCAAATTAAATAAAGCTACTAAAAAGGATCATTACCCTTTGCCTTTTATTGATCAAATGCTAGAAAGATTATCCAAACATACTCATTTTTGCTTTCTAGATGGTTACTCTGGTTTCTCTCAAATACCTGTGTCAAAAGAGGATCAAGAAAAGACCACTTTTACTTGCCCTATCGGTACTTTTGCTTATAGACGTATGCCTTTTGGTTTATGTAATGCACCTGATACCTTTCAAAGATGCATGATGACTATATTCTCTGACTTTTGTGAAAAGATTGTTGAGGTTTTCATGGATGCTTTCTCCGTTTACGGATCTTCTTTTGATGAATGCTAGAGCAACCTTGATTGAGTTGTGCAGAGATGTGAAGAAACTAATCTTGTCTTGAATTGGGAGAAGTGCCACTTTATGGTTAATGAAGGCATTGTCTTGGGGCATAAAATTTATGAAAGAGGAATTGAAGTTGATAAAGCTAAAGTTGATGCTATTGAAAATATGCCATGTCCCAAGGACATTAAAGGTACAAGAAGTTTCCTTGGTCATGCCAGTTTTTATAGGAGGTTCGTTAAGGACTTCTCTAAAATTTCTAGGCCTCTGACTAATCTCTTACAAAAAGATATTCCTTTTGTCTTCGATGATGATTGTGTAGAAGCATTTGAAATACTTAAGAAAGCTTTGATTTCTGCACCTATTGTTCAGCACCTGATTGGAATTTACCCTTTGAAATTATGTGTGATGCTAGTGATTATGCCATAGGTGCTGATTTAGGACAAAGAGTTGATAAGAAAAGAAATGTTATTCAATATGCTAGTAAAACTCTAGACAGTGCCCAGAGAAATTATGCTACTATTGAAAAAGAATTTTTAGCAGTTGTATTTGCTTGTGATAAGTTTAGACCTTATATTGTTGACTCTAAAGTAACTGTTCACACTGATCATGCTGCTATTAAATATCTTATGGAAAAGAAAGATGCTAAACCTAGACTTATTAGATGGGTTCTCTTGCTACAAGAATTCGATTTGCATATTATTGATAGGAAGGGAGCTGAGAACCCCGTTGCAGACAACTTGTCTAGGTTAGAGAATGCTCTTGATGACCCACTACCTATTGATGATAGATTTCCTAACGAACAATTAGCTGTCATAAATGCTTCTCGTACTACTCCATGGTATGTTGATTATGCTAATTACATTGTTGCTAAATTTATACCACCTAGTTTCACATATCAACAAAAGAAAAGTTTTTCTATGATTTAATACATTACTTCTGGGATGACCCACACCTTTATAAAGGAATAGATGGTGTTATTAAACATTGTGTACCTGATCATGAACAGGAACAGATCCTACGCAAGTGTCACTCCGAGGCTTATGGAGGACACCACACTGGAGACAGAACTGCACATAAGGTATTGCAATCCTGTTTTTATTGGCCTACTCTCTTCAAAGATGCCCGTAAGTTTGTCTTGTCTTGCGATGAATGTCAAAGAATTGGTAACATTAGTAGACGTCAAGAAATGCCTATGAATTATTCTCTTGTTACTGAACCATTTGACGTTTGGGGGTTTGATTATATGGGACCGTTTCCTTCTCTAATGGGTATACACATATTTTAGTTGCTGTTGATTACGTTACTAAGTGGGTAGAAGCTATTCCAACTAGTAGTGTTGATCATAACACCTCTATTAAGATGCTTAAAGAAGTTATTTTTTCGAGGTTTGGAGTCCCTAGATACCTAATGACTGATGGTGGTTCACATTCCATTCATGGTGCTTTTCATAAAATGCTTGCTAAGTATGATGTTAATCATAGAATTGCATCCCCATATCACCCACAGTCTAGTGGCCAGGTAGAACTGAGTAACACAGAGTTTAAATTGATTTTGCAAAAGATTGTTAATAGATCTAGAAAGAATTGGTCCAAGAAACTTGATGATGCATTATGGGCTTATATAACTGCATATAAAAACCCTATGGGTATGTCTCCATATAAAATGGTTTATGGAAAAGCATGTCACTTACCTCTCGAACTAGAACATAAGGCATATTTGGCCATTAAAGAGCTCAATTATGATTTCAAACTTGTCGATGAGAAGAGGTTATTTGACATTAGCTCACTTGATGAGTGGAGAACCCAGGCCTATGAGAATGCCAAACTGTTTAAAGAAAAAGTTAAAAGATGGCATGACAAAAAGTTAAAAGATGGCCTATGAGAATGTACGGTGATACGTCTCCAACGTATCTATAATTTTTGATTGTTCCATGATATTATATTATCTGTTTTGGATGTTTAATGGGCTTTATTGTACACTTTTATATTATTTTTGGGACTAACCTATTAACCGGAGGCCCAGCCCAAATTGATGTTTTCTTGCCTATTTCAGTGTTTCGAAGAAAAGGAATATCAAATGGAGTCCAAACGGAATGAAACCTCCGGGAGAGTTATTTTTGGAACAAACGCTATCCACGAGACTTGGAGTAGATGTAAGGGAAGCTTCGAGGAAGCCACGAGGGTCCAGGGCATGCCCTACCCCCTGGGCGCAACCACCACCCTCGTGGGCCCCTTGTGGCTCCCCTGACCGACTTCTTTCGCCTATATATATCCATATACCCCAAAAACATCGAGGAACACCATAGATCGGGAGTTCCGCCGCCGCAAGCCTCTGTAGCCACCAAAAACCTCTCAGGAGCCCATTCCGGCACCCTGCCGGAGGGGGAATCCATCACCGGTGGCCATCTTCATCATCCCGACGCTCTTCATGATGAGGAGGGAGAAGTTCACCCTCGGGGCTGAGGGTATGTACCAGTAGCTATGTGTTTGATCTCTCTCTCTCTCTCTCTCTCTCTCTTGTGTTCTTGAGGTGATACGATCTTGATGTATCGCAAGCTTTGCTATTATAGTTGGATCTTGTGATGTTTCTCCCCCTCTACTCTCTTGTGATGAATTGAGTTCTCCGCTTGAAATTATCTTGTCGGATTGAGTCTTTAAGGATTTCATAACACTTGACGTATGTCTTGCCGTGCTTATCTGTGGTGACAATGGGATATTCACGTGATCTACTTGATGTATGTTTTGGTGATCAACTTGCGGGTTCAGTGAACTTATGCATAGGGGTTGGCACACGTTTTCGTCTTGACTCTCCGGTAGAAACTTTGGGGCAATCTTTGAAGTTCTTTGTGTTGGTTGAATAGATGAATCTGAGATTGTGTGATGCATATCGTATAATCGTACCCACGGATACTTGAGGTGACATTGGAGTACTTAGGTGACATTAGGGTTTTGGTTGATTTGTATCTTAAGGTGTTATTCTAGTACGAACTCTATGATAGATTGAACGGAAAGAACAGCTTCATGTTATTTTACTACGGACTCTTGAATAGATCGATCAGAAAGGATAACTTTGAGGTGGTTTCGTACCCTACAATAATATATTCGTTTGTTCTCCGCTATTAGTGACTTTGGAGTGACTCTTTGTTGCATGTTGAGGGATAGTTATATGATCCAATTATGTTATTATTGTTGAGAGAACTTGCACTAGTGAAAGTATGAACCCTAGGCCTTGTTTCCTAGCATTGCAATGCCGTTTACGCTCACATTTATCACTAGTTACCTTGTTGTTTTATATTTTTAGATTACAAACACCTATATCTACCATCCATATTGCACTTGTATCACCATCTCTTCACCGAACTAGTGCACCTATACAATTTGCCATTGTATTGGGTGTGTTGGGGACACAAGAGACTTTGTTATTTGGTTGCATGGTTGTTTGAGAGAGACCATCTTCATCCTACGCCTCCCACGGATTGATAAACCTTAGGTCATCCACTTGAGGGAAATTTGCTACTGTCCTACAAACCTCTGCACTTGGAGGCCCAACAACGTCTAAAAGAAGAAGGTTGTGTAGTAGACATCAAGCTCTTTTCTGGCGCCGTTGCCGGGGAGGTGAGTGCTTGAAGGTATATCTTTACATATTGCAATCAAATCTTTTAGTTTCTTGTTTTATCACTAGTTTAGTTTATAATAGAAAATTACAAAAAAAAGGAATTGAGTTTGCCTCATACGCTTCATCTTTTTAATATCTTTCGTGAGAATGATGGAAAGGAAAATTGTGCTCAAGTGCTAGAAGAAGAAGTCTATAAAATGTTTGGCACTAAATCTTTGAATGATGAGCATGATTGCAATGTTGTTAGTATGAACTCTTTGAATATCCAAAGTACTAATGATGATTTCACTAGTCATGATGAAAATGTCTCTTATAAGCATGTCAACTTTTGTGTAGTGCACAGATGTGACGCCCGGATAATTAAGCCACAGTAACCCTCCGCTAATGATGCCACGTCACCTCAGTTACTGTTGATAAACTCGCGTTGATTCGAAACTGTTCCAAATTCAAATTCAAAATTAAAGGCAAACAACAAAAGTTTTCGAAATGTCTAAACTAAAGTGTGCAAATTGTGACAAATAATCCATAGAAAATATTGGTGGAGTAATCATCTTTTTACAATTTGTCTAAGTGCTCAAAAATAATTAATGCACTAAAATAAATAAAACAGCAGCAAAAACAATTAATTAAATGCATTTTACAATTAATAAAATGTTAAACTATTTTATTAGGGTAACATAATTATTGTGGCGGTAGTATATTTGCTAATACCAATTTAGGTGTTAGTGGTAACTTTTATAAAACTAAATTTCAAAAGAAACTAAAAGAAAACTGAAAAGGATGACTAAAAAGATAAACAAAACAAAAGCAAACAGAACAAAAAAATTAAAATAAAAGAAAGCCCCCCGGGCCACTGGCCCAGCTGGCCAGGCCACCCCAAGGACCAGCCCAACTTGGCTTACCTCCCACCTCCCGCTACAGGAGGCAGGGGTGCCGTGGCGGCCATCCGCCGGCGATGCCCGTGCGTGGCGGCCATCGGTCCCCTTTGCCCGCCTACTAGTCGCCCCCGACACCGGCCCCTCCTCCCCGAAACCCTAGCTCACTTTCCCATCTCCCTCGCGGCGCTCTCTTCTCCTCAACACGAACCCGAGCCGCCGTCGCCATGGATCTTCTCACCCGCGTGCTCTCCATCATTCCCGCAAGCTCGTAACTTGCCCTGAAGCTCCGTCATACTCGACTACATCGCCAGCACCATCGAGTTCGAGCTCGCCGCCTCTCCATTACCGGGATCGACGCCATCTTCCTCCTCCTTTGGCCACCATCGCGCCATCGACGATTGCCGTTGTTCTGCTGCTACTAAGCTTTCATCGGGCCACCGTGTGCCTCCGCGGTGAGCATACGCGCGTTTCCCCTCTGACCCCCCTCGATCCGTTGCCTCGCGCTGATGCCGCCTACGGCCGTAGCTCACTCGATCTCCTCGCGTAGCACCGATGCCGGAGACGCCCACCTTCTGCCGCAGCGATTGACTCCGGCCACTTCTGCTCGTGTTGCTCACACCGTTGAACACATGGTCGTTCACTCATTCGAACGCGCCTTTCTGCGCTCGATTTGGTTGACCGTAGCCGAATCCCGACGAGTCCCGCGCCCGTGCGCCTGCTGCTCCCGTACACCACTGCCCCTGCTTCGCCTCCGCGCCCTGTTACACCCTCCGCCGCTCGGTCTCTGCCCCCGGTGCCGCCCCGCGCCACCCGAGTCCGACACCCACGCACGGCGACTGCGACCGCGCCCGCGCCCACCTTCATCGGCCGCCAGCCACGCCCGCGTACGCGTGCTGCGCTCCCACGCGCGCGCGAGGCCGCGCCCCTGCTCGCCCGCTTGCTCCTCCCCGTGGTCGCGCCTTCGTCGTGCTCGTCGATGTTGCCTGCTACTGCTTGTGCCGCTGCTGCGTCCTTGCTGCTGCGTACTGCCGATGCGTGCTGCTATTCTTGCCGCTGCTCTTGCTACTGCTGCTGCCGCTAGGTGCCCCCTGCTGCTCTCGTACTGCTGCTGCCACTAGGTGCCGCCGCTGCCCGCCGTTGCCTGCTGCTGCTGGCCACGGCCATGGCCGTGTGCGCCAGTGTGTGTGCGTGATGTGTGCGCGTTGTGTGTGTGTGCGTATGTGTGTGGATGAGGCCGATCCTGGTTAGGTAGGTTAGCTAATTAGTAATTAGGCTAAGTAGTGGTTAGGTATAGTGTAAATGACATGTGGGACCACCCTGGTTAATTACCATTTTATTAAACAAAAGACAATGACACACGGGACCCACTTACACTATTCATATGTTGACCAGTCAACCTTTGACTGGGTCAACCCAACCCCACTGGCCCCACTGTCATACTCACATGCTAGCGTAGCACTAGGTGAAAAAAAAATTCTGTTTTTAATTTTGAATTAAATTAAATCTAGGAAATGATTAAATATTTATAAATTAATATAAAATAATCCGTAACTCGGATGAAAAAACTTTGTACATGAAAGTTGATCAGATCGGCGAGACGAATCCGGATACGCAGCCCGTTCGTCCGCCACGCATCCCTAGCATAGCAAACACGCAACTTTCCTCCTCCGGTTCATCTGCCCGAAAACGCGAAACACCGGGGATACTTTCCCGGATGTTCCCCCCTTCACCGATATCATCTACTACTACGTTAGGTCACCTCTAGCATCGCGTATTGCCATGCTACACTTTGTGATAGTTTGATTGCTCAGTTATTTATTGTATTCCCCCTTCGTTACTTCTTTCCGGTAGACCCCAAGGCTGCCGACGACCCCCAGTTCGACTACGGAGTTGACGAACCCTCTCTCTTGCCAGAGCAACCAGGCAAGCCCCCCCCCCCTTGATCACCAGATATCGCCTATTCTCCTCTATACTGCTTGCATTAGAGTAGTGTAGCATGTTACTGCTTTCCGTTGATCCTATTTTGATGCATAGCCTGACATTGTTGCTACATCTGTTGATACCTTACCTGTAATCCTAAATGCTTAGTATAGGATGCTAGTTTATCATCATTGGCCCTACATTCTTGTCAGTCTGCCTTGCTATACTATTGGGTCGTGATCACTCGGGAGGTGATCACGGGTATATACTATACATATATACATACTTGAGATGGTGACTAAAGTCGGGTCCGTCAAGAGTACCATGAGTGATTCACTTGATTAAATGAAAGGACCTTTGTCCCGACGGCCCTCTATGTGGATCTTTGTGGCGGAAGCGGCAGGCGTGTTGAGACCACCTACACAAGAGGTGGGCTGGCCTGGTCGGCGTCGCGCTTGCTTCATAATAACACGCTTAACGAGATCTTGGTATTTGATCCGAGTCCGCCATTTGGTCTATACGCACTAACCATCTACGCGGGAGTAGTTATGGGTATCCCGGCGTCGTGGTATCACCAAGCCTTCTTGACGTCATGACAGAGCGGCTGGCCGGATTGGAACGTAAGTCGCTCTTGTATTAAGGGGCTAGTTACGCTTCCGGCCGCCCTCGCAACGCTTGGTGTGCAATGGGCGATGGGTCCGCACCCTCGCAAGATAGGATTTAGACCGTGGTGACTCTCTGTTGTGCCTAGGTGGGGCTGCGGCGTGTTGATCTTCGAGGCGGGCATGACCCAGAAAGTGTGTCCGGCCAAATGGGATCAAGCATGTTGGGTTATGTGGTGCACCCCTACAGGAAGTTAATCTATTGAATAGCCGTGTCCCTCGGTAAAGGACGACCGGAGTTGTACCTTGACCTTATGACAACTAGAACCGGATACTTAATAAAACACACCCTTCCAAGTGCGGATACAACCCGGTGATCGCTCTCTAACAGGCGACGAGGAGAGGATCGCGGGTAGGATTATGCTATGCGATGCTCTGGAGATACTACTTGGAGATGCTACTTGGAGGACTTCACTCTACTCTCTTCTACATGTTGCAAGACGGAGGTCGCGAAGCGTAGTCTTCGACGAGATTAGCTATCCCTCTTATTCGGCATTCTGCAGATTCACCCATCGATATGGCCCTTTACACATATACCCATGCATATGTAGTGTAGCTCCTTGCTTATGAGTACTTTGGATGAGTACTCACGGTTGCTTTCTCCCTCCCCCCTTTCCTTTCTTTACGGTTGTCGCAACCAGATCCGGAGCCCAGAGCGAGACGCCACCGTCGATGGCGACTACTACATCGGAGGTGCCTACTACTATGTGCAGCCCGGCGACGATTTACGTGAGTAGTTTAGGAGGATCGAGCGGGAGGCATGCGCCTCTTCGATCTGTACCCCGGTTTGTGCTAGCCTTCTTAAGGCAAACTTGTTTAACTTATGTCCGTACTCAGATATTGTTGCTTTCACGACTCGTCTATGATCGAGCACTTGTATTCGAGCCCTCGAGGCCCCGGCTTGTATTATGATGCTTGTATGAATTATTTATGTTTTAGAGTTGTGTTGTGATATCTTCCGTGAGTCCTCGATCTTGATCATATACGCGTTATGCATGATTAGTGTACGATTGTATCGGGGCGTCACAAGTTGGTATCGAGCCGATCGCTGTAGAGAATCCCCTTCCACACTCCTTGGCGAAGTTGAGTCTAGTCAATGAAAATTGTTTTACTAACTTGGTCATGCGCCCATGGGCCCACGCCGCCAAATGGGTGGTATTAGGATCTTTTACTCCTTGATCTTTACTCCGGATTCGAACTCTCTTCTATTCGGGTTAAACGATTTTTACTAAAATCTAACTTTAGGTTCTCGAAAATACTTTTTCCGGAGAGCCCCTTCACCAGATGATCGCCGGTCGCACGTAAGATTTCAAAGATACTCTCGATTTTCTCTCGAGACCTTGTGCTGTTGCTTTTGCAATTCCTTCCACGAAATATCCTTATGGATAAATACTTACACTGTCGTGCTTACTTTTATTCCCAGTCGATCTTGTTATTACAGGATACCCTGAGAATATTTTGTTCCTACTGCCTTGCAGTTCTTTGCCACCTGAATACCCCTAAGAATAATTTCTCGCACCTTTCGAGTATCCGCTCATCCCAGCTTGTTGGTGTTTCACAAAAGTCTTTGAAATACTATTCAATCCTCCGAAAATCCTTAGCAGCTTTATTGCTCTGCAAATACTTGTCTACTAGCATTATGGATGCTTCCCATATATCTGGCAATATTCACTAGTATCTTTTGACTCCGTCATTTTGATCATATTGATTCAACATGTGTGCGAATGCACACAATCATCTATCAACCCTTCTAAATTATCTTTCCGACTCAGACATCATTTTTGAACATGAGCTGGTTCTCGACCAAACTACTTGTCGCCAATTGTGCCTCTGGTTTATCCAACTTATCCATCCTTGATCAGAGCGACTGCTCCTGATCCTTTGTTTTGGAAATCGTAATTCCTTTGTTATCTAAGCATCGAATTATTCTGATGTTCTATAATATGATGCCCGTGCATTCTTTCTTCCTCTGATGGAGTACCGATACTCACATCAGCTCCGTTGTGGATCACCCGATCCATTGTTGGATTGTTATCCGACAGTGTCCTTCATATTCAATCACCTTGTGATTTCTTCCCCTGATACATAGTGCCTTTGGTAAATTGTATCATCTGCTTGGCCAACCATGCTCTGCTTTCGAGCTGGTGGTATTTACTATTGAAGCTTGTGGTATATGTTTCCACGATACCCTGATGGGTTGAACCTATGCCTTCCTTTATATGTGTGAACTCGGAAGTTTTCACGAGTCATACTCATCTGGTATTTCACTAGGTAAAACTTTCAACACTAATGCCTTTATCAAAGCGAGAAGTGAATGGAAGGTTATACATTGAAGAAGTGGGAGTCGACCTTGAACCTTTGTGTTCATGCCCATGGAAACAATGTAGATCGTATCATTAAAGCTTCTCTTCAAATAAATATTTCATTGGTATAAGTTTATCTTATATCTGGGATCTGGCATTTTGCAATCATTGTTCCGGCCATGTTCTCCTTTAAATACCATTTCTCGGACAAGTTGAAGTACTTGTCTTCTGCAGATCTTTGCACCTGTCCAACCTTTACTTTGATCTACCATCGAGTATTACACTCTGGTATCTCGAAAATATCATGCAACTGCATAACTTTTATGGGTTCTTCATCAACTGTTATTTCTCACCGATTCCAATTTTCCTAGGTTCTGGGTTGTCGTTAACCGAGAACACCGATATGTGAACCGAGTCTGCACTACGATTCAATAACTCTATGTAATCTTCGTTGCTTATGAGTTTATTAATCCTTCAATTCAGTCCTAGCCTGGTCGGCTATATCATTATCGTACAACTTTTTAAGCTGTGCTACGGTCCTTCTTCCCGAGCACAATTTTCGACGATGAGCTACGCTTACGTCAATTTTCCTCATCATATCATTTTGCCTTGAACAACAAACTTGATTTCGAGTTGCGCTGCACCCATGGTTCCAATAACCTTTCGCTTCATCATTCCTTTGACTTGATGTAAATCGCTGGTTGATTACATCTTCTAGAAACCTCTCGACAAATGTGTCGTGATCATCATCAACCTTATGAGCTCTTCCATGATATCAATCGAATTCATGATGGGAAATACCATCCTTGCCCTCGATGATTTGTGTTATCATCGGCCACTTTATTGCCTTCCTTCCAACACAAACTTGATTGTGTTTTGTGTTATACCTTGAGTGCCTTGCTATCCAACATTGTTCTTCTTTACCTTGGAATATTACCACCTTTTATGACAAGATGTCGTGGGAAATTTCACTACCTCTTGAGAACTCTTAATACAAGTGATACTTCTCACCATCACCATTCTTTCTTGGTCCCCGTGTTGATTCCAACAAGTGAACGGTGTTGTTTGGATTCTTACCTTCTAGCAACCCTATTGCTTTCAAGTTAATGGTCGGCCGTTCATTCTTAGACTATTGATTATTGAATGACCATTCTGACATTGGTCGTGCAACCCAACCCATATTTCGGGCGCACCTTTCAACCAATGTTTAATTGTGTATGTTTTCCTCGAGCATACTTCATTACATCATTTGATATGACAAATGTTATCTCCTTATCCACATAATTGTGGAGATCCATCTTTGAATACCTCGATGAGTTATCGCCGAGTCCATCACCACCTCCTCATCCTCTTCTTGATTTAATGATGAACTCTTGTTTGAACTCGCTTCCATAGTTCATTTCGAGAATCTTCGATGTCATCTCGTCAATTTGTGTTGCACCTTTCTTCTCGTGCATCGTGAGTGCGAGTTATCTCGCCACCTATCCGAGTGAATCTCGATCGATATGATGGTTGGAACATTTTTCCAAGAGTTATAACACTGGTCTTTTATGACCCGGTAAGGTGATGTCATGCCTAGCACGCCTGACCAGAGGACTTATTGTTATAAGTTTCCTTTTTAACAAGGTTAATCATTTTTCCATGAGGAAATTGAATACCTTGTTTAATAAGTTGTTTTTGATGGATCCTTTGTATCCAAAGCCTGACCTTTGCTTGAAGACCATGTCAATCCTGTCTCGAAGCATGTCGGTGGTACTCCGATTTTCAACAAGAACATTTAAAGCCCAATGATAAATGTTTCTTGATCAATTATCCAAACACCGTTGTATGGATAATGTCGTGAAAATTTTCTCCCCTACCTAAAGAGTTTTCTATATTATATCATGTCATGGATATCATGCTCTGCTTGTCCTTGGGAAGGATATACCCTTGAATTATGTGTTTAAACACATTTTCCTTTCCATTGGTTGGTTTGACGTTTCTTCTGATCTTTATGATCTAAGCCATAATATTCCCCTGCTCATGTAAACACCTCAGTGTACAACTCTATCAGTAAGACTCTGTTACTATTGTTGATGACATTCTGGTAACCATCGATGGGTGATAACTTTGCCAATTGGTTCGCCTCGTTCAACAAGCAGAAAAATTGCCCTTTGTTCCCCGTCCTTGGTACGGACATTGTTGCCGACATAACTGACACACTATTCTCTTATATGCCTTGCTTACATGATCGAGCAAGATGTCACCGCCTTTCCTTCTTTTAACCCACATGGTGGGCCCATAACCCACAGTTCCACAGGATCGAAAACTGACTCTCCTGTACAACGCTATTTATAATGGTTATTCCTCACGCTTGGCTTCATATTTAATTCATAGGCCACCTTCCTAGTGTTCTATTCTGGTATCAGACGCAATCCTTACTCTCGTTGCTCTGAACCCCTTTCTCACCCTGGTTCAGACCTCGAGCAACTATTTATCCACTTGGAACCTCTTATTGTACCTTTGTACCTTACTCTTGATGTATTTTATATGTTCAACTCGAGAGATACTCTTATGCTCATTCTTGGGTTAACCCCAGCTTGTTCCCTCATAAGCATTTTTGTCGAGTTTAGTTGCCCTTATTGATTCGTTAGTACATTGGAGATCCTGAATAAAGGATGACGGCTCCATCATGATGACCTGGAGCGAGAAATGAAGACTTCAACGTAATGGATCCACCTCTTCGAGAAGAGCAACCAAAGACGAGAAGATTCGTTAGGATTTCGTAACCAGACCTTTCCCCCTAGTCCACTCTTAAATCTCGGACGAGATTTCTTGTAGTGGAGGAGAATTGTGACTTGGGATAATTAAGCCACAGTAACCCTCCGCTAATGATGCCACGTCACCTCGCCATTGTTGATAAACTCGCTGATTCAAACTGCTCCAAATTCAAATTCAAAATTAAAGGCAAACAACAAAAGTTTTCAAAATGTCTAAACTAAAGTGCGCAAATTGTGACAAATAATCCATAGAAAATATTGGTGGAGTAATCATCTTTTTATAATTTGTCTAAGTGCTCAAAAATAATTAATGCACTAAAATAAATAAAACAGCAGCAAAAACAATTAATTAAATGCATTTTACAATTAATAAAATGTTAAACTATTTTATTAGGGTAACATAATTATTGTGGCGGTAGTATATTTGCTAATACCAATTTAGGTGTTAGTGGTAACTTTTGTAAAACTAAATTCAAAAAAGAAACTAAAAGAAAACTGAAAAGGATGACTAAAAAGATAAACAAAACAAAAGCAAATAGAACAAAAAAAATTAAAATAAAAGAAAGCCCCCCTGGGCCACTGGCCCAGCTGGCCAGGCCACCCCAAGGACCAGCCCAACTTGGCTTACCTCCCACCTCCCGCTACAGGAGGCAGGGGTGCCGTGGCGGCCATCCGCCGGCGATGCCCGTGCGTGGCGGCCATCGGTCCCCTTTGCCCGCCTACTAGTCGCCCCCGAGACCGGCCCCTCCTCCCCGAAACCCTAGCTCACTTTCCCCTCTCCCTCGCGGCGCTCTCTTCTCCTCAACACGAACCCGAGCCGCCGTCGCCATGGATCTTCTCACCCGCGTGCTCTCCATCGTTCCCGCAAGCTCGTAACTTGCCCTGAAGCTCCGTCATACTCGACTACATCGCCAGCACCCTCGAGTTCGAGCTCGCCGCCTCTCCATCACCGGGATCGACGCCATCTTCCTCCTCCTTTGGCCACCATCGCGCCATCGACGATTGCCGTTGTTCTGCTGCTACTAAGCTTTCATCGGGCCACCGTGTGCCTCCGCGGTGAGCATACGCGCGTTTCCCCTCTGACCCCCCTCGATCCGTTGCCTCGCGCTGATGCCGCCTACGGCCGTAGCTCACTCGATCTCCTCGCGTAGCACCGATGCCGGAGACGCCCACCTTCTGCCGCAGCGATTGACTCCGGCCACTTCTACTCGTGTTGCTCACACCGTTGAACACATGGTCGTTCACTCATTCGAACGCGCCTTTCTGCGCTCGATTTGGTTGACCGTAGCCGAATCCCGACGAGTCCCGCGCCCGTGCGCCTGCTGCTCCCGTACACCACTGCCCCTGCTTCGCCTCCGCGCCCTGTTACGCCCTCCGCCGCTCGGTCTCTGCCCCCGGTGCCGCCCCGCGCCACCCGAGTCCGACACCCACGCACGGCGACTGCGACCGCGCCCGCGCCCACCTTCATCGGCCGCCAGCCACGCCCGCGTACGCGTGCTGCGCTCCCACGCGCGCGCGAGGCCGCGCCCCTGCTCGCCCGCTTGCTCCTCCCCGTGGTCGCGCCTTCGTCGTGCTCGTTGATGTTGCCTGCTACTGCTTGTGCCGCTGCTGCGTCCTTGCTGCTGCGTACTGCCGATGCGTGCTGCTATTCTTGCCGCTGCTCTTGCTACTGCTGCTGCCGCTAGGTGCCCCCTGCTGCTCTCGTACTGCTGCTGCCACTAGGTGCCGCCGCTGCCCGCCGTTGCCTGCTGCTGCTGGCCACGGCCATGGCCGTGTGCGCCAGTGTGTGTGCGTGATGTGTGCGCGTTGTGTGTGTGTGCGTATGTGTGTGGATGAGGCCGATCCTGGTTAGGTAGGTTAGCTAATTAGTATTTAGGCTAAGTAGTGGTTAGGTATAGTGTAAATGACATGTGGGACCACCCTGGTTAATTACCATTTTATTAAACAAAAGACAATGACACACGGGACCCACTTACACTATTCATATGTTGACCAGTCAACCTTTGACTGGGTCAACCCAACCCCACTGGCCCCACTGTCATACTCACATGCTAGCGTAGCACTAGGTGAAAAAAAAATATTCTGTTTTTAATTTTGAATTAAATTAAATCTAGGAAATGATTAAATATTTATAAATTAATATAAAACAATCCGTAACTCGGATGAAAAAACTTTGTACATGAAAGTTGATCAGATCGGCGAGACGAATCCGGATACGCAGCCCGTTCATCCGCCACGCATCCCTAGCATAGCAAACACGCAACTTTCCTCCTCCGGTTCATCTGCCCGAAAACGCGAAACACCGGGGATACTTTCCCGGATGTTTCCCCCCTTCACCGATATCACCTACTACTGCGTTAGGTCACCTCTAGCATCGCGTATTGCCATGCTACACTTTGTGATAGTTTGATTGCTCTGTTATTTATTGTGTTCCCGTCACATTTCTTTCCTAGACCCTAAGGTCGCCGACGACCCCTGATTCGACTACGGAGTTGACGACCCTCTCTTGCCGAGCAACCAGCAAGCCCCCCCCTCCTTGATCACCTGATATCGCCTATTCTCCTCTATACTACTTGCATTAGAGTAGTGTAGCATGTTACCGCTCAGTTGATCCTATTTTGATGCATAGCCCGACATTGTTGCTACATCTGCTGATACCTTGTCATCGCCTTGCTATACTATTGGGTCGTGATCACTGGAGGTGATCACGGTATATACTATACATATATACATACTTGAGATGGTGACTAAAGTCGGGTCCGCTCAAGAGTACCCGCGAGTGATTCACTTGATTAAATGAAAGGACCTTTGTCCCGATGACCCTCTGTGTGGTTCTTTGTGGCGGAGCGGCAGGCGAGTTGAGACCACCCACGCGAGAGGTGGGCCTGGCCTCGTCGGCGTCCGCTTGCTTCATAATAACACGCTTAACAAGATCTTGGTATTTGATCCGAGTCCGCCATTTGGTCTATACGCACTAACCATCTACGCGAAGTAGTTATGGGTATCCGGCGTGCCGTGGTATCACCGAAGCCTTCTTGACGTCGACGGAGCGACGCTACCGGATTGGAACGTAAGCCCGCTCTTGTATTAAGGGGCTAGTTCGCTCGTCGCCCTCGCAACGCAGCGGTGTGCAATGGGCGATGGGCCTGCCCTGCAGCGCATAGGATTTAGACCGTGGTGACCTCTCTGTTGTGCCTAGGTGGGGCTGCGGACGTGTTGATCTTCCGAGGCGTGCATGACCCAGAAAGTGTGTCCGGCCAAATAGGATCAAGTGTGTTGGGTTATGTGGTGCACCCCTGCAGGGAAGTTAATCTATTCGGATAGCCGTGTCCCTCGGTAAAAGGACGACCCGGAGTTGTACCTTGACCTTATGACAACTAGAACCGGATACTTAATAAAACACACCCTTCCAAGTGCTAGATACAACCCGGTGATCGCTCTCTAACAGTATGACGAGGAGAGGATCGCCGGTAGGATTATGCTATGCGATGCTCTTGGAGATGCTACTTGGAGATGCTACTAGGAGATGCTACTTGGAGGACTTCACTCTACTCTCTTCTACATGTGCAAGACGGAGGCTGCGAGCGTAGTCTTTGACATGATTAGCTATCCCCTCTTATTCGGCATTCTCGCATTCGGTCCGATATGACCCTTTACACATATACCCATGCATATGTAGTGTAGCTCCTTGCTTATGTAGTACTTTGGATGAGTACTCACGGTTGCTTTCTCCCCTTTTCCCCCTTTCCTTTCTTTACGGTTGTCGCAACCAGATGTCGGAGCCCAGGAGCCAGACGCCACCGTCGATGACGACTACTACACCGGAGGTGCCTACTACTACGTGCAGCCCATCGACGACGCACTGTGAGTAGTTTAGGAGGATCCAGCAGAGGCTGCGCCTCTTCGATCTGACTTCAGGTTTGTGCTAGCCTTCTTAAGGCAAACTTGTTTAACTTATGTCCGTACTCAGATATTGTTGCTTCCACGACTCGCCTATGATCGAGCACTTGTATTCGAGCCCTCGAGGCCCCGGCTTGTATTATGATGCTTGTATGAATTATTTATGTTTTAGAGTTGTGTTGTGATATCTTCCCGTGAGTCCCTGATCTTGATCATACACGTTTGCGTGCATGATTAGTGTACGATTGAATCGGGGGCGTCACAACAGAGTTTGCAAGTACACACCAAATAGGGAAGATAGATTTTGCAAGAGGCATAAGTATTTAGAAACTAAATGGTTGCAAGAGAGGCTAGAAGTTTGCGCTGAAAATTTCAAATTTCTTTGCCATCCTTGTGAACTTTGCAATGAACATGATCATTTAAATACCCAAAGCAAATTGTTTCATGATCGTATCATATCCAAAAATTGTGATGACTTGATTTCCCTTGCACATCATAATGAACTTAGTTTGCTTGTGGGTTATGAAGAAATGAAATGTATAACTAAGGATCTTCCAGAATTTGTCCTTGATAAAGTTCTTGATTTTGATCTAGAAGGAATTTTTATGTATTGTGCGGTGAATTGCATTGAAAATCCTTATATTGCCAATTACGTAAAGAATAGAAAGCAAATAGAAGATGAAGAAAATACTAATGAAAGGGAAGAGACTTCCCAATATCCTCCTATTATTTCTTATGATGAATCAGGTAACGAGGAGGAGCCTCCTATTCAACCAATCTCATTGATAAGGATCTCCAAAAAGAGGGTTAACCCCACACATGATGTGAAGAAAAAAAAGAAAAGACGGAGAAGCAAAGGTAAAAAGGTATCCCTCCCAAATGATATTGCTCCTATTACACTACTGGAATCATCTTCTTTGCCGTCGGCCATGGCAGACGGCAAAAACATGGATCACGGACGGCAAAAGCCTTTGCCGTCAGCCAGCGGACGGCAAACCATTCGGCTAAACACGTGCCAGCAAAGGCCTTCTTTGTCGTCCGCTTCGTAGAAACGGACGGCAAAGGATTGTGCCATCAACCATCCAAGGCCAGCAGACGACAACGACGATGGACGGCAGCGGTGTGAGGTGAGAGCCGTTAGGGGTTAACGGCGTTCTTTGTCGTCTGCCAGCCGATGGCAAAGAGGCAAAGCTCTTTGTCGTCTGCTAACGGACGGCAAAGAGCTTAGCTAGGGCAGCACAAGGATGCTGCCACATGGCTAGCTATGCCGTCGGCCAGCAGACGGCATAGATGGCCCTGTTTGAGGCCTATTTGGTCACTTTGCCATCCACTTGCAGATGGCAAAATGACCAAATAGGTAGCCAGTGTTGCCAGTTTGCACAGGTGACTGCCACGTGTCCTCTTTGCCATCTGCTAGCGGATGGCAAAGAGCTTTGTCGTCCGCTAGCAGACAGCAAAGATCCTGTATAGCCCTTGTTTTTTCTGTTTTTTCTTAAATTCATTCAATGTCACAGAATTTCACAGATATATATATATAT
Source organism: Aegilops speltoides (assembly GCA_021437245.1). Taxonomy (NCBI): domain Eukaryota; kingdom Viridiplantae; phylum Streptophyta; class Magnoliopsida; order Poales; family Poaceae; genus Aegilops; species Aegilops speltoides. Next base: position 494,271,806 of record CM038147.1, on the reverse strand, counting down.
ACACATATGAAAATACTTTCGACAAGCATACCAACACATATACATACCAAATCATATCCCTGCCATATGGATATGTGATACGTCTCCAACGTATCTATAATTTTTGATTGTTCCATGCTATTATATTATGGGCTTTACTTTACACTTTTATATCATTTTTGGGACTAACCTACTAACCGGAGGCCCAACCTGAATTGCTGTTTTTTTGCCTATTTCAGTGTTTCGAAGAAAAGGAATATCAAACGGAGTCCAAACGGAATGAAACCTTCGGGAGCGTGATTTTTGGAACAAACGTGATCCAAAGGACTTGGAGTGGAAGTCAAGAAACAAGGGAGGCGTCCACGAGGGTTCCTGGCACGCCCCCTACAGGTGGGCGCGCCCCCCACCCTCATGGGCCCCTCGAGCGTCCACCGACCTACTTCTTCCTCCTATATATACCCATGTACCCTGAAAATATCAGAAGCGACCACGAAAAACTATTTCCACCGCCGTAATCTTCTGTATCCGCGAGATCCCATCTTGGAGCCTTCATCGGCGCTCCGCCGGAGGGGAAATCAACCACGGAGGGCCTCTACATCAGCTCCAAGGCCTCTCCGATGAGTTGTGAGTAGTTTACCACAGACCTTCGGGTCCATAGTTATTAGCTAGATGGCTTCTTCTCTCTCTTTGAATCTCAACACAAAGTTCTCCTCAATCTTCTTGGAGATCTATTCGATGTAACTCTTTTTGCGGTGTGTTTGTCGAGATCCGATGAATTGTGGGTTTATGATCAAGTTTATCTTTGAGAAATATTTGAATCTCCTCTGAATTCTTTTATGTGTGATTAAGTTATCTTTGCAAGTCTCTTCGAATTATCAGTCTGGTTTGGCCTACTAGATTGATCTTTCTTGCAATGGGAGAAGTGCTTAGCTTTGGGTTCAATCTTTATGTGTCCTTTCCCAAAGGATGTTAGGGCAGCAAAGGCACGTATTGTATTGTTGCCATTGAGGATAAAAAGATGGGGTTTATATCATATTGCATGAGTTTATCCCTCTACATCATGTCATCTTTCTTAATGCGTTACTCTGTTCTTTATGAACGTAATACTCTAGATGCATGCTGGATAGCGGTCGATGTGTGGAGTAATAGTAGTAGATGCAGGCAGGAGTCGGTATACTTGTCACGGACGTGATGCCTTATATACATGATCATGCCTAGATAATCTCATAATTATTCGCTTTTCTATCAATTGCTCGACAGTAATTTGTTCACCCACCGTAATACTTATGCTATTTTGAGAGAAGCCACTAGTGAAACTTATGGCCCCTGGGTCTATCTTTTATCATATAAGCTTTCAATCTACTTTTATTTGCATCTTTACTTTTCCAATCTATATTATAAAATACCAAAAATATATTTATCTTATCATATTATCTCTATCAGATCTCACTTTCGCAAGTGGCCTTGAAGGGATTGACAACCCCTTTATTGCGTTGGTTGCGAGTTCTTGTTTGTTTGTGTAGCTGCGTGGGACTTTTGAGGAGCCTCCTACTGGATTGATACCCTGGTTCTCAAAAACTGAGGGAAATACTTACGCTACTATTGCTGCATCACCCTTTCCTCTTCAAGGAAAACCAACGCAAGCTCAAGACGTAGAAATATGATCATCCAACACATATACATAGCAAATCAAAAGTCCATATGCAACATATGTAGCTAGCCAACATATCCAACAACAAGCATACAATGGTTTCATCCATAGATGCATATATAGGTAGCAAGTTTCACATTGTTCATCCTACAAAATCAAAACAAAAAGGAAGCATAAAGAGAAGAGTAGTCTCCATCGATGCAAGCTTCCTCATCTAAAGTAAATCTACAAATAGGGAAAGAAGAAAGTTAGAAGAAGAAAGGAAGAAGAAGAGGAGGAAAATAAGCTAAGTATCCATTTGTAAAGCAAAATATTAGAGAAAACTTACCCTCATCACAACAAATATGATGAAGATCGCAACTAAGGTAACAATTGATCTAACGTCATAATGATACCAAGCCTCATTATCAATGGCATATTTTCTAATCTTCTTAAGCTTCAGGCGCATTGCATCCATCTTCAAGCGCATTGCATTCATCTTCATCTTGTGATCATCGATGACATCGGCAACATACAACTCCAATGTCATCTTCTCTTCTTCAATTCTTTTAATTTTTTCTTTCAAATACTCATTTCTTTTTCAACTAAATTTAACTTCTCGACAAGAGGGTCGGTTTCAAATTCCGGTTTACATACCTCCTAGATTAAAATATCTCTATGTCAACTTGATGGCCATAATTGTCATAAATGTGAAATGCAACAAATAGTTATGAAAAAGAATTTACCACATCCGAATCATAAAGCGGGCGAGGGCCAACGGGGACGGAAATCAAGACCATGGCACTATTTATAAGAAACAATCATACAAAGTAAGAAAATTATACATACCAACTATATAAATCATACAAAGTACAACATAAAAATTTGAATACCTAAGAATCACTATCGGTAATGACGTGCTCATCATCATCATTAATAAATGCATCATCATCATCACTATCGGTAATGACGTGCTTATCATCATCATTAATAAATGCATCATCATGTGGAAGGCCACCTTTACGTAATCGTTCAAGCATTGACAGGTCATCTGCAGCAGTAACTTCTTCTTCCGGCTCTTCTTGTTCTGGCTCAGGGTCGGATTCACTATCGTTGTCTACTTCAATGTTCTAGGGTGGAGTAGAGCGTTTCCTGAAGCGTTTTTTGGCAAGACGTGTTTCTTGGAAGAATTCTCCTTCGTCATATGTGTCTTGGTTAATGTGACATTCATAATCCTCTTCATTGGGGGGAGGTGGTCTAACACGTGGCGGCACTTCATAAACGACATCCCAACCACTGTGATTTGGATCACTTTGACAGGCCCGCGGTAGATAGGAAACTTGGGTTGCCTGTTGAGCCGTAATATAGACATCGGGAACATCCAAATGGGTGCTTTGTTTGATTTTGACTAGCCCTATATGTTCATGAGTCCTTCTAGTCTCCCTGGGCTGGAACCAATAACATCTGAAGAGTACAACGTTTCGTGGGTTATCACCATAGAATTGAAGTTCATAAATTGCTTCAACTCTTCCATAATACTCGACACCTCCTTCGCCGATAGCAGAGGCACAACAATTTGTAGACTTTCGGTCGGCCATAGATAGCTCTTTGCCATAGGTATGAAAGCGATACCCGTTGATGTCGTAATTGTCAAATGAACAGACCTTATAGTCAAAACCACTAGCTACTTGTCTCAATTCGGCATCCATAATCTCTGAATTAGCCTACAAGTTTAATAAGAAAGGATTGTTGCATTAGTCGCAAATTAGCCAAACAAATGAAAGGGTCTAATGGAAATTACCGTTTTTTGAACCAATAGATGAAGCCGGGATATTCGCCTCCTTGCTTTGCCAGAAGCTCATACTCTTCGACAGAATCCTTTTGGATCACCGCTCCAAACGAGAATATGGCGATGTATCGACTACATCAAATATCCAGGAATAAGAGCAGCTCAAAGAAATTAGAAGTTGCGAAACAATGTAACGGGATCTTACTCGATGTACGGACGCACTTCATAGGGTTGTTAAAGAGATACAATAAATGGTCATCATTCTTCAACATCCAACGACATGGTTTCCAAGCACCGGATGGTGCGAGATTCCCTATGAATAGACCGAGGTTGGATTGACCTTTGTAGGCTCACAAGATTGTACCGAGGCTTCGGATTATGCAAATGACGTTTTTGGCTTCAGAGTGTGCTATCACGAAGTTTGACGCCTCCTCGATGATGAATGCCTCGCCATCGATGCTTCTATTCTATGTTTATTTTACATTTTGCTCAAGCGCCTTCGCATCCTCTCGCTTGAGTAGCACCAACGATTTTGCACGCCCCAATCGTGCCTCGGTCGAGATGCAAAATCAAGTGTTGCATTGGATTAAAGAAGCTTGGCGGAAAGATCATCTCTAACTTGCAGATCAACTCCGGCGCCAACTGTTCCATTTCTTCTAGGAGGCCAGGCGATTGTTCTTTCGCATAAAGGACACGGAAGAAATAGCCTAGCTCTGCCAGTACTAGCCATTCATCCTCAGGGATGAAGCCACACAACATCACCGGCATTATCCGCTCTATCCATATTTGCCAATCATGACTTTTTAGACCAAATATTTTCAATATATCAAGACTCGCTCCCCTCTTTAGATTTGCTGCATACCCATCGTGGAACATCAACTGCATTTTCACCCACAAAAGAATTTCCTTCATAGCTGGCCTTCCAAGATTGAACCATGCCTTTGGCTTCTTCCAGTTCCGCTTTCCTTTCGGTTCTTGCATGTTTTGTAACAGTCTATCACAGAGCTCCTCTAGATCGTCTCTAGCCTTAGTATTATCCTTTGATTTCCCCTCTATGCCGAACAATGTACCAAAATTGGCTTCGGCGATATTCTTTTCAATGTGCATCACGTTGATGTTGTGTGGGCAAAGGAGGTCTTTGAAGTAAGGCAGATCCCAGAAGCATGTCTTGTGAGTCCATGCGTGTTCCTTATTATACCCCTTGAAATACCCTGGACGCTCTGGATCTGGCTCAAGAGCGTTTATCTTATCTAGGGTCTATTGGCCTGTCAACACAGGTGGTGCAGAGTGTTTGACAACTCTACCTTTCGTGAAGTTATTCTTGTCTTTCCTACACTTATGGCGAGGATCTAGAAACTGTCTATGCAAGTCGAAGCAACTATACTTGCGCCCAGCCGTCAGCCAACGAAACTCAAGAGATCCCTTGCATGTGGGGCACGGGAACCTTCCATGCACACACCAGCCAATGAATACCGCATACGCTGGCAAGTCATGCGTCGAGTACATGTACCAGACACGCATTATGAAGTTCTGTTTGCTAAAGGCGCCGTATGCCTTGAACCCATTATCCCAAGCTTCTTGCAATTCATCCTTAAGCGGCTACATGCACACATTAATATTCTTCCCCGGATAGTTGGGCCCTATAATTATCAACGTCAGGAAAATGTTCTTTCTTTGCATAATCTGCCCGGGGGGGATTGAGTGGAATGACAAACACGGGCCGACAGCTGTATGGGGCTGCCATCTGACCAAACACACTGAACCCATCTGTGTTGATGGCGACTCGAGGATGCCTTGGATCTGCCCTTTTTTCCTTATGTAATGCATCGAAGCGCTTCCATGCTTCACCATCCGTTGTGTGCACCATCATCACATTCCCATCTGCATCTAGTTCGGTTCTTTTGCCCATTTTGTGCCATGTCATCTGTCTGGCCGTCTCTTCGACCATGAAAAGACGTTGAAGTCTTAGTATGATTGGCATATACCGAAGAACATTAATGGGTATTTTGGTCTGTGTCTTCTCACCCATACTGTTGTCTACCACAACATACCTGGAAGAATTGCAAATGGGACAATAATTCAAGTCCTCATACTGAAGCCTAAATAAGACACATCCTTTCTCACAGGCATGTATCTTCTCATAGGGCATCTTAAGAGCACGGAGGATTTTGTCTGACTGGTACAGGTTTGGAGGTAGCACATGGCCTTTGGGTAGAAATCGTCCGAAAATTGTCATCATCGCGTCGTAGCATTCTCTGCCCAAGTTGAATTGAGCCTTCAAAGCCATTATTTGTGAGATGGCATCCGGTTGACAAAGCTCAGTGTGCTCGTGGAGAGGACGTTTTGAGGACTCTGACATTTCAGTGAAGGCATTTGCAGATTCCTCCATCTCCTCGTCCGAGTCCCGAGCATCGTCAAAGTCTTGCACCATGTATGTGGTCCCGGTACCATGCTCGTCGGTGCGACTATGAACCACCTCGGCTCTGGCACGTTGGGCAGACTCACCATGTAATATCCAGACCATGCAATCAGGCGTAAAACCAAACTTCTGCATGTGTTTACTCATTTGAAGCTCGTCCCTCTGATTATAGTAGTCGCACCGGACACAGGGGCACCAGCTAAATTTCTGGCCATTTGCAAATGCGGAACTAACAAATCCCTTAGTTTTTGTTAACCATTCCTCGGTCCAAACATACTGACTAGTGTAACCAGTGTACATCCACGCACGATCACTCATATTGACTTCCTACTGGACACACAAGAAATATATACATAATTAGGCAAACCATATCCATCAGTTAATGGAGTTTGTTAGTTTTATTATGTCCATGCACCACACGCTAATAGGTAAGGATAGGTCCTAATCCCACCCGAGTATGTGTAGATCGGGTTCATTTTCCCATGCTCTGCTCCGGATCCGACGCAAAATTTCGGCAGCACCTCCCCGCTGTTCTCCTGATACACGTCCCGGCAATAAGCAGAGAGGATGTGTACCCGGAGAACAACAGGGAGGCACTGATGAAATTCTGCATCGGATCTGGAGCTGAGCATATGAAAAAACGAACCAAATCTACACATACTCGGGCTGTCCATGGATAACGTTGGACAATTCGAAAGAATCACGATTATAAATATGCAAATGCATGCATATTTATAGATGTAACCCTTTAGAACGGGTGACGCGTAGTGGTTATGCATACTGATGATTGACACCTATAGCTAGCAAGTTTCATCGGCACGAAGACCGAAACAGAGCAAATGAAGTGGCGAGGAGGAGATGTCATATGTTCTCACCAACGAACGCAGAGGCGAAGCTCGTCGAACACTAGACCCTCGCAATGATGAAATAACTGCATACTTAAATCGAAAGATGAGTAACATAGCAAGTATTCAACACCGAGCTCGTCCCCGGGTAAACTAAATAGTAACTACCATGGGTGCAAGGTACATGAGGCCGTCGGCGTTGAACACTAGATCCACATTCCACAAGTGAAGCCAGTGCCCGGTGTCCCGCAACAATAGTTCTGGTGGCTGATGACGGTCGAACACCTTGGCGAATTTGTCTGGCAGCCTCTGCGATGAGGATTAAAGCCAAGTTTTGAAATTTTCAAACAAGCAAACCGACTTAAGTTAGTTTGGGTGTTTCAAGTTTCAACACTTAGCTTTCAATCGTCATCTCTGAGGCTGCCAGACAAATTTGCAATGGTGTTCGACCACCATCGACGCCTAGAACTGTTGCTGCTAGACGCAGGACCCCTGTGTCACTTGTGGGACGTGGATGTAGTATTCGACACCAACAGCCACATGTACCTCGCACTGACGATACTTGCTATTTAGGGTACCATCGACACTAAGGAACCCTCTAACCCGCTCGTCCCCGGGTAAACTAAATAGCAACTACCATGGGTGCAAGGTACATGAGGCCGTCGGCGTTGAGCACTAGATCCACATCCCACAAGTGAAGCCGGCGCCCGGCGTCCCGCAACAATAGTTCTGGTGGCCGATGACGGTCGAACACCTTGGTGAATTTGTCTGGCAGCCTCTGCGATGAGGATTAAAGCCAAGTTTTGAAATTTTCAAACAACCAAACCAACTTGAGTTAGTTTGGGTGTTTCAAGTTTCAACACTTAGCTTTCAATCGTCATCTTCGAGGCTGCCAGACAAATTTGCAATGGTGTTCGACCGCCATCGACGCTGAGAACTGTTGCTGCTCGACGCAGGACCCCTGTGTCACTTGTGGGACGTGGATGTAGTATTTGACACCGACGGCCACATGTACCTCGCACTGACGAAACTTACTATTTGGGGTACCATTGACACCGAGGAACCCCCTAATTAACCCCCTAATTCGCAATGGTGTTTGACCGCCATCGACATCGAGAACAATCGACGCACGATCGACGGGTCGGCACTTGGACCGGGGGTTCTCAGCATGGGCGTCGGGACCGGCGGGACCCACTGGCTCCACCATCTATCCCCTCGGCAACCCTCTTCCTTTTTCCCTTTTTCCTCTTCTTCTACTTATATTTCTTTTTTCAATTATTTTCCTCTTCTAACTATCTAAACCTAAATCTGGCAGTAACCTAACTATCTACCACTAAAACCTAAACCTAAACACAAAAACCTCTTCTTCTAACTATCTACCACTAAAACCTAAACCTAATAACAAAAAATAGTAAAAAATCGCCTTGGGCGACGGGGCCGGGGTGCCGCCGGGGCGGCAAGCCTTGGGTGGCTCGGAGGTGATGGAGGAGGAGGCGGGCGCCGAGGCGGGGCGCGGCGCCGGGCGGCAGCCTGGCGCAGGCCTGGCGAGGTGGGTGGGCGGGCGGCGAGTCGGGCGCCATGGCGGGCGCCGGCGGTGGTGGCGGCGAGGGACGCGCAGACTCGGCGGTGGGATGGTGCAGCAAGGGGGGGGGCAGCGTCTCAAGGCAAGGGCAGTGGCGATGGTCGAGCGATGGTGGCGACGGGGCCGCAGGGCTTCGGGGGGCGGGGTGGGGCGGCGGCGGTGCTCGATGGCGGTGGTGCGGGTGCGGGTGAGTGGGGGGGCGCGATGGAGAAAGGGGTGAGAGTGAGGGGAGAGAGAAGTGGTGTGGGGTAGGAGAGACAGAGAGGGGGTGGCTGTTACTAATTAGTGGGGGCACGTTCTTTGCCGTCCGCTAGCAGACGGCAAAGGGCGCGCATAGCAGAAGGGGAGACGGCCAATAGCTAGGCCCTTTCTTTGCCGTCCGCTGGATTAGGCTGACGGCAAATAGACTGACCTAGCCACGCCGTGCCCTGTGGGGGCCACCTGGCTCTTTGTCGTCTGCCTTCTAGCTCTTTGCCGTCAGTTGCCGTCAGCTGGCTGACGGCAAAGAAGTAGCTGACGGCAAATATCCTTTTTGCCATCAGCCCTTTTTTTGCCATCAGCTTTGTGGAAGTGGACGGCAAAGAGCCTCTTTGCCGTCGGCTGGCTGATGGCAAAGAGGAGGCAGACGGCAAAATGCTAGATTCCAGTAGTGTTACTCATTGTGATGATGATCATTGCTATACTATTGGTGTTATCCATACTATTAATGATGAGAGTGATTATGCTTATGATATGAAAGGGCCCAAGCTTGGGGATGTTGTGTTTGATGAGAATGACATGTTTGAGAATATAATTGCTGCAATTAATGTTTGTCCCAAGCTTGGAGATGCTATGTTTAATGAAGATGATATTTTTAGCCTCCCAAGTTTTGATGAGCAAATTTATTATGATAATAGCATGCCTCCTATTTATGATGATTATTGTGATGACACTTATGCTATAAAAAGTAGTGATGATTATATTTATAAAACTTGTCATGATTATGATTACCTTTTTCTGAACATTACTCTTCTAATATGGAAACAATTTATAGTATTCGAGTCTCTTATGATACTCCCACTATTCCGAATGAGAAGAATTTTGCTTATGTGGCGAGTAATAAAAATTCTATGCTTGTAGATCATGGAAAGAATGCTTTATGTGATGGTTATATTGTTGAACTCATTCATGATGCTACTGAAAATTATTATGAGGGAGGAATATATGCTTGTAGGAATTGCAATAATATCAAGTTTCCTCTCTATGTGCTTAAAGTTTTGAAGTTATGCTTGTTTAGCCTTCCTATGCTAGTTGATTATTGTTCCCATAAATTGTTTGCTCACAAAATCCCTATGCATAATAATTGGGTTAGACTTAAATGTGCTAGTCATATTCTTCATGATGCTCTCTTTATGTTTCAACTCTTATCTTTTATGTTAGCATCATTGAAATCATCATGCCTAGCTAAAAAGGCATTAAAGAAAAGCGCTAGTTGGGAGACAACCCAATATTTATCCTTACTGTTTTTGTGTGTCCACATGATTATGCTACTGTAGTAATCATGTTTTATAGCTTTTGTTTCAATAAAGTGCCAAGTAAGACCTTTAGGATAGCTTACGGTGATAGTTATGTTGATCCTGCTGAAAATCAGAAACTTTTGCTCCCAGTAAATTAGTTTCGATAATTCACCGAAACGTGATTTTGATCTGATTCTTTTTGATATGGATTGGTAAACAAATTACCCAGGGTTTCCTAATTTGGTAGGATTTTTGGAGTTACATAATTATTCGAGAGTTACAGATTACTACAGACAGTTCTGTTTCTGAAAGATTCTGTTTTCTATGTGTTGTTTGCTTGTTTTGATGAATCTATGAGTAATATCGGAGGGTATGAACCATAGAGAAGTTGGAATACATTAGATATTACACCAATATGAATTTACAATGAGTTCATAACAGTACCTAAGTGGTGATTTATTTTCTTATACTAACGGAGCTTACGAGTTTTCTGTTAAGTTTTGTGTTGTGAAGTTTTCAAGTTTTGGGTTAAGATTCGATACATAAGGAGTGGCAAGAGCCTAAGCTTGGGGATGCCCAAGGCAAGGTGATATTCAAGGACAAACAAGATCCTAAGCTTGGGGATGCCCCGGATTGCATCCCCTCTTTCGTCTTCGTTCATCGGTAACTTTATTTGGAGCTATATTTTTATTCACCACATGATATGTGTTTTGCTTGGAGCATCATTTTGTTTTTGTTTTTTTGCTTTCTGTTTGAATAATATCCCAAGATCTGAAATTCTAAAATGTTGGAGAGTCTTCACATGGTTGCATAATTATTCGACTACTCATTGATCTTCACTTATATCTTTCGGAGTAGTTTGTCATTTGCTCTAGTGCTTCACTTGTATACTTTTAGAGCACGGCGGCGGTTTTATTTTGAAGAATAGATGATCTCTCATGCTTTACTTATATTATTTTGAGAGTCTTAAACAGTATGATAATTTGCTTTGGTTATGAATCTAGTCCTAATATGATAGGCATCCAAGGGGGATATAATAAAAACTTTCATATAAAGTGCATTGAATACTATGAGAAGTATTATTCTTTGTGATTGTTTTGAGATATAAAGGTGGTAATGTTAGAGTCATGCTAGTTGGGTAATTATGAAATTCATAAATACTTGTGTTAAAGTTGGCAAGTCCCATAGCATGCACGTATGGTAAAAGTTGTGTGACAAATTTGAAGCATGGGGTGTTCTTTTGGTTGCTTTCCTTATGAGTGGAGGTCGAGATCGCTTGATGGTTAACTCCTACCAACCCTTCCCCTAGGAGCATGCGTAGTATTACTTTGCTTCGAGGGCTAATAAACTTTTGCAATAAGTATATGAGTTCTTTATGACTAATGTGAGTCCATGGATTATACGCACTCTTATCCTTCCATCATTGCTAGCCTCTACGGTACCGTGCATTGCCCTTGCTCACCTTGAGAGTTGGTGCAAACTTCACCGGTGCATCCAAACCCCATGATACGATACGCTCTATCACACATAAACCTCCTTATATCTTCCTCAAAACAGCCACCATACCTATCTATCATGGCATTTCCATACCCATTCCGAGATATATTGCCATGCAACTTTCCACCGTTCCGTTTATTATGACACGCTCCATCATTGTCATATTGCTTTTGCATGATCATGTAGTTGACATCGTATTTGTGGCAAAGCCACCGTTATAGTTCTTTCATACATGTCACTCTTGATTCATTGCATATCCTGGTACACCGCCGGAAGCATTCATATAGAGTCATATTTTGTTCTAATTCTTGAGTTGTAAATCAATAAAAGTGTGATGATCTTCATTATTAGAGCATTGTCCCAAGTGAGGGAAGGATGATGGAGACTATGATTCCCCCACAAGTCGGAATGAGACTCCGGACTTTGTGAAAAATAAAAGAGGCCAAAGAAGCCCAAATAAAAAAAAGAGGCCAAAGAAGCCCACCAAAAAAATAAGAGAAAGAGAGAGAAGGGACAATGTTACTATCCTTTTTCCACACTTGTGCTTAAAAGTAGCACCATGATCTTCATGATAGAGAGTCTCCTATGTTGTCACTTTCATATACTAGTGAGAATTTTTCATTATAGAACTTGGCTTGTATATTCCAATGATGGGCTTCCTCAAATGCCCTAGGTCTTCGTGAGCAAGCAAGTTGGATGCACACCCACTTAGTTTCTTTTGTTGAGCTTTCATACATTTATAGCTCTAGTGCATCCGTTGCATGGCAATCCCTACTCCTCATGTTGACATCAATTGATGGGCATCTCCATAGCCCGTTGATTAGCCTCGTCAACGTGAGACTTTCTCCTTTTCTGTCCTCTCCACACAACCTCCATAATCATATTCTATTCCACCCATAGTGCTATATCCATGGCTTACGCTCATGTATTGCGTGAGAGTTGAAAAAAGCTGAAGCGCGTTAAAAAGTATGAACCAATTGCCTGGCTGAAATCGGGGTTGTGCATGATGGGAGTATTTTGTGTGACGAAAATGAAGCATAGCCTAACTATATGATTTTGTAGGGATAAGATTTCTTTGGCTATGTTATTTTGATAAGACCTGATTACTTGTTAGTATGCTTGAAGTATTACTATTTTTATGTCAATATTAAACTTTTATCTTGAATCTTTTGGGGCACTCTTTGAAGTTCTTTGTGTTGGTTGAATAGATGAATCTGAGATTGCGTGATGCATATCGTATAATCATACCCACGGACACTTGAGGTGACATTGGAGTATCTAGGTGACATTAGGGTTTTGGTTGATTTGTATCTTAAGGTGTTATTCTAGTACGAACTCTATGATAGATTGAATGGAAAGAATAGCTTCCTGTTATTTTACTACAGACTCTTGAATAGATTGATCAGAAAGGATAACTTTGAGGTGGTTTCGTACCATACAATAATCTCTTCGTTTGTTCTCCGCTATTAGTGACTTTGGAGTGACTCTTTGTTGCATGTTGAGGGATAGTTATATGGTCCAATTATGTTATTATTGTTGAGAGAACTTGCACTAGTGAAAGTATGAACCCTAGGCCTTGTTTCCTAGCATTGCAATACCGTTTACGCTCACTTTTATCATTGTTACCTTGCTGTTTTTATATTTTCAGATTACAAAAACCTATATCTACCATCCATATTGCACTTGTATCACCATCTCTTCACCGAACTAGTGCACCTATACAATTTGCCATTGTATTGGGTGTGTTGGGGACACAAGAGACTCTTTGTTATTTGGTTGCAGGGTTGTTTGATAGAGACCATCTTCATCCTACGCCTCCCACGGATTGATAAACCTTAGGTCATCCACTTGAGGGAAATTTGCTACTGTCCTACAAACCTCTGCACTTGGAGGCCCAACAACGTCTACAAGAAGAAGGTTGTGTAGTAGACATCATACGGTAAGTAAACCGACTCAAAAACAGTTCTAATAGCAATTTTTCTCCATTTTGTAATATTTAAGAAAATAGGAAAATAAGTAGTCTGGGATGAACACGAGGCATCCACGAGGGTGGAGGGCGCGCCCTACCCCCCTGGGTGCGCCCCCTGCCTCATGGGTACCTCGTGTGCTCTCCGAGCTCTGTTTTCTTGCACGATACTTCTTTTGGTCGGTACATATTCATTATATAATCTCCTGAAGGTTTTGACCACCGTATCATGCAAATATCCTCTATCTTTGTTTCGAGCTATTTTCTGTCAGATTTGTCAAGGCCAGGCATCATGTCGTCACCCTCCTCCAACAATGAAGGCAACGATGCTTGGCTAATGAAGATGGAGCTGAAGAGAGAAGAACCCGGAGAGATCAGCAAGGGTGATAGGATCAAGAAGGTCACGGAGGATCAAGCTTCGGTGGCACAACAAGAAGACATCCTTCAACCTCATCACAACCTTCTTACCCCAACTGAGATTGAAGCTTTCTAGATGATTGAGTTAGCTCACATACAAAACAAGTATCTCACACGTGAAAATATTTTATTGAAGGAGCATATCACCGCACTCAAGGGCATTATCCGCAAGCTGGAGGAGCTCCTATGCTCGATGTGCGGCTATCCATCATCACCACCGCCTTCATCACCTCCGAAGAAAGAGACATAATCACATGGGTATGGGCACTCCCCTTGGCAACTGCCAAGCTTGGGGAAGGTGCCCCGGTATCGTATCACCATCACACTCCTATCTTTACCATTTTTCTTAGTCCGTTCCTTTTGGTAATATCTTGATCTAGTAGAATAAAGTTTTGGTATGATTTAGTTTTGAGTTTTTCCTTATGATCCTTCTATGTAATCGAGTCCATGAGCTATATATAATAAAGATTAGTGTTGAGTCAAGGGCTTGATTATCTTACTTTGATCCTGAAGGAATAAAAGAAAAAGAAAGAACAAAAAGAAATAAAAGAGATCATATTGATCTTATGGTGAGTAATGATTTCACATATAAAGAGTATGATGGATAAAAGTTTTTGAGAGTTGGCAAACATAGTTTTGGTCATCGTTGCAATTAATAGGAAGTAATAAAGAAAGAGAGGTTTTCACATATAAATATACTATCTTGGACATCTTTTATGATTGTGAGCACTCATTAAAAAATGACATGCTAAAGAGTTGATGTTGTACAAGGAAGACAACGTAGTGGGTTATGTTTTCTTATATCCGAAATAAAGTATATTGTCATGGATCATCCGTTGAGCTTGCCTTTCCCTCTCTTGCTAGCCAATTCTTTGCACCAAGTAGAGATACTACTTGTGCTTCCAAATATCCTTAAACCCAGTTTTGCCATGAGAGTCCGCCATATCTACCTATGGATTGAGTAAGATCATTCAAGTAAGTTGAATGTTGCATGCAATAAAAGTTGCTCTCTAAATATGTATGACTTATTAGTGTGGAGAAAATAAGCTTTATACGATCTTGTGATATGGAAGCAATAAAAGCAATGGACAGCATAATAAAGGTCCATATCACAAGTGGCAATATAAAGTGACGTTCTTTTGCATTAAGATTTCGTGCATCCAACCATAAAAGCACATGACAACCTCTGCTTCCCTCTGCGAAGGGCCTATCTTTTACTTTTGTCTTATACCTTTTACTAGAGTCATGGTGATCTTCACCTTTCCTTTTTACATTTTATCCTTTGGCAAGCACCTTGTGTTGGAAAGATCCTGATATATTATCCAATTCGATGTAAGTTAGCATGAACCATTATTGTTGACATTACCCTTGAGGTAAAAGGTTCGGAGGCAACACTATAAGCCCCTATATTTCTCTATGTCCGATTAAAACTTCATACCCATAAGTATTGCGTGAGTGTTAGCAATTGTGAAAGACTAAATGATAGTTGAGTATGTGGACTTGCTGAAAAGCTCTTATATTGACTCTTTTTGATGTTATGATTAATTGCAATTGCTTCAATGACCGAGATTATAGTTTGTCAGTTTTCAGTGAAGTTTCTGATTCATACTTGACATTGTGAATATATTGTTACTTTAGCATAAGAAATCATATGAAAAAATATATATACGTTGTTGTTATAAGAATGATCATGATGCCCTCATGTCAGTATTTTATTTTATCGACACCTCTATCTCTAAACATGTGGACATATTTTTCGATTTCGGCTTCCACTTGAGGACAAGCGAGGTCTAAGCTTGGGGGAGTTGATACGTCCATTTTGCATCATGCTTTTATAACGATATTTATTGCATTATGGGTTGTTATTACACGTTATGTCACAATACTTATGTCATTTCTCTCTAACTTTACAATGAAGAGGGAGAATGCCGGCAGCTGGAATTCTGGGCTGGAAAAGGAGCAAATATTAGAGACCTATTCTGCACAACTCCAAAAGGCCTGAAACTCCACGAAATTTATTTTTGGAATTAATAAAAAATATTGAGCGAAGAAAGTACCAGAGGGGGCCCACACCCTGGCCACGAGGGTGGGGGGCGCGCCCTACCCCCCTGGGCGCGACCCCTGCCTCGTGGGCCCCCCGGCAGGCCTCCGGTGCCCATCTTCTGCTATATGAAGTCTTTTACCCTAGAAAAAATCATAAACAAGCTTTCAGGACGATACACCGCCGCCACGAGGCGGAACCTTGGCGGAACCAATCTAGGGCTCCGGCGGAGCTGTTCTGCCGAGGAAACATCCCTCCGGGAGGGGGAAATCATCACCATCGTCATCACCATCGATCCTCTCATCAGGAGGGGGTCAATCTCCATCAACATCTTCACCAGCACCATCTCCTCTCAAACCCTAGTTCATCTCTTGTATCCCATCTTTGTCCCAAAACCTCATATTGGTACTTGTGGGTTACTAGTAGTGTTGATTACTCCTTGTAGTTGATGCTGGTTGGTTTATTCGGTGGAAGATCATGTGTTCAGATCCTATATGCATATTAATACCCCTCTGATTATGAACATGAATATGATTTGTGAGTAGTTACGTTTGTTCTTGAGGACATGGGAGAAGTCTTGCTATAAGTAGTCATGTGAATTTGGTATTTGTTTGATATTTTGATGAGATGTATGTTGTCTTTCCTCTAGTGGTGTTATGCCAACGTTGACTACATGACACTTCACCATTGTTTGGGCCTAGAGGAAGGCATTGGGAAGTAATAAGTAGATAATTGGTTGCTAGAGTGATAGAAGCTTAAACCCTAGTTTATGTGTTGCTTCGTAAGGGGCTGATTTGGATCCATATGTTTCATGCTATGGTTAGGTTTACCTTAATACTTCTTTTGTAGTTGCGGATGCTTGCAATAGGGGTTAATCATAAGTGGGATGCTTGTCCAAGAAAGGGTAGTACTCAAGCACCGGTCCACCCACATATCAAATTATCAAAGTAACAAACGTGAATCATATGAGCGTGATGAAAACTAGCTTGACGATAATTCCCATGTGTCCTCGGGAGCGCTTTTCTCTATATAAGAATTTTTCCCGGCTTGTCGTTTGCTACAAAAAGTATTGGGCCACATTGCTGCACCTTATTTACTTTTGTTATTTGTTACCCGTTACGAATTACCTGATCACAAAACTATCTGTTACCGATAATTTCAGTGCTTGCAGAGAATACCTTACTGAAAACCGCTTGTCATTTCCTTCTGCTCTTCGTTGGGTTCGACACTCTTACTTATCGAAAGGACTATGATAGATCCCCTACACTTGTGGGTAATCAATGGTCTGGAAGGAGAGCATGAAGGCTCCGGTGGTCGAACAATGGAGGAGGAAAGACGTGATCATGATGGCTCCGGTGACCGAATGCCCGTGGAAGAAGGAGACCGTGATGACAGCTCCGGTGACCGAATAGATGAGGGAGCTGTTGCAAAGTCTGGCGAGGTATATATATTAATTAAGCTTGTGCTGACTACTTAATTTATGCATTAATTGTTTTGGTATGTACATATATTAACTCTTCTTTCTTCTTTTATAGCCCTCCGGATCGATCCAAACTTCAGTAACGAGACGAGGCCCAAAGAAAAGGTTGCACCAGGATGAAAGGTTCACGATCACAACAATCTCGGACGATGGCCAACCAATTGAACCCAGGCGGACCAAGGATGCATTTTCTACTCAGTGCGGAGCTATTGTTAGGGACAGCATCCCGATCAGCATCTAGCTATGGAATAAGCCTAAGAACGAAGACCCTCAAGTTTCTTATGTCACCGATAGACAGAAAGATGATCTTTGGACCTTGCTGAAGGCAAATTTCACCCTACCGCCAGAGGAAGATCCGAATAAGCCAGTTATAGAGCCATTGTTCAAGGCGTGTGCGCTTAAGAAGATGGAAGATCTATTCAGGAGGTGGAAGAATGAGTTGAATTTAATGTTTGTCGACAAAGGGAAGACTCCAGAATTCACCGGCCGATTTGAGAAGATAAGAGATCAGTGGCCCGCATTTGTGGCCTACAAGACATCGGACAAGAGTAAGAAGATGTCAGAGACAAACAAGATAAATGTTGCAAAGAAGTTGTATCACCATCACATGGGGTCAGGTGGCTACCTCAAAGCCCGGCCGCTGTGGGACAAAGCTGAGAATGGCCTGATTGCTAAAGGGGTCGAACCAGAGACATTGAACTGGCCAGACCGTTCAACGACTTGGTTCTTTGGGGTTGGGGGAACTTTGGACCCTGAAACAAGGAAGTGCGTTTGGACGGACGAGCAACTTGCAATACCCATCAAGAAGCTTCAGAAGTATATCGCTGCAGCGCAGCAAGGGACGTTCATTCTTGACAGAGAGAAGGATGAGTTGACTGAGGCCCTCGGGAATCCTGAGCACCCTGGACGAACACGAGGCACGCCAGGCTCCGTTGTGTGGAAGGTTGGGTTTCCCTTCGCAAGCGGTTACAAAACCCAGGAGAGTAAGAGGAAACAGGAGCTAAGCGAAATGTAGAAGCTCAATGCAAGAGTACTAAAGCTAGAGGAACAAGTTGAGAGCCAGCAAGCTGCCGGAGCTACCCCAGAAGCTACCCCACCATCTCAGCGGAGAAGCAGTGTGGCTTCCACGGAGCTCGTTCAGCAGCCTGACTTCACAGCTCCTACCTACCTTGTGGATGATATCACAGAGGCTCAACATTGACAGCTGATGATGAAATGCCAAAACCTCACCTTGAAGGCGGCTGTCGGCTCTGTTGCACCTCCTCAACCTGACAAAACTTTTCACTGCCATCTGATTCCACATGGCTATGTTGTTGTGTTGGTGGATGAAGTAATGAAGGGATTTGAGGAGCTCGAGCTTGACTATCCTACAGGTGAAGGGGAGACTCAGTTGGGTTATGCTCTGAGGAATACATGTCTATGGTGGAAGGAGTACATCAAGCTCCCGAACTGGACGTCTCCGCCTCCTCCTCCTCCTCCTCCTCCGGCGAGTTAGGGAACTCCGCCTCCTCCTCCTCCTCCTTCGGCAAGTGATCAAGGCACTCCGCCTCCTTCTACGGCTCCTTCGGCGCGTGAGGCGGGCACTCCGCCTCCTCCTTCACCTCCTCCGGCGTGTCCGAGCAGTTCGCCTCCTCCTCCACCTCGTCAGCAATGGCGGAAGACAGACGCCACCGCTCCGGCTCCTCTGGCACGTCGGAGCACTCCGCCTCCTTCTCCACCTCGTAAGCAACGACGAAAGAGAGAAACCGCCGCTCCGCCTACTAGCAGTACATCCAGAGGCAGGAGGCAATTCGGATACGGTCCATCTCTCAAGACTTCAGAAAAGTTACCATACGAGAGGACCGAGAAGGAAAACACGGAGATCTGTGAAGCCCAAGTAAGGGGCTTTTTTGCAAATAAACCTCCACCTCTGAAGGAGATGATAGATCCGGTGAAATTGAAGCGCACTATCGATGCCCTGAAGCGACCACCACCGCCTTCGCCGGATTCCAACTATGTCCGCGCTCTTAAAAAGACATATGAAGATGCGCGGCGGTCGGGAAGTACATCCAATGATAAAAGGTTAGCAGAACGAAGAAGTGGGAAAAAATTCCACAGCTCGACGAACAGGTGAACCAATCGTGCCCCCGCTCAAGGTGTTTAGTGATATCGTCGCTAATCTGTCGGGGATGGTGATACGTCTCCAACGTATCTATAATTTTTGATTGCTCCATGCTACTTTATCTACTGTTTTAGGCAATATTAGGCTTTATTATCCACTTTTATATTATTATTGGGACTAACCTATTAACCGGAGGCCCAGCCCAGATTTGCTGTTTTATGCCTATTTCAGTGTTTCGAGGAAAAGGAATATCATACGGAGTCAAAACGGAACGAAATCAACTGGAGAAGTTATTTTTGGAAGGAGAGCAACCTGATAGACTTGGAGTGCACGTCAGGGGAGTCCCGAGCTGCCCACGAGGGTGGGGGGCGCGCCAACCCCCCCTGGGCGCGCCCCCTGCCTTGTGAGCACCCCGGAGGTCCACCGACGTACCCCTTGCACCCATATATACCTACGTACCCTAAAACTTCCAGAACAAAAGATAGATCAGGAGTTCCGCCGCCGCAAGCCTCTATAGCCACCAAAAACCTCTCGGGGCCCGTTCCGGCGCCCTGCCGGAGGGGGGTCCCATCACCGGTGGCCATCTTCATCATCCCGGCGCTCTCCATGACGAGGAGGGAGTAGTTCACCCTCGGGGCTGAGGGTATGTACCAGTAGCTATGTGTTTGATCTCTCTCTCTCGTGTTCTTGAGGTGATACGATCTTGATGTATCCCGACCTTTGCTATTGTAATTGGATCTTATGATGTTTCTCCCCCTCTATTCTCTTGTGATGAATTGAGTTTCCCCTTTGAAGTTATCTTTTCGGATTGAGTCTTTTATGAGAACACTTGATGTATTTCTTGCCGTGATTATCTGTGGTGACAATGGGATATCATGTGCCACTTGATGTATGTTTTTGTGATCAACTTGCGGGTTTCGTGACATTGGGAACCTATGCATAGGGGTTGGCACACGTTCTGGACTCTCCGGTAGAAACTTTGGGGCACTCTTTGAAGTACTTTTATGTTGGTTGGATGAATCTGAGATTGTGTGATGCATATTGTATAATCATGCCCACGGATACTTGAGGTGACAATGGAGTATCTAGGTGACATTAGGGTTTTGGTTGATTTGTATCTTAAGGTGTTATTCTAGTATGAACTCTATGATGGATCGAGCGGAAAGAATAGCTTTATGTTATTTTACTACGAACTCTTGAATAGATAGAACAGAAAGAATAACTTTGAGGTGGTTTCGTACCCTACCATAATCTCTACGTTTGTTCTCCGCTATTAGTGGCTTTGGAGTGACTCTTTGTTGCATGTTGAGGGCTTGTTATATGATTTATCTATGTTATTATTGTTGAGAGAACTTACACTAGTGAAAGTATGAACCCTAGGCCTTGTTTCCTATCATTGCAATACCGTTTACGCTCACTTTTACAACTTGTTACATTGCTGTTTTTATTATTTCAGATTACAAAAACCTATATCTACTATCTATTTTTCACTTGTATCACCATCTCTTCGCCGAACTAGTGCACCTATACAATTTACCATTGTATTGGGTGTGTTGGGGACACAAGAGACTTTTTGTTATTTGGTTGCAGGGTTTTTTGAGAGAGACCATCTTCATCCTACGCCTCCTACGGATTGATAAACCTTGGGTCATCCAGTTGAGGGATTTGCTACTGTCCTACAAACTTGTGCACTTGCAGGCCCAACAACGTCTACAAGAAGAAGGTTGTGTAGTAGACATCAGATGGTGCCATGTATCAATCCAGCTGATTACCTGGCCGATGACGTACATTTTGAAACAATGGAGGGGGATGAACTCAGATACCAGTGCGGTAAGCCTCTCATCAAAGATGGAAGTCCTCCTCCAACAATGATGATGCAAAGATTCTATGAATGGTACTTGGAAACCTGCAGCGATTCTGGGAAGGATGTTTTGATGATGAGAATTAAAGAGGAGCACGACCTCGTTGGAACTGGCCTGTTCTTTGTAGAATTTGATGAGTTATTCAAGTTTGACAATCAAAAGGCCCTCAACAAATCACTCGTGACTTGCTACTATCTATAAGTACTACTTTTGTAATTAAGTCTCTTTATATAGCTCAGCTCTTTCATTGCATGTGTATATATAATTATCCTTACTATAATATGCAGATTGAAGATCGTCGAATGCAGAAAAGCACAAATCTATGACATTGGGTACACTAACCCAAGTATCATACATGAATGGACGGTTAAACACAATGTCACAGAAACCAAGGAAAACTTGCTACAATCGTTGCTCAAGAATCAAAACAAAGATAAAATACTCTTTCCTTACAACTTCAAGTGAGTGTTACTGTCTTGTGCATATTCGGTTTCCCTTCTTATTTGAGGTTATAGTAATGTAACTGATGAGGTATGCATGCGTGCGCAGCTTCCACTTTATTCTCCAAGAGATTAAGCTTCAGCGGGGAGTAGTAACCGTCTTAGACTTGAGACAAAAAGATCCCGAGGACTATGCGTACATGACTCAAATGCTCCAGAAGTAAGTTCAATCGATCATTACCGCACCATGTTGGCAACTTTATCCATTTCCTGATATCAAGTAATTATTTTCTTTGTCTGGCAGTGTTTGGAAAGAGTTCACCGCAATTACTCCGGGATTGCCGACCGAGCTGTGATTTACACATCCGAAAGTAAGTACTACTGGTTAGTTCCGCGCATCTCGCATTGATTCTAGCTAGTTTCATCAATACCATTAGCATGCTTGCTTATCAGTTTGATTGACCTCTATTTCTCGTGAAGTGCTTGTGGCAGGAACGCGGGAATGATTTCTGTGGATACTACGTTTGCGAGTCCATCTACAACGCGACGGCCTCTAATAAGCGGGCTACTCTAGAAAAAATATGAAGTGCGTAAACAAAAATATTCACAATTTTATTTTATTACCATCATTTGTGTTGAGTTTCATTCATATACATGTAATGACCCCCTTCTTAAATTTAGATCTGGCAGATGCGGGATGAACTCCTACCACAAGATCGCATGCGAGCAATTCAAGAGGAATTGGCAGGATTCTTTCTTGACCACGTCATCAATAAAGCCGGAGAATACAATGTGGAAATTGATATAGACATGAGATGTTAGGGATTGTAAGAGATCTTATATCGTATATATGTAGCTAGTAGCATTGGATAGATATACGAAAACTTGTTGTTCGACCAATCTCTCGGAGAAAGAGAGGTCGATCACTCCTCTCTGTATATCTTCATGACGATCTTGTGTACTTAATGGTTCCTTCATTTAATTACTAGCTAGCATGTCGAGTTCTCTCTATACATATAGTAGCTAGCATCGACCAAGCATGGAGATAAGAGAGGTCACTTCTCTCTATTAGTTAGCTAACACAATATATGAAACCCCTAAATTAACCCTCCAAAAAACCCTACCCCCCGATACGTCTCCAACGTATCTATAATTTTTGATTGTTCCATGTTGTTATATTATCATTCTTGGATGTTTTATAATCATTTTATAGTCATTTTATATCATTTTTTGGTACTAACCTATTGAGATAGTGCCAAGTGCCAGTTGCTGTTTTTTAGCATGTTTTTTACATTGCAGGAAATCAATATCAAAAAGAGTCCAAACACCGCGAAACTTTTTGTGGATTTTATATGCACCATAAGACTATTGATGGGCGAGAGCAGCACCTGGTGGGGTGCCCCGAGGGGGGCACAACCCACCAGGGCACGCCTGGGGGCCCAGGCACGCCTAGGTGGGTTGTGCCCACCTTGGTGGCCTCCCGCACCCCCTCTTTGCCCTATAAATTCCCAAATATTCCAAAAACCCTCGGGGTTAACCTAGATCAGAAGTTCCACCGCCACAAGGTTCTGTAGCCACCGAAAACCAATCTAGACCCCGTTCCGGCACCCTGCCGGAGGGGGGAATCATCTCCGGCGGCCATCTTCATCATCCCGGCGGCCACCATCATGAGGAGGGAGTAGTCCACCCTCGGGGCTGAGGGTCTGTACCAGTAGCTATGTGTTTAATCTCTCTCTCTCTCTCTCTCTCTCTCTTGTTCTTGATATGTCACGATCTTGATGTATCACGGGCTTTGTTAATATAGTTGGATCATATGGTGTTTTCCCCTCTCTACCTTGTTGTGATGAATTGAGTTTTTCCCTTTGAGATTTCATTGTTATCGGATTGAATACTTTTATGGATTTGAGAGCACTTGATATATGTCTTGCAATTGCATACTCCCAGTGACAATGGGGTATCATATTGATTCACTTGATATATGTTTTGGCACTCAACTAGCGGATTCCCGAGGTGACATTGGGGTAATCTATGCATAGGGGTTGATGCACGTTCTTGCTTTTGTTTCTCCGGTAGAAATCTTGGGGCACTCTTTGAAATTCTTTGTGTTCGATTGAATATTATGAATCTGAATTTGCTTTGGTGTTATTTTAGTATGAACTCTTGGTTAGATCGATCGGAGAGAATAGCATCGTGTTATTTTAGTATGAACTCTAGGATAGATTGATCGGAAAGAATAGCTTTGAGGTGGTTTCGTACCCTACAAACAATTTTGTCTTATGTTCTTTGCTAGATAGGAACTTTGGAGTGATTCTTCGTTTCACGTTGAGGGACGGTTATATGATCCAATTATATTAGCATTGTTGAGAGGTTGCACTAGTGAAAGTACGGATCCTAGGCCTCATTTTCAAGCATTGCAGTACCATTTTTGTGCCCGTTTACTATTTTCTACCTCGCTGTTTTTATTTATTTAGATTATAAAAATATATTTCTACCATCCATATTACACTACTATCACCATCTCTTCGTCGAACTAGTGCACCTATACAATTTGCCATTGTATTGGGTGTGTTGGGGGCACAAGAGATTTCTTGTATTCGGTTGCAGGGTCGTTTGAGAGAGACCATCTGCATCCTACACCTCTCACGGATTGATAAACCTTAGGGCATCCGCTTGAGGGAAAATTGCTACTATCCTACAACACTCTGCGCTTGGAGGCCCAACACGTGTCTACAAGAATAAATTTGTGTAGTAGACATCAAGCTCTTTTCTGGCGTCGTTGCCAGGGAGGTGAGTGCATGAAGGTATATCTTTAGATCTTGCAACTGAACCTTTTAGTTTCTTGTTTTATCACTAGTTTGGTTTATAAAAGAAAGCTACATAAAAATGGAATTGAGGTTGCATCATATTATTGAACATCTTTATAATATCTTTCTTGAAAATGATGGATCGGAAAATTGTGCTCAATTATTAGAAGAAGAAGTCAATAAAATGTTTGGCACAAAATATTTGAATGACGAGCATGATTGCAATGTTGTTAGTATGAATTCTTTTAATATCCATGATGCTAATGATATACAAAGGCATAAGCTTGGGGATGCTGTGTTTGATGAAGATGATATTTTTAGCCCCCCCAAGTTCTGATGAGAAAATTTATTATGATGATTGCACGCCTCCTGTTTATGATGATTATATTGGTGAAAGTAGATTCAGAGACGTCATGACTTTATTTAATGGTGAATCCACTATTTTGGAAGTGGTTGCAATTGATTATGACAACAAAGTTGCTATCTATGATGATTAGGGTGATGACATGTATGCTATAAAGAATAATGATAACCATGAAAGTTGTCATCATGATTTTAGTTTTCACTCTCATGATAGTTATTTTGTTGAGTTTTCTCCCACTACTATTGATGAGAAGAAATCTACTTATGTGGAGAGTAATAAAATTTCTATGATTATGCATCATGAAAAGAATGATTTATGTGATAGCTATATTGTTGAATTCATTCATGATGCTACTGAAAATTATTATGAGGGAGGAACTTATGCTTATAGGAATTGCAATAATATCAAGTTTCCTCTCTATGTGTTGAAAATCTTAAAGTTATGCTTGTTTTGCCTTCCTATGCTAGTTGATTCTTGTTCCCATAAGTTGTTTGCTCACAAAATACATATGCATAGGAAGTGGGTTAGGATTATATGTGATTTCCATGTGTCTCATGATGCTCTCTTTATGTTTCAATTCTTATCTTTTATGTGAGCATCATTGAAATCATCATGCTAGCTAAAAGGCATTAAAGAAAAGTGCTTGTTGGGAGACAACCCAACACTTTTACCTATTGTTTTTGTGTGTTCACATGATTATGCTACTGTAATCATGTTTTATAGCTTTTGTTTCAATAAAGTGCCAAGTAAAGCCTTTGGGATACTGTGGATGATAGTTGACTTGATTCTGTCCAAAAACAGAAACTTTTGCATCCAGTCCAGGAATTTCTAAAATTCACTGGAATTTGCTTTTGATCTGAATATTTTTACATGTGATAGATATACAAATTATCTATTTTTCAGAATTTTTGGAGTAGCAGAAGTATGGTTTGAGTACAAATTACTACAGACTGTTCTGTTTTTTACAGATTCTGTTTTCAATGCATAGTTTGCTCGTTTTCTAGTTTCTATGGCTTATATTGCTCAATATAAATTGTAAAATTGATATGCTACAGTAGGCATTGTGTGAGAACAATTATAAATCTTGTCTTTGACAGTACCAAAAGTGGAATGGTTTGCTCTTTATCATACTAACCTATCTCACAAAGTTTCGTTAAGTTTTGTGTGATTGAAGTTTTCAAGTTTTGGTTGAGATATCGATATGAGGAGAATAAGGAGTGACAAGAACCTAAGCTTTGGGATTTCCAAGGCACCCCAAAGTAATATTCAAGGAATATCCAAGCAACTTAGCTTGGGGATGCCCCGGAAGGCATCCCTTCTTTCGTCTCCAACATTATTGGTAACCTCACTTGGAGCTATGTTTTCATTCGTCACATGATATGTTTTTTGTTTGGAGAATCATTTTATTTTCTTATTATTTGCTTTCTTTTATTTATAATAATGTTTTGCATCTTTTATTTCAATAAAAATGTCAAGTATAGCCTTTGCCATGCTTATTTTGCAAGTCTATATGTTGCTGTTTCAAAACAGAAAGTTTATTGATGTTGCAAAAATTCCCTAGAAAATTTAGAATATGATAAAATGTTGAAACTTTTTGCAAAATAAGTTCTGATAAATTTTATTCAGTGTGGTATTTGTTTCATAATTTTTGGAGTTGAATATGTATTGATACTCTTGCATTCTTTACAGACTGTACTGGTTTGGCAGATTGCTGTTATGCTTGCATTGTTTGGATATGTTTGCTTGTTTAATGATTCTATTTGAGGATAGGAGTATTAAATATGCAGAGGCACTTAGTATGAATTGTTGAATAATAAGTTTCATGATTTTCTACAGTGGAGAATGATAAGGTTTTTGCATTGGTTTATACTAACTTATCTCACGAGTTCTTGTTGAGTTTTTTGTGGATGAAGTTTTTTAAGATTTAGAGAAACCGTGATATGAGAGAATTAAGGAGACACAAAAGCTCAAGCTTGGGGATGCCCAAGGCATCCCAAGATAATACTTCAAGAAGTCTCAAGCATCTAAGCTTGGGGATTGAAGGAAATATGCCCTAGAGGCAATAATAAAGTTATTATTTATTTCCTTATATCATGATAAATGTTTATTATTCATGCTAGAATTGTATTAACCGGAAACATAATACATGTGTGAATATATAGACAAACAGAGTGTCACTAGTATGCCTCTACTTGACTAGCTTGTTAATCAAAGATGGTTATGTTTCCTAACCATGGACAAAGAGTTGTTATTTGATTAACAAGGTCACATCATTAGTTCAATGATCTGATTGACATGACCCATTCCATTAGCTTAGCACACGATCGTTTAGTATGTTGCTACTGCTTTTATCCATGACTTATAAATGTTCCTATAACTATGAGATTATGTAACTCCGTTTACGGAGGAACACTTTGGTACTACCAAACGTCACAACGAATCGGGTGATTATAAAGGAGTACTACAGGTGTCTCCAAAGGCGGATGTTGGGTTGGCGTATTTGAGATTAGGATTTGTCACTCCGATTGTCGGAGAGGTATCTGGGCCCTCTCGGTAATGCACATCACTTAAGCCTTGCAAGCATTACAACTAATGAGTTAGCTGTGAGATGATGTATTACGGAACGAGTAAAGAGACTTGCGGAAACGAGATTGAACTAGGTATTGGATACCGACGATCGAATCTCGGGCAAGTAACATACCGATGACAAAGGGAACAACGATATTGTTATGCGGTCGACCGATAAAGATCTTCGTAGAATATGTAGGAACCAATATGGGCATCCAGGTCCCGCTATTGGTTATTGATCGGAGGCGTGTCTCGGTCATGTCTACATTGTTCTCGAACCGTAGGGTCCATGCGCTTAAGGTTTCGATGATGCTTATATTATGAGTTTATGAGTTTTGATGTACCGAAGGAGTTGAGTCCCGGATGAGATCGGGGACATGACGAGAAGTCTTGAAATGGTCGAGGCGTAAAGATCGATATATTGGACGACTATATTCGGAGTTCGGAAAGGTTCCGAGTGATTCGGTATTTTTGAGTCTGGGAGAGTTACGGAATTCGTATTGGGCCTTAATGGGCCATACGGGAAAGGAGAAAAAGGGCCAAAGGGTGCCGCCGCCTCCCTTGGTCTAGTCCGAATTGGACTAGGGGGGCGCACCCTTCCTTCCTTCTCCTTCTATCTTCCCTTTCCTTCTCTCCTACTCCTAATACATGGAAGGACTACTAGTTGGACTAGGAAAGGGGAATCCTACTCCGGTGGGAGTAGGACTCCCCATGGCGCCATAGAGAGGGCGGCCTCCTCCTCCCTCCCTCCTTTATATCTGAGGCAGAGGGCACCCCATGAACACACAAGTTGATCCTTGAGATCGTTCCTTAGCCGTGTGCGGTGCCCCCTCCACCATATTCCACCTCGGTCATATCGTAGCGGTGCTTAGGCGAAGCCCTGCGTCGGTAGAACATCAAGATCGTCACCACGCCGTCGTGCTGACGGAACTCTCTCTCCCCGAAGCTCTGCTGGATCGGAGCCCGAGGAGCGTCACCGAGCTGTACGTGTGTCAAGAACTCGGAGGCACCGGAGTAACGGCGCTGGGATCGGTTGGATCGTGAGGAGAACGTACGACTACTTCCTCTACGTTGTGAACGCTTCCGCTTCGGTCTACAAGGGTATGTAGACAACACTCTCCCCTCTCGTTGCTATGCATCACCATGATCTTGCGTGTGCGTAGGAAAATTTTTGAAATTACTACGTTCCCTTCAGTGGCATCCGAGCCTAGGTTTTTATGGTTTGATGTTTTGCACAAGTAGAACACAAGTGAGTTGTGGACGATACAAGTCATACTGCCTACCAGCATGTCATACTTTGGTTCAGCGGTATTGTGAGATGAAGCGGCTGGACCGACATTACGCAGACGCTTACGCGAGACTGGTTTCACCGTTCTGAGCACTCATGCTTAAAGGTGGTGGCGGGTGTCTGTCTCTCTCACTTTAGTTGAACCGAGTGTGGCTACGCCGGTCCTTGAGAAGGTTAAACGGAGTCTATTTGTGAAATATCGTTGTGGTTTTGATGCGAGGTGAGATTGGTTCTTGCTTAAGCCCGTAGTAGCCACGTAAAATTTGCAACAACAAAGTAGAGGACGTCTAACTTGTTTTTGCACGGCATGTTGTGATGTGATATGGTAAAGGCGTGATGCTATATTTTATTGTATGAGATGATCATGTTTTGTAACGAAGTTATCGGCAATCGGCTGGAGCCATATGGTTGTCGCTTTATTGTATGAAATGCAAACGCCCTGTAATTGCTTTACTTTATCACTAAGCGGTAGCGATAGTCGTAGAAGCAATAGATGGCGTAAACGACAACGATGCTACGATGGAGATCAAGGTGTCGCACCGGTGACGATGGTGATCACGACGGTGCTTCGGAGATGGAGATCACAAGCACAAGATGATGATGGCCATATCATATCACTTATATTGATTGCATGTGATTATTATCCTTTATGCATCTTATTTTGCTTTGATTGACGGTAGCATTTTAAGATGATCTCTCACTAAAATTATCAAGAAGTGTTCTCCCTAAGTATGCACCGTTGCCAAAGTTCGTCGTGCCGAGACACCACGTGATGATCGGGTGTGATAAGCTCTACGTCCATCTACAACGGGTGCAAGCCAGTTTTGCACACGCAGAATACTCGAGTTATACTTGACGAGCCTAGCATATGCAGATATGGCCTCGAACACGGAGACCGAAGGTCGGCGTGAATCATATAGTAGATATGATCAATATAAGATGTTCACCATTGAAAACTACTCCATCTCACGTGATGATCGGTTATGGTTTAGTTGATTTGGATCACGTGATCACTTAGATGACTAGAGAGATGTCTGTCTAAGTGGGAGTTCTTAAGTAATATGATTAATTGAACTTAAATTTATCATGAATTTAGTCTGGTAGTATTTTGCAAATTATGTTGTAGATCAATAGCTCGCGTTGTTGCTTTCATATGTTTATTTTATATGTTCCTAGAGAAAATTGTGTTGAAAAATGTTAGTAGCAATGATCGGATTGGATCCGTGATCCGAGGTTTATCCTCATTGCTGCACGTAAGAATTATGTCCTTAATGCACCGCTAGGTGACAGACCTATTGCGAGGAGCGGATCGCACGTTATGAGCGTTTGGCTAGCTCAATATGATGACTACTTGATAGTTTTGTGCACCATGCTTTATGGCTTAGAATCGGGACTTCAAAGATGTTTTGAACATCATGGACCATGTAAGATGTTCCAGGAGTTGAAGTTAATATTTCAAGCAAATACGAGTTAAGAGATATGAAGTCTCCAACAAGTTCTATAGCTAAAAGATGGAGGAGAATCGCTCAACTAGTGAGCATGTGCTCAGATTATGCAGGCACTACAATCGCTTGAATCAAGTGGGAGTTAATCTTCGAGATAAGATAGTGATTGATGAATTCTCTAGTCACCATCACCAAGTTAGTAGAACTTCGTGATGAACTATAGTATGCAAGGGATGATGAAAATAATTCCCGAGTTTTCATGATGATGAAATCGATGAAGGTAGAAATCAAGAAAGAACATCAAGTGTTGATGGTCAACAAGACCACTAGTTTCAAGAAAAGGGCAAAGGGATAGAAGGAACTTCAAGAAGAGCGGCAAGCAAGTTGTTGCTCAAGTGAAGAAGCCCAAAGTCGGACCTAAGCACGAGACTAAGTGCTTCTACTGCAAAGGGACTGGTCCTTTGGAAGCGAACTACCCCAAGTATTTGGTGGATAAGAAGGATGGCAAAGTGAACAAAGGTATATTTGATATACATGTTATTGATGTGTACTTTACTAGTGTTTATAGCAACCCTCGGTATTTGGTACTGGTTCGGTTGCTAAGAGTAGTAACTCAAAGCGGAGTTGCAGAATAAGCGAAACTAGTTAAGGGTGAAGTGACGATGTGTATTGAAAGTAGTTTCAAGATTGATATGATCATCATCGCACACTCCCTATACTTTCGGGATTAGTGTTGAACATAAATAAATGTTATTTGGTGTTTGTGTTGAGCATGAATATGATTTGATCGTGTTTATTGCAATACGGTTATTCATTTAAGTAAGAGAATAAACTGTTGTTACATTTACATGAATAAAACCTTATATGGTTACACACCCAATGAAAATGGTTCATGGGATCTCGATCGTAGTGATACACATATTCATAATATTGAGGCCAAAAGATGCAAGGTTAATAATGATAGTGCAACTTATTTGTGTACTTGCCGTTTAGGTCATATTGGTGTAAAGCGCATGAAGAAACTCCATCTTGATGGGATTTTGGAATCACTTGATTATGAATCACTTGATGCTTGCGAACCATGCCTCATGGGCAAGATGACTAAGACTCCGTTCTCCGGAACGATGGAGCGAGCAAGCGACTTATTGGAAATAATACATCTTGATGTATGAGATCCAATGAGTGTAAAGGCTCATGGCGGGTATCGTTATTTTCGACCTTCACAGATGATTTGAGCAGATATGGGTATATCTACTTGATGAAACATAAGTCTGAAATAGTTGAAAGGTTCAAAGAATTTCAGAGTGAAGTGGAAAAATCATCGTGACAAGAAAATAAGGTTTCTACGATCGATCGCGGAGACAAATGTTTGAGTTCTGAGTTTGGTCTTCAATTAAAACAATGTGGAATAGTTTCACAAATTCATGCCACCTGGTACACCACATCATAATGGTGTGTCCGAACGTCATAACCGTACTTTATTGGATATAGTACAATCTATGATGTTTCTTACCGATTTACCAATATCGTTTTGGGATCATGCATTAGAGACAGCTGCATTCACGTTAAATAGGGCACCATCTAAATCCGTTGAGACGACACTATATGAACTGTGGTTTAGCAAGAAACCAAAGTTGTCGTTTCTTAAAGTTTGGGGCTGCAATGCTTATGTGTAAAAAGTTTTCATCATGATAAGCTCGAACCCAAATCGGAGAAGTGCGTCTTCATAGAATACCCAAAGGAAATTGTTGGGTACACCTTCTATCACAGATCCGAAGGCAAGATATTCGTTGCTTAAGATGGATCCTTTCTAGAGAAGGAGTTTCTCTCGAAAGAAGTGAGTGGGAGGAAAGTAGAACTTGATGAGGTAATCAGTACTGTTCCTTATTGGAAAGTAGTTCATCACGAAATCTGTTCTTGTGACTACTATACCAATTAGTGAGGAAGCTAATGAGGATGATCATGTAACTTCGGATCAAGTTACTACCGAACCTCGTGGAGGTCGACAGATACGATCCGCACTGAGTGGTACGGTAATCCTATTCTGAAAGTCATGTTACTAGACCATGATGAACCTACGAACTATGAGGAAGCGATGATGAGCCCAGATTCCGCGAAATGGCTTGAGGTCATGAAATCTGATATATGATCCATGTATGAGAACAAAGTATGGACTTTGATGGATTTGCCCGATGATCGGCAAACCATAGAAAATAAATGGATCTTCAAGAGGAAGACGGACGTTGATAGTAGTGTTACTATCTACAAAGCTCGACTTGTTGCAAAAGGTTTTCGACAAGTTCAAGGGGTTGACTACGATGAGACCTTCTCACCCGTAGCGATGCTTAAGTCTGTCCGAATCATGTTAGCAATTGCCGCATTTTATGAAATTTGGCAAATGGATGTAAAACTGCATTCTGAATGGATTTACGGAGGAAGAGTTGTATATGATGCAACCGAAGGTTTTATCGATCCAAAGGAGCTAACAAAGTGTGCAAGCTCCAGCGATCCATTTATGGACTGGTGCAAGCATCTTGGAGTTGGAATATACGCTTTGATAAGTTGATCAAAGCATATAGTTTATCTGAGACTTGCGGTGAAGCCTGTATTTACTAGAAAGTGAGTGGGAGCACTACTGACATTTACGATATTATATGTAGATGACATATTGTAGATCGAAAATAATGTAGAATTATTCGCAAAGCATAAAGGAGTGTTTAAAGGAGTTTTTCAAAGAAAGACCTCGGTAAAGCTGCTTACATATTGAGCATCAAGATCTATAGAGATAGTTCAAGGCGCTTGATAAGTTTTTTTCAATGAGTACATACCTTGACAAGATTTTGAAGTAGTTCAAAATGGAGCGATCAAAGAAAGAGTTCTTGCACGTGTTACAAGGTGTGAAATTGAGTAAGACTCAAAACCCGACCACGGCAGAAGATAGAAAGAGAATGAAAGTCATTCCCTATGCCTTGGCCATAGGTTCTATAAAGTATGCCATGATGTGTACCAGATCATTGTATACCCTACCTTTGAGTTTGGCAAGGAGTACAATAGTGATCTAGGAGTAGATCACTGGACAGCGGTCAAAATTATCCTTAGTGGAATAAGGATATGTTTCTCGATTATGGAAGTGACAAAAAGGTTCGTCGTAAAGGGTTACGTCGATGCAAATTTTTGACACCGATCTGGATGACTCTAAGTCTCGATCTAGATACATATTGAAAGTGGGAGCAATTAGCTAGAGTAGCTCCGTGCAGAGCATTGTAGACATAGAAAATTGCAAAATGCATAATGGATCTGAATGTGAAAGACCCGTTGACTAAGATTCTCTCACAAGCAAAACATGATCACACCTTAGTACTCTTTGGGTGTTAATCACATAGCGATGTGAACTAGATTACTGAATCTAGTAAACCCTTTGGGTGTTGGTCACATGGCGATGTGAACTATGGGTGTTAATCACATGATGATGTGAACTATCGATGTTAATCACATGGTGATGTGATCTAGATTATTGACTCTAGTGCCAGTGGGAGACTGAAGGAAATATGCCCTAGAGGCAATAATAAAGTTATTATTTATTTCCTTATATCATGATAAATGTCTATTATTCATGCTAGAATTGTATTAACCGGAAACATAATACATGTGTGAATATATAGACAAGCAGTGTCACTAGTATGCCTCTACTTGACTAGCTTGTTAATCAAAGATGGTTATGTTTCCTAACCATGGACAAAGAGTTGTTATTTGATTAACAAGGTCACATCATTAGTTGAATGATCTGATTGACATGACCCATTCCATTAGCTTAGCACACGATCGTTTAGTATGTTGCTCTGCTTTTATCCATGACTTATACATGTTCCTATAACTATGAGATTATGCAACTCCGTTTACGGAGGAACACTTTGGGTACTACCAAGCGTCACAACATAAGCGGGTGATTATAAAGGAGTACTACAGGTGTCTCCAAAGGCAGATGTTGGGTTGGCGTATTTCGAGATTAGGATTTGTCACTCCGATTGTCGGAGAGGTATCTCTGGGTCCTCTCGGTAATGCACATCACTTAAGCCTTGCAAGCATTACAACTAATGAGTTAGCTGTGAGATGATGTATTACGGAACGAGTAAAGAGACTTGCGGAAGCGAGATTGAACTAGGTATTGGATACCGACGATCGAATCTCGGGCAAGTAACATACCGATGACAAAGGAACAACGTATGTTGTTATGCGGTCGACCGATAAAGATCTTCGTAGAATATGTAGGAACCAATATGGGCATCCAGGTCCCGCTATTGGTTATTGACCGGAGACGTGTCTCGGTCATGTCTACATTGTTCTTGAACCGTAGGGTCCGCACGCTTAAGGTTTCGATGACAGTTATATTATGAGTTTATGAGTTTTGATGTACCTAAGGAGTTCGGAGTCCCGGATGAGATCGGGGACATTACGAGGAGTCTCGAAATGGTCGAGACGTAAAGATCGATATATTGGACGACTATATTCGGAGTTCGGAAAGGTTCCGAGTGATTGGTATTTTTGAGTCTGGGAGAGTTACGGGAATTCGTATTGGGCCTTAATGGGCCATACGGGAAAGGAGAAAAAGGGCCAAAAGGGTGGCCGCCGCCCTCCCCTTGGTCTAGTCCGAATTGGACTAGGGAGGGGGGGCGCACCCTTCCTTCCTTCTCCTTCTATCTTCCCTTTCCTTCTCTCCTACTCCTAATACATGGAAGGACTACTAGTTGGACTAGGAAAGGGGGAATCCTACTCCCGGTGGGAGTAGGACTCCCCATGGCGCGCCATAGAGAGGGCCGGCCTCCTCCTCCCTCCCTCCTTTATATCTACGGGGCAGGGGCACCCCATGAACACACAAGTTGATCCTTGAGATCGTTCCTTAGCCGTGTCGGTGCCCCCTCCACCATATTCCACCTCGGTCATATCGTAGCGGTGCTTAGGCGAAGCCTGCGTCGGTAGAACATCAAGATCGTCACCACGCCGTCGTCCGACGGAACTCTCTCTCCCAAGCTCTGCTGGATCGGAGCCCGAGGAGTGTCACCGAGCTGTCGTGTGTCAAGAACTCGGGGCGCCGGAGTAACGGCGCTGGGATCGGTTGGATCGTGAGGAGAGCGTCGACTACTTCCTCTCGTTGTGAACGCTTCGCTTGGTCTACAAGGGTATGTAGACAACACTCTCCCCTCTCGTTGCTAAGCATCACCATGATCTTGCGTGTGCGTAGGAATTTTTTTGAAATTACTACGTTCCCTTCAGGGATGCCCTGGTAGGCATCCCACCTTTCTTCATCAACAATTATCGGTTAGTATCGGGATATCCTAAGTTTTTGCTCCTTCACATGATGTGTGCTATCCTTTAAATATCATTCTGTTTTGTTTTGCTTGATGTTTAATAAAATACTAAGATCTGAAAGTTTTTACATAAAATAGAGTCCTCAAATAGTTGCCAGGGAGGCTAGGTAAGCGGCACTCACATCCCGTCAACGAAGCTCTTTTCCATGGAATTGCTCTAGTGCTTCACTTATATCTTTTTGAGCATGGTGTGCTTTAGTATATTTTAAGAAATTCTCTCTTGTTTCACTTAAATTGATCTTCACTTATATTTGTTTGAGCTTATCAAAAGCAACATATGAAAATTAGTCCCAAGGTGGTAGATATCCAAGAAGGATATAATAAAAACTTTCATGAAGATCATTGGACAAAATAAACTTGATTCCTTGTAATAGTTTTGAGATATGATGATGTGATATGTGAGTCATGTTGATGAGTAATTGTGCTTTAGTAAGAATATTGGTGTTAAGTTTGTGATTCCCTATGCAAGCACGAAAGTCAATAGTTGTGCAATGAAATTACATCCTACTTTTGGTGCATTATTCAGTGTTAATTATGCTCAATGCTCGCTTATGAGATTATTTGTTTCTTGGTTGGTCGCTTCTCAATCTTTTGCTAGCCTTCATTTTGCACTAAGTATGATCACTACTTGTGCATCCAAAATCCTTTAAACCAGTTTTGCCACATGAGTCCACTATACCTACCTATATGCGGTATTCTTTTGTCGTTCTAAGCAAATTTGTATGTGTCATCTCTAATTTCAAAATAAATTTCTCTTTTTGTGCTTGTACCGCTTGCGAGGCGGGGTGGGGTGGCCAATATTTTCCATGCTATATGTGTTGTTCTCACGATGAGTGTTTATTCACTTGTCATTGCACGAGAGTAAGGCAAATGTATTAGGGATGCCCAGTCCCGAAATGAAAAATGAATTTACTTTGTGTTGTCAAATAATAAATTCCTTGGAAAGTCTTGGTATGGAGGGCACCCGTGGATACGGTTAGCCATGGAAAGTGAAAGTATGGTGGAAAAAGGAATAAACTTTATTTTCTGTTTGGGAACCGCCTATTATATATCTAGCATTGAAAGTGTTGAGAGCTCTAAGTCGTTTTCTTTGGTGGGAAAAGTATGCCTCTCAAAATGTTTTTATCTCTCAATTTTCGCTTTGAGCTCTGGCACCTCTACAAATCCCTACTTCCCTCTACGAAGGGCCTTTATTTTACTTTATGCAATTTTTATTTTGAGTCTCCATCTTCTCTTATAAAGCACCAACTAGGGGGCACTATTATCATACCTGAGCACTGGGTGTAGCTAATATGCGAGTGTGTTTCATGAATGGATCAGTTGAGCATGTTGGGCTAGGGATAACTTATTTTAGCGTTGATATTTTGAAAGACATGGTTGCTTGTTGATATGCTTGAGTATTTAAGTCCTCATGTCAAAACTAGACTATTGCTTTGAACCATATAAAAGTCCGGAAGTCCATGCTGCAAAGAAAAGAATATGAGATGACATGATAGGCAGCATTCCACATCAAAAATTCTCTTTTTATAATTTACCTACTCGAGGACGAGCAGGAATTAAGCATGGGGATGCTGATACGTCTCCAACGTATCTATAATTTTTGATTGTTCCATGCTATTATATTATCATTCTTGGATGTTTTATAATCATTTTATAGTCATTTTATATCATTTTTTTGGTAATAACCTATTGACATAGAACCAAGTGCCAGTTGCTGTTTTTTGCATGTTTTTTACATCGCGGGAAATCAGTACCAAACGGAGTCCAAACACCGCGAAACTTTTTGTGGATTTTTTATGGACCAGAAGACTCTCGATGGGCCAGAGCAGCACCTGGGGGGTCCCCGAGGGGGGCACAACCCACCAGGGCGCGCCTGGGGGCCCAGGCGCGCCCAGTGGGTTGTGCCCACCTCAGTGGCCTCCCGCACCCCCTCTTTGCCCTATAAATTCCAAAATATTCCAAAAACCCTCGGGGTTAACGTAGATCAGAAGTTCCGCCGTCGCAAGGTTCTGTAGCCGCCAAAAACCAATCTAGACCCCGTTTCGGCATCCTGCCAGAGGGGGGAATTATCTCCGGTGGC
The DNA here is from genome assembly GCA_021437245.1 of Aegilops speltoides. Classification (NCBI taxonomy): domain Eukaryota; kingdom Viridiplantae; phylum Streptophyta; class Magnoliopsida; order Poales; family Poaceae; genus Aegilops; species Aegilops speltoides. The sequence continues at coordinate 494,234,347 of CM038147.1, read as the reverse complement.
CATCTTCATCATCCCAGCGGCCACCACGGTGAGGAGGAAGTAGTCCACCCTCGGGGCTGAAGGTTTGTACTAGTAGCTATGCGTTCAATCTCTCTCTCTCTCTCTCTCTCTCTCTCTCTCTCTCTCTCTCTCTCGTGTTCTTGAGATGTCACGATCTTGATGTATCGCGGGCTTTGTTAATATAGTCGGATCATATGGTGTTTTCCCCTCTATATCTTGTTGTGATGAATTGAGTTTTTCCCTTTGAGATTTTGTTGTTATCGGATTGAATACTTTTATGGATTTCAGAGCACTTGATATATGTCTTGCAATTGAATACTCATGGTGACAATGGGGTATCGTATTGATTCACTTGATATATGTTTTGGCACTCAACTCGCGGATTCCCAAGGTGACATTGGGGTAATCTATGCATAGGGGTTGATGCACGTTCTTGTCTTTGTTTCTCCGGTAGAAATCTTGGAGCACTCTTTGATATTCTTTGTGTTGGATTGAATATTAAGAATCTGAATTTTCTTTGGTGTTATTTTAGTACGAACTCTTGGTTAGATCGATCGAAAAGAATAGCCTCTCGTGTTATTTTAGTAGGAACTCTAGGATAGATTGATCGGAAAGAATAGCTTTGAGGTAGTTTCGTACCCTACAAACAAATGTTCTCCGCTAGATAGGAACTTTGGAGTGATTCTTCATTGCACGTTGAGGGACAGCTATATGATCCAATTATATTAGCATTTTTGAGAGGTTGCACTAGTGAAAGTACGGACCCTAGGGCTCATTTTCAAGCATTGCAATACCGTTTTTGTGCCCGTTTACTATTTGCTAACTTGTTGTTTCTATTTATTCAGATTATAAAAATATATTTCTACCATCCATATTACACTTTTATCACCATCTCTTTGCCGAACTAGTGCACCTATACAATTTGCCATTGTATTGGGTGTGTTGGGGACACAAGAGATTTCTTATATTTGGTTGCAGGGTCGTTTGAGAGAGACCATCTTCATCCTACACCTCTCATGGATTGATAAACCTTAGGTCATCCACTTGAGGGAAAATTTCTACTGTCCTACAACACTCTGCACTTGGAGGCCCAACACGTGTCTACAAGAATAAAGTTGCATAGTAGACATCACCCCCCCCCCTTCAAAAAAAAAACCCCAGGTCCTGAACAGCTGACGCATGGATGCCTTTTGGTCCCGGTTGGTGTTACCAACCGGGACTAAAGGCCCTCCTGCCTGGGCGCCCCGCATCGGCCACGTGGAGCACCATTTGTCACGGTTCGTAAGCGAACCGTAACTAAAGGTGTTGGGCTTTAGTCCCGACCCTTTAGTCCTAGTTCCAGAACCGGGGCTAATGGGCCTCTGGAATCGGGACAAATGGCCTGTTTTCTACTAGTGTATTATGGGCTTTTTTTTTCTCTTTTCTCTCATGGGCTTCTCTCTTTTCTGAAATGTATAGTTTTAAGAAAGGGCGACGCTAGGCGCCAGCTAGCCGGCCCAACTTTCGGCTGGACGCCTAGCAGTCGTTGGATTGAGAGGACGTTGACAGTCAGATCTCAACTCGTCTTTTCTGTTTTCTTTCCCTATCCTTTTCTTCGTCTCCAGCATGCATAGAGGGCCGCGAGCCCGTCGACCCCGCGATGGATGTGCGACCTTGAAGCACCGCCGGCTCGCACCGGTCGTTGTGCCATCGACACCGCTCGCCGGTTGATGCACCGGTGCCCCATGGCCCGCCCCCCCTTATGCAGCAAATCGGACCCATTAAAAAATCTTCCCGCCTGCCCCTGGAGCTCATCAACACTGCAGCTCCGCCGTGAAGCCATCACAGTTGTCGGTTGCATCAATGGTGAGGTGCTGGTTCCGGCTTTTGCCGCCGGTCTCTGGTTGAAACTTTTCAAAATAGGTTGAAGCTTTTCATGTCAACAATTGGAACTTTTCTGTTGTGTACTCGGAAGGTTGAAGCTTTCTATAAATCCGGTTGAAGCTTTCTACAAAGTGGGTTGAAGCTTTTCAATTCAACGGTTGCAGCTTCCCAATTCGACAGTTGTATCTTTTTTTATTTCATAGTGGTCGAATGAAACTTCTCTATTTCACTGGTCGAAGCTTTTAAAAACTACGGTTGAAGCTTTCACATGAATGGTTGTAGCTTTTTCAGTTGCACGGGTGGTCCGTCGAAACTTTTTCAAACTACGGTTGAAGCTTTCATATGGACGATTGTAACTTTTATTAGTACACGGTGTATGCTTGAAGCTTTATATGACGCGGGTTGAAGCTTTCGAATCAAACGGTTGTAGCTTTTTGGGTCGTCGGTTGCAGCATCATTGGAGGAGCAAAAAAAGTTTTCAGGTTCGTTTTGGGAGGAGATGGTTGCAGCGGTGGGGGAGGAGGTCGCGCCGCCGTGGTTGTAGCATCTCCAGTGGACGGTTCCAGCATGGGAAACTGTGAGTAGAAGCTCGCAAACGACATGTCCATGGCGGCTTTCCAACTCCGGCTCGCCGGGGCAGAAGGAACCTGCAAGACGGTGGCAGTGAAAGAAGTGGGCATGGATGCTGAGTTTGGAGGTGGGGACCTATGCGGTATTGGGGCTAGCCGGCTGTGGGGTCTGAAGTAGGAAGACGAGGAGCGACCGAGAGAGAGAAGGGGACCCGGGGGAAGAAGGCAAGCGGCTGAAAGAAGGGGGTCGGGAGAAAGAAGACGAAGGAAAATACGATAAGGTCAGGCAGGGAGTTGTGCTAGACGTATGATGGGCTTGATCACGTGGCTCGCGCGCGACCGGCTAAAGTTTCAGCCGGTGGGACGGGCACAAACATTTCCTATATACTTCACTAAAACATGAAAAAAAAAAAACTGCTGGTTCTCAAACAATAAAGGAAATTTTCAGTCCATTTTGAGCTGAACTGAGATTTGCCTTGTGCGTTGGATAACGGAAAACGGAAAAGTGTCCGAATTGAACTTGGGATCGCCAGGTTGTCATGATATATGCTCCCGGAACTCAATTTGGAGTCGGCACAAAAGATTTCACAGCACGGCAGCAGACATGCATGGCTGCTTACCTTAACACGCCGCGCGCGAGATTGTCTCTAAAGTCACTCTAAAGTCTAAACCCTAATCCCTGAAGTCGGTCCGGCATGTCGCGGCGGCTGCAGAGCTGGACCAGGGACCTCAGCAGCGGCGAGTCCACGAGGTTTCCCTTGAGCGCCAGCCAGCAGGCGGTAGTCGCCATCGCCGAGCTCGTCTACTGGGCGACAGTTGACGACGGAGCCGACGAGAGCGTGAGCGTGCGCGTGGCCGTACACGCCAACACCGGCGAGGAGACGGAGACGTTCGTGCTGTCACCGGAGAGCCCCATCTTGGGGCTGAGGTCGCCGGTGATGAACCAGGAGTTCTCGCTGGAGGTCCGCTCCGCTGCCCACGCGGTCGTTCGGTTAAACGGTTTCCTTCTCACAGTGCCGCCTGAACTGGGGACGGCCGACGACGAGTTCGATATGAGCTGCCCCGGCGACGACGAGCTGGTGAAAATGGAGCACGTCCCCGAGGGCCGGCGATTTCTTGGAGGCCCGGCGCCGTGGTTCGCCTCCGCGGGGTGCACGGCCGGCTGCATGCGGGTCGCCGTCGTGGAGGACCAAGAAGAAGAGGAAGAAGAAGCAGATAGCAAGGAGATCCTGGTGCTCTACCGCTACGCCCCTTTCTCGGTATCATCGGACGGCGTGGTGGAGCGAGGGAGCGCCAGGGTGCACCTTCTCCGGTTCATGGCCACCGGCGACCACACGGCGAGGTCGCTCGCGTGGGCCGGGTCCTCTCTGGTCCGGCTGATATACCCCAGTGACTTCAGCCAGCAGCTCCAGGAGCTATGGTCGAGCCTGGCGTCGCAGGTGAGCGTGCTGCCGCGCGCCGCGCGCGTCGAGGTGTTCGTCGACGTCGGCATCCTCCGGAGGTCGATGTTCGTCGACGACATCGACGGCATGCTCCGGAGGTCGTACTACACGCCCGAGCGCGGCATCCTCCGGAGGTCGATGTTCGTCGACGACATCGACGGCATGCTCCGGAGGTCGTACTACACGCCCGAGCGCATGGAGTGGATGCGCGCCGCGCTGGAGGACATGGTGGAGGAGCCGTGGCCCGGGCGCTTCACCGGCATGGAGCTGCACCTGCCGGAGCCGATGCGGCGCGACCATGATAAAGACGAAGCCGCCATCGACGACGATGACACGGACGCCGATGAACGGCCAGTGAAGCGAAGGAGGGTCGTCGCCGCCGGGGAGGATTGCCCCATCTGCTTGCAGCTGCTCGAGGGCGACGACCTCGCCGCGTGGCCCGGGTGTGGCAAGCCCCACGTCTTCCATGGCGCGTGCTTGGAGAGCGTCCTCGTGAACAGCAAGACGTGCCCTATTTGCAGGCGCACGCTGTACGTCGAGCCTAAATAAACTCTAAAGCAAGGAGGCTCGATGTTCGGCAAGTTGTTGTACAAATGTGCAACTAGCTGTTCTTCAGAAATTATTTGTTCTGCTGAAGGATAGCATTCTTGGGTTTCATGGTCAGTTCATCAATGAATGAATCATGTCAACTGTATTTGATTTGATTAAGGAGCTGTTCGGGAAACCACCAGCTCCGCCAAATCCAAGGATCCGCGGAGTATCCGTTTCCCCACTCCATAAATTTGAACTGCGGCTTGCGCTGCTCCGGGAGCGCAGTCACCGAGCGGGAGGGACTCCGAACAGGCCCTAAATCTCTGTAACTACACCGTTGAAGTGAAAATTGTTTGTTCAATCATGTAATTATTATGCACAAACAATTTATGGGAAATTCATATGCATCAACTGAACTTTCATATACATGTAGTGTTTCTAGATGAAAAACTCTACACAAACAAAACTGGACGTGGAAAAAAAATAGTTATATGAACTTACAGTTATAGGATGGATTTGTATGAACAAAGGAATTAATTAAGCTATGCACAATCACTTGTAGTCTATATAGTTTATGCTCTACACATGCAATGGGAGAGAGGGTTCTCCCAGAGGTCATAGTGCGGGAAGGTGGCCTCGGGGAGGCCTGTTCGTGTCTGGTGAGTGATCATCACATCCTCCACGAAATTCGCCCATGGCATGTATGGGTCGCCGAAGAACTTAGACATGAGCCCCTTGTCAGGCTTGATAGACTTGAGCCTATGTCGCCCCATATAGCGCCGGAAGCCAATGATCAGCTTCGCAAAGTTGCCACCATGGGTCATGACGAACACGTCTGACTTCAGGCATACCAGGAAGTCCAGTGCAGCGAGGCTGGTTACATGCTTCTTGAAATGCTCTATCTCCTCCTTGCTTGCGAGATCTTCTTTGGTAACCTGCAAGCAACAAAGATAATGGGTCAGTTGTCTCTACAACAAATCCACCTGCTGATGGTTGCTTGCCCATCATCCATGGGTAATTGTCTAAGTTTCCTTTCTGAATCTGTAGTTTCACGTTATGTCCATATAAAGGCACTTTGAAGTTTGAAGGCAACAAACAGGATTTGCAGTAAACACCTACCAAATTGGGGAACATATTCCTCAGAGGCGCCATTCTATTGTTTCCACCGTACACTTGCCCTGATGCAACATATATCTGAGTCTCCTTCGTATATCCCATTGCACGCAGAATGAAACCTATTTCCCCAGGCTCAAGCGGGCAGCGGCCTTCTTTTCTCTTTTCCAGTGCTAAAGACCAAAGGTGAGATCCATTCTGCATATATACAAGAGAAATATATGTAACTACTGTACTCTGTGACCTTATTCTCTTCAGGCTAAAATCATTGTCTAGACAATGAACATTAGTATATCACCTTGAAGCGTCTTGGCCATTGTTTCTGTCTATATTCAGCCATCATGGCTTTCTCCTCTCTGGTTCCAGCGAAATCACAAAAGGATAAACCCACCATTCCTTTCTCGAATCTAAGATGAAGAGCCCTTCAAAAGCAGGAATAACAGTGTGAGATATGTAAAAAATTGCCAACTCCAGGGCAGGTTACTCTGAAGATCATGAGCTACACTTACATGTATGGATTTACATTCCCAGTTCGATTCCGCATCCTTGTTGCCAGCTTGTCAGCCATTTCTTCAATGCCAGGTAGAAACTTTAAGGCGTGATAATTAACTCTACATCTGAGCCGGTTTATCTTCATTGGAACATTATCATACCTGAAATGATGAGTTTACATTACACTATGGTCATAAGTCGTGTACAAAGTAGCAAGGAATAAATAAACTGGGTGGGGTGAAGGGCCAAGTGGGAGAGGGGTAATAGGGAGCAATAGACTTGACCACAAAGGTCTCTAATGTGAAGATTTAGTCACAGGGCTAAGCAATTACTATGTAACAAATCTGAAGATATATGATCAAGATAAAGCCATGAAAATATCTTCATAAAATGATGTGAAGACTTACCCCAATCTATCAATGAATGGGCTAAGCAATTACAATGTAACAAATCTGAAGATATATGATCAAGATAAAGCCATGAAAATATCTTCATAAAATGATGTGAAGACTTACCCCAATCTATCAACGAATGGCTTGATAGACATTATCTTTTTCTCTTTGATCCTTGGAAGTACATTATCAACATAAAACTGCGCTGGCGCATATTTTGGGATATTTTTTACAGTACGCCTGTGAAAATCAACATAAATAATTACAGACGTTACAATTGAGTATGACAATATGTTGGCACGAAATAAAAACAACATCAGCAAGCAAAAACAAAGAAATATAAGCACATTTATCTAACCATGAAGTAAATGTAGAAATAGGCACCATTTTGCATCTGGCAGTACTGACATTTAACAAAAATTCACAGCCAATAGTCACAGAAATTGGCAGAATTTAATCACCACGAAAAATCTTATCTAGCAGACAGACCAGATGTACTGAATGTTGATAAGCCAGGTTGCAAGTAAAAGGAACTATAGCTATGTCAGCCAGCAAACTACCATGCCACACAATATACCAGTGCCAACTAATTATGAATAACACATATGACAGCAGCCACTGTAGTTCAAACCGCTATAATGAACTGGGATTGCAGTATCGACCAGCATGGCTAAATTATCTAACGATTGATAAAAATGTCACAAAGTGGAATGAGCATAAGCAAAATCCATTGCGATCCCCTCGCACCCTCAGAACTCACGGCATCCAATATAATAATCTGAATTGGATAAGCAAACTTATACTTGGGGAGTCAATTATGAGGTCTGAAGCAGAGATGATTCTAGTTTCACTGTTGCTGCATTAGCAATTTATTGCATAGCAATATAACAAACATGGGAAATGCATATGTAAGTTTGTAAAAAACAGAAACTGCACAGCACAAACAAGCAGCCGAAGTCACCTAGTTGGCTTGTTCATATTAAGACGCTCCAAGAGTAATTGTTCCCTCTCTAACAATATTAGAGCATCTCCAACGGCCGCGCTAAACGAGCGCCGCGCTGCAAAAAACGCCATTTTAGCGCTTCGCCGTGGCTTCGCTCAGCTGGCGCGCAGAAAAAGGCGCTGCTGCGATACCGGGTTGGTAGCGGTCAAAACCGCTTAACATGCGGTGTATTTGAGCGCCAGCTACTGCAGCTGCACACTCGAAGCGCTTCTCTCTCTCTCCTCGTCCTACTACCATGGGGCGCTCGGCGCCGCTTCGCCATGGACGCGCACACCGGCGCCCGCCACACCATCAGACATCCGCGACCCGCCGCCGCCGCCGCCGCCGCCGCCGCCGCCGAAACCCTAAGCGCGGCGGCGCGGGTGTCGCTGCCGCCGAGCTTCGCCGAAGGCGTCGGCCTCGCTAGCAACCTCTTCTTGCCGCCGCGGATGACTCTGGCGCCCGGCGCCGGGTGGCGTCGCGCCGGCGCCATCCGTGCCGCCGCCGCACCGTCAAGAAAGTACCCAATGCGGGCGAACGAAGAAAGGCAAAACATCCGCAAAGAAGAACAAAGGCGGCGGACGGCTCCGGCATGGCGAGGAAAAAGCTTGCGAGGCGTTCGACGGCATGGCGCCTCATCAAGCGCCGGCGAGTTCACTCGTTGAGCCAGCCGCTGACGCGCACCAAGTGTTCGACGAAATGCCCCCAAGGTGAAAAAATTTCCAAGTATTTTTTTCCTTCTTATTTTTCAATGCATCATCATTTTCATATAGATAGCTTATTTGCATTGTTCAAAAAATTGTAGTCTCAACGATGATGCATACATGTCCACTATGGGTGTTGGGTCCAACAATTCACATTGGTCTCAAACCAATGACATCCATTTCAAGACCATGAGTTTGAGGTGGGACGAGGAGGTGAGGAATTGTCGAGGCGCCGAGAGGAAGAGCGGCAATTACTCCACCACCGATGACAAGTTACTATGCAACACTTATTTGCATGTCTCCAAGGATCCATCCATTGGAGGTGATCAAAGTAGAGACAGCGTATTGAGGCGAATGATGAGAATACTATAATGCTCATAACAAGAGTGGAATTTACCGCTCGAGAGATCACTTGTCCCGATGGTCGACAATCAACTCGGATTGTCAAAAGTGGTGACAGCGCAAAAGTCGGTGGACAAGATTAACCCAAGTGGCACAAATGAGGATGATCGAGTAAGTGGCATCTCATATATGTTCATCATACTTGTTTTTGGTGATCGAAGTGCTAACTTGTTTTGTTTTTCTTGTAGTTGACATTGCACAAAACTTGTTCAAAAATGAGACAAGGACAACCAAGAAGGGAAGATCAAGAAAGGCGGATCTTTACCTTGCCTCATTGCTATGAACTGTTAAAGGATGATGAGAAATGGAAGAAGCGTGATGGTTTGGAGGATTTGCATTTGAGCGACAAGCGGAAGCGAGCAATTGAGATGGATGATGATGAGGAGGAGGATGATGCATCAAGTGATGACGGCAAGAGAAGCCCCACACCCAACTTCGGTTTCATACTCGAAGCCAAAACGACCGGATGGGTGCAAGAAAGACAAAACCGCAAGAAGAAGAAGAAAGGAGATGATGAGCTCAAAATGCTATGGAAGCTATTGTGAAGGCAAGGGTCGGAAGCGAATGAGGTGAGGAAAATGGCAAGGACCCAAGATCCGTGGCCGAGGAGAGGAGGTTGGCGGCCGAGGAGAGAAGGGTGGCCGAGGAGAGAAAGGTGGCTTTGGAGGAGAGGAAAGTGAGCAATGAGGAGCGAGCTAAGTTGTTGGAATGGGAGAAGCACTTGTTCTTCTTGGACACATCTAACCTCAATGCGGCGCAAAAGGAGTATGTCGACCTTGCTGACAAGAAGTCTTGATCCGAAAAAGAGCCTTGGTTCGTGTAATGGGTGGTGATGGCCTCGGCGCCATGGGAGGCATGGGTGGCTTTGGAGGCATGGGAGGCATGAGTGCACCTCCGGCCGCCATGGGAGGCATTGGTGGCTTTGGAGGCATGGGAGGCATGAGTGCACCTCAGGGGCCATGGGAGGCATGGGTGGCTTTGGAGGCATGGGAGGCATGGGTGCACCTCCAGGCGCCATGGGAGGCATGGGTGGCTTTGGAGCACCTTCCGACGCTATGGCCGCCATGGGAGGCATGGGTGCACCTCGACCGCCATGGGAGGCATGGGTGGCTTTGGAGCACCCTCCGACGCTATGGCCGCCATGGGAGGCATGAGTTTTGCTTCTCTCATGGGAGGTATGGGTGCACCTCCGGCCGCCATGGCTTCTCACACATTCCCATGAAGATGCCGTTGAAGATCTTGCCAACACCGTCGGAGCTTCACATGATGCGGTCTTGTGATGCGGTGCGTGAGGAAGGTTCATCTTGGAGGCGGAAGAGTCGTCTTGGAAGATGAGGACGAAGACGAAGAAGAGGAAGATGAAGATTGATGTGTCTTGTCTTGAACTTTTAGTTTGCATTTGAACTTGGTTGGATGAACTTGTGGGCATGATTTTGATGAACTTGTGGGCATGAACTTTTATTCATCAACTTGTTTGTGTCAAATTTTACATGTTCATTTTGTCCAAAATATCCATATATCCATATATGCAAAATGCAAGGCCTTGTAGGCTGTATGTATTGACTCTTTGGAGCGATGCTGTGTATTGTATTCTGCTGCTGACATTTGGAGCCAGCCTTGATGAGTAGCATAAAACATGCCTTACCTTGTAGCATAAACAGGTTTTTCTTGTGGCGCTATATAGCGCCGTTGGAGATGCTCTTAGTGTTGATTTTAACAAAAGAAAACAAACTTTAAAAATGAATACCATTCATGTGTTTACACTTTAGCATCAAGCTTTCAAACTAAAGGCAGCTAAGACAGACCAAAAGATGAAATGAAGAAACTAACCTTATACTGGTGAATAGCTCATCTTTTTCTGTGAACCAGTCAGGAATATCTCGAACAATGCGCACATCATCCTTCAAATAATTTATAAAATGATCTACATCGAAAATATCTTCAAATTTCCTGAACATACAAGGTTGTCAAATATTAAACACTTTTGCCAGAAGCTAACACGATAATGGATAAAAATTACAAAGGGGCATAAGCAAGCAGGAGTCCATTCAAAAGGAAATCAGAATTATCACTTACGTTTGATCTTTCCATATTTGATCTTGCTTCAGCACAGGCAAAATAAGTGTGGCGTTCATTATCTTAGCAATTGCGACAGCATTACATATCTGCGAATATATCAAGTAGTGCAATTAACTGACAGTATTCGATAAAACTTAGGCAAGGTAACATTTACTACATAAGCAAATGTTGCATAACACGCCATTAAATCTATGTCCTTTGAAACCAAGCATGGAAATAACATAATAATAATAATAATAAACATGTGTTATTAAGGCCAAAAAAGTTCAATAAACTGAAAAATGTGAATAGGCCACGTACGTACAGCTATGCGTTGCTGGTTTAATCCACCCTCAGCGTGAATAAAAATATACCCAGAAGTTTCGTTCTCTGGCACAAGATCTGCAGAATAGTAGAGAGAAAAGACAAAATTGATACTCATCAGGATGCAACCATGGTTTCAGGTGAATGGTTTTTGTATTTTTCTCAAGCTATCATGATGAACAGAAACAGAGGATGGGTACCCAAACAGTTTCACTTTAATCTTAGTCAAGCTATGTAGAGAACTCCTTATCCCCAAGAGGAAGCAACATGGATTATGGTTTCATGAAGAAAGCTCGTGTGTTACAGGTACAAAAAAGGGGTAACAAGATTTGAACAACCTGTTAAAGAAAGAAACATAGGCAGAGTATTTTGTTTCTGGGTTCCATTTCCACTTGTGCTCTCACAAACGCTATCATAATTTTATCCTCATTTCAAAGTCAGTCATTCACTTTTATCTCTCCAGCCAACCAACTTACGCTTGGTATATCTTGTTACCAAATATACTATGTCTAGCCTCTAGCAGGTCAACTGTTCAAGTTACTTATGGTCCTAATCAAATTTTATCAACTATCCAGGCAGCATATCGACTTTGCAGTAGTATCAACATATATGAAAAAAGACACCCAACAAAACTTATATGGAGAATATATACAGCCGTACAGTTATGGAACATCTTTGACCGCATTTCTACTGGAGCGATTAATTTCAGCACTTGCCTGAGATCTCGTCGCTGCGTCGCTCGGCACACGGCTTCCAAGACGTGGCGGCGGCATGCGGATTCTCCCACAAAGAGTTGCTCACCTGAAAAGTAACACCAAGCCAAGCCAAACAAACAAAAGTTAAAACAGATTGCACGCACAAATATCCACCGAGATGCAAGCTGAGATCAACATCACTTTACCCCGGGGCACTGGAGCCGAATCCCATCCTTGCGGCACAGGTAGGGCGCGTTCTAAGGGTCCAACAACAACACGAATGTCAGCAAGCATCAGGGATTCCGATGAGACGCGACGAAGATCGACGGGATCGGGGACTCACGAGGCGCGACCAGACGGAGGGGGCGGAGACGAGCGCGGCGAGGGCGACGCAGGCGAGGACGGCGAGCAGGATCCGGTAGGAGGGCGGGGCCGAGGGCGACCGGGGGTCCTCCAGCGCGAGGAGGGCGCGGACAGCGGCGGGGAGCGGGTACCTCTGGTGGAGCGGAGGGGGCGGGCGCAGCGCGCCGTCCTTGCCGCCGTCGCCGCGTGGGGAGGAGAGGAAGGGGGAGGAGGCGGAGGCGGAGGCGGCCTCCGCGTCGCGCTTCGCGGGCGAGCCGGAGGAGGCGCGGGCCGCCGCCGCCGCCACCGTGCCGTGCCGCAGCTCGGCCATGGCTGCGTCGGTGCGAGGAGTGGGAACTGTTGGGATCTCCCGAGTGACGTGCCCGTCGCCCTCCACCAGTGTGGGTAATCGCGAATCCGCGACCAGGTTCTCGTTTTCAGCGGAAATTTCGTCAAATTTTCGAAAAGTTCAGCAAAAATATTGGCAAAAACAACAAATTTGACCTGTAGACGAAAAGAATTCACAAAGTGAACTGTTGACGAAAAAATTTCATCCGGCTGACCCTTTTGTGTAGCGCCCGACAGCCAGCGGCGCCACTACTGTTGTCTGATAAAGGCTCGACCGACAAAGCGCTACGTTACGTCGACCGACGAACCACGAAATGCTCAAAAATTACTAAATCAGTGTGCAACGCCTGAGTGCTAGGCGCTGCACTGCATAGTGTAGCGCCTAGTGGTTGGGCGCTGCACTTAGTGAAAAACAGATTTCTTTCATCGCAGCCGCACGTCGGAGCGCGCGATTGCTTCACACGCTAGCGCCGTTCGGACAGGGGCGGAGGAGTCACCACGTGTGTGTACAACATCACAAAAATCACTCCTGGTGATTCCATCCGCTGGGCCTGGGTGTGCCCTTCCATACTACTACTATACTCTCCCGTCTATTCCAACCATGGGACCCAGTGTTTAGAGGGTGTTTGTTTCCAGAGATTTATTGGTTAGGGACTTAAAAAAGTCCCTATAAGTCTCATCTAAACCAAACAGGAGGGACTTATAGGGACTTAAAGTGGGCATTTGGGACTTATGAAATAAGACTTTCAAGTAGGGAATTATAGGGACTTATAGTTGTAATATGGTCTTATAGGGACCTATAAGTCCCAGGAACCAAACATGCAGGGACTTTTTAGGGACTTGGAACTTATAAGTTGGGACTAAAAAAAGTCGTAGGACTTATGAACCAAACAGGGCCTTAATATATTTTCTCTCACCTGCCTTGATTTAAAAAGTTTTACATGCTGTGAAACCGATCGTAGCGACTGCTCTACTGTATAGCTTCGTTAGACAATAGTGCAGCGCTTATGCTCTAGGCGCTACATTGTATACTGTAGCACCTAGCTCGCAGGCGTTGCACACTGACTTAGCAATTTTTAGATATTTCGTGGTTCGACGTTGGCCAGACGTGTAACGTCAGTCAGTCAGGCGCTGCACAGTGTAGTGTGGCGCCTAGCTGTCGGGCGCTACACAAAAGGGTCAGCCGAATGAATTTTTTTCATCAACAGTTCACTTTGTGAATTCTTTTCGTCTACAGGTCAAATTTGTCATTTTTGCCAAAAATATTTACACAACTGAAATGGGAAGATGATCCGAAGTCCTAGTATGGTCCCGGAAACTATTGCTGAAATTGGGCCATTTGGATGAACTAACATCATCACAACTGAATTTTTTGTATGCCCATGGTGTCGACTGTGTTTGAAACTAGGAATCCCCGTTTGTTGTCGACTTTTGTAGTAGCTATTAAGCACTCGTGGCATTTGATCGATTAGGACTTATACGCAACCAAAATTGGCACTCGTGTCATTTGACTGGCCGGCTAAGTTTCGCGGCAAAGCCACGGGGCAATGGGTCCTTCCGGATTGGATTGACCTCACCGGCGCTTCCTAGCAGAGTTAGATGGCCTCCCCGACTGCGTGCATAATTGCTCCCGGCGGTGGGAAGAAATTTTTGCACGCCATCGTGTGTGCAACATGGAGGAGGCGAAGAATCACCCCAAGACTAGTTTGTAATTACAGTTTCTTACAAAACTGATGAAATCTTAAAAGGCAAGATGTCTACCCTGGATGCCACCCCAGCGGCGAGAGCTGGCATATCTCCCACACTTCCATGGTCGGCGTCGGCAGCTGGGACGGTGGCCCTTTCTGTTGATGGTTCCTTCCAGAAGGCCGGCGGTTCTGCAGCTGCTTGTATGGTTCTAAGGGACAGTGAAGGAGCAATCCTTTTCGCACCCTATCGATTTATCTTCCACTGCAATGATTCACTGGAGGCGGAACTGCATGCGTTAATGCAAGGCATGGCACTAGCTATACAACATTCGGTCCTCCCGATGGTGGTGCAGTCGGATTCCTTTGAAGCTTTATCCAGCCCATCAAATAATGCGCTCTGCAGGTCAGCTTATGGCCACCTAGTGTTGGAAATCAAGGACTTGTTAGGTACCAGGGAGTTTTTTCCTCTGAAGATTAGCTGTTCTTAAAATAGAGTTGTCGATCGACTGGCCAATTATAGCCGCACAGAGCGAACTACTATTGTGTGGTTGGGCTCAATACCGCCGTGTATTGAGGATTTGTGGCCTCAAGACTGTAACTCTATAATCTTGCAATAAAATTCCCTTTACCCCCGCAAAAAAAAAGTGTTTCTTGTAACTTGGATGTTTAGTAACAACATAGTGTTAGTTATAATATAACAAAAAGGATGCCTCAAAGGGATCATGTGAAAAGTGTATGACTAATGATAGGCATTTTGATAATATCACAGTTTTATGCCTTTTTTAACTCTATGGTTTTATGCTTCATACTAATATGTTGTAACGAAAAGAAATAATCAAAGCAAAATGTCCAAGCATCAATTCAAAAAATGGCATATATCTACGAACGAGGATTACCATTTACATGACCATATTGTCCTATGAACCATCAAGTGGAGTGTGAATAGTTGTGGAGGCGATGGAGCCGGCACCTGCGTAGGCGGTCGGGCGGATACATGAGGAGTGGGAGAGCATACCGTGCCCCAATGTTGTGGCAAGGTAGGAAAAAACACGTGTGGCCCCACTTTGCATGCATGTGTCCAACTAGTGTGGCCAAATGGTTAACATAGGCTGAAAATGTTGAGCTCGGTCTCCATATTGTCACACTCGGAAGTATTTACTTACCATAAGTTTAATTTCTGAATGCGCTTGATGAATGTGTATATAAGATACAAGTATAATGGTTGTAGGCGCATTTTATTCAATCCATTGCGGATGTAACTTGCAAATTGTAGAGTTCGCAAATGTGTTGATGTGATTATGAAAAAAAATGGTTGTGATTGTTCTTTAAGAAAAACATATGCCTCTAATCAATATACACAAAAGTGCCAAACATAATAGTTAATGAACATAACTATCCACCGCGACATATGTGCTTGCCAAGGTCAACGACTATATATGTGCTTGCCAAGGTCAACGACTATATATGTGCTTGCCAAGGTCAACGACTATATATGTGCTTGCCAAGGTCAACGGCCATTAGGGAACCATGGCCATCATTATTCGGTCAGGAGAAACAGGGGAGACCTCTAGGTGGGGTATGTTTCCTAACAATAACACCACATAATCCCTTGATCAAGAACTCATAACGTTTTGGTTGGGTAATTAGAGTTAGGGAATGGGAAATTGAAAATCTATTGTGTGGTTATTAGGAGGACTCTAACATTGATAGTGCATGTTGCTACGCCCATCCAGCTTGATTCGTGCATGATAGTGTTTAAAATTATGTTAAAATATAAGTAGACAAGTAGTAATATTTTATTATATTATATTGAGTGTATTTGTAGTGTAAGTTGTTACTTATGATTGATCATATTTTTATGTGCATTTATAGTGTAAGATGTTAATTATAATAGACCATAATGTTTGTGTTTCGGTGTCCATCGATTTGTCCAATAAACCGAGACATATTTTCGCAATATATATGTCGCGGGATGACCCCGAGTAGGCCCAAGACGGCGATACGACGCTTCAGAACATCGGGGCATCCAGCGTCCCTTGGTCCGGCTGCCCGGCTGCTCCGGCCGGCTCGCCATCCGGCTGCTCCAGCTGGTCTGCTGCGCAGAGTCAACCGATGCATCGACCCGACACCAACAAGACGGCCATACCGCGGCCATACCATGGCCCCTATTGCTGATAAAGCATACACTGTTCACTCGTCTTACGCAACATCATGTATAGTGTTACTTGTCCTTGGGCACTAGTGCATAAAGTGACCCAGGGAACACTGCCTTTGAAAAGATCGATATGGTTGACTAGAGGGGGGGGTGAATAGGCAACTAACAATTTTTAAACTTTTCTTTACCAAATTAAACTTAGCAACAAAATAGGTTGTCTAGATGTGCAACTAAGTGAGCAACCTATATGTTGCAATAACAACTAGCACATAAGCAAGCAAAGGATGTAACACAAGTAGGCTTGCAAAAGTAAAGGCACGAAATAACCAAGAGTGGAGCCGGTGAAGACGAGGATGTGTTACCGAAGTTCCTTCCTTTTAAGGGGAAGTACGTCTCCGTTAGAGCGGTGTGGAGGCACAATGCTCCCCAAGAAGCCACTAGGACCACCGTATTCTCCTCACGCCCTCACACAATGCGAGATGCCGTGATTCCACTATTGGTGCCCTTGAAGGCGGCGATCAACCTTTACAAACAAGGTTGGGGCAATCTCCACAACAATTGAGGCTCCCAACAACACCACACGAAGCTTCACCACAATGGAGTATGGCTTCGAGGTGACCTCAACCGTCTAGGGTGCTCAAACACCCAAGAGTAACAAGATCCGCTAGGGATAAGTGGGGGGAATCAAATATCCTATGGTGGAAGTGTAGATCGGGCCCTTGTCACCCAATCCCGAGCAAATCAACAAGTTTGATTGGCTAGGGAGAGAGATCGGGCGAAAATGGAGCTTGGAGCAACAATGGAGCTTAGAGGTGGAAGAGGTAGTCAACTAGAGGTAGAAGACACCCCTTATATAGTCGTGGGAAAAATCCAACCGTTATCCACATGTTCAGCCCGCGACACACGGTACTACCGCTCCAGGGGAGCGGTACTACCGCGAGGCTGCACGGTACTACCGTGGCGGACCACGGTACTACGCATGACAAAGACAGCCGAACTTGCTCGACTAGGGGCGATACTACGCTATGCAGCGGTACTACCGCTCCCCCTTGCGGTACTACCGCAAGGCAGGAAAGTCACGGCCTGGGAAGGGCGCTGTCGGTGTCAAAACCGGCGGATCTCGGGTAGCGGGTCCCGAACTGTCCGTCTAGGCGGATGGTAACAGGAGACAAGGGACACGATGTTTTACCCAGGTTCGGGCCCTCTTGATGGAGGTAAAACCCTCGCCCTGCTTGATTAATATTGATGATGTGTATTACAAGAGTGGATCTACCACGAGATCAAGGAGGCTAAACCCTAGAAGCTAGCCTATGGTATGATTGTTGTAATGGATGTTGTGTCCCACGGACTAAAACCCTCCGGTTTATATAGACACCGGAGAGGGCTAGGGTTACAGTCGGTTACAATGGTAGGAGATCTACATATCCGTATCGCTAAGCTTGCCTTCCACGCCAAGGAAAGTCCCATCCGGACACGGGACGGAGTCTTCAATCTTGTATCTTCGTAGTCTTGGAGTCCCGGACGATGATAGTCCCACTGTCCGGACACCCCTAGTCCAGACTCCTCGGTAGCCCCGAACACGGCTTCAATGACGATGAGTCCGGCTCGCATAATGTTCGGCATTGCAAGGCGGGTTCCTCCTTTGAATAATCCATAGAAGATTGTGAACACCTGGATAGTGTCCGGCTCTGCAAAATAAATTCCACGTTCCACCGTAGAGAGAATAATATATACACAAACTCAATCTGCTGACGTATTTTGCGGCATGACGTCACACCACTACCAAGCCCTTACTTGAATCGTTTTTCATTATACCGCCTCAGCGCGTTTAGCGAAGCGGTTTCCTTGGCACGTCTTGTCGAAGCAGAGATCGTGTTCCCCTTATTCCGGGATTCTCATCAATACGGACGTGGGTAGCCCAACCGCGCCATTGATGGTGGTGCTTGGGAGATAAGCGAGTTTTACCAGGCCGGTGGGGACGTATAGTCTTCGTCCGCCTACATATAAGGGGATAAGTGTTGGGGAACGTAGTAATTTCAAAAAATTTCCTACGCACACGCAAGATCATGGTGATGCATAGCAACGAGAGGGGAGAGTGTTGTCTACGCCCTCGTGAGACCGAAGCGAAGCGATCTGGCGTAGAGGAAGTAGTCGACGTTCTCCTCACGATCCAACCGATCCAGCGCCGTTACTCGGCGCCTCGAGTTCTTGACACACGTACAGCTCGGTGGCGCTCCTCGGGCTCCGATCCAGCAGAGCTTCGGGAGAGAGAGTTCCGTCAAGACGACAGCGTGGTGGACGATCTTGATGTTCTACCGACGCAGGCTTCGCCTAAGCACCGCCACGATATGACCGAGGTGGATTATGGTGGAGGGGGGCACCGACACGGCTAAGGAGCGATCTCAAGGATCAACTTGTGTGTTCTAGGGTGCCCCCTGCCCCGTATATAAAGGAGCAAGGGGAGGGCGGCCGGCCTAGGAGGCGCCAAGGGAGGGGGAGTCCTCCTCCTAGTGGGAGTAGGACTCCCTTTCCTAGTCCAACTAGGAAGGAGGAAGGGGAAGGAAGGAGAGGAGAGGGAGAGGAAGGGGGGCGCCCCCCCTTGTCCTATTCGGACTCCCCATGGGGGGCGCGCCACCTCCTGGTGGTGCCCTCTCTCTCCCTCTTGGCCCACTAAGGCCCATTACTTCCCGGGGGTTCGGTAACCCTCGGCACTCCTGTTTTCTCCGGAAACTTCCGGAACCTTTCGGTGTCCAAATATAGCCGTCAATATATCAATCTTTATGTCTCGACCATTTCGAGACTCCTCGTCATGTCCGTGATCACATCCGGACTCGAACTCCTTGGTACATCAAAATACACAAACTCATAATATAACCGTCATCGAAACCTTAAGCGTGCGGACACTACGGTTCGAGAACAATGTAGACATGACCGAGACACGTCTCCGGTCAATAACCAATAGCGGGACCTGGATGCCCATATTGGCTCCTACATATTCTACGAAGATCTTTATCGGTCGGACCGCATAACAACATCGTTGTTCCTTTGTCATCGGTATGTTACTTGCCCGAGATTCGATCGTCGGTATCCAATACCTAGTTCAATCTCGTTACGGCAAGTCTCTTTACTCGTTCCGTAATACATCATCTCGCAACTAACTCATTAGTTGCAATGCTTGCAAGGCTTAAGTGATGTGCATTACCGAGAGGGCCCAGAGATACCTCTCCGACAATCGGAGTGACAAATCCTAATCTCGAAATCGCCAACCCAACATACGCCTTTGGAGACACTGTAGCACTCCTTTATAATCACCCGATTCGTTGTGACGTTTGGTAGTACCAAAGTGTTCCTCCGCAAGCGGAGTTGCATAATCTCATAGTTATAGGAACATGTATAAGTCATGGATAAAAGCAGTAGCAACATACTAAGCGATCGGGTGCTAAGCTAATGAATGGGTCATGTCAATCGATCATTCAACTAATGATGTGATCCCGTTAATCAAATAACAACTCTTTGTCCATGGTTAGGAAACATAACCATCTTTGATTAACAAGCTAGTCAAGTAGAGGCATACTAGTGACACTCTGTTTGTCTATATATTCACACATGTATTATGTTTCCGGTTAATACAATTCTAGCATGAATAATAAACATTTATCATGATATAAGGAAATAAATAATAACTTTATTATTGCCTCTAGGGCATATTTCCTTCAGTCTCCCACTTGCACTAGAGTCAATAATCTAGATCACATCACCATGTGATTCACATTGATAGTTCACATCATCATGTGATTAACACCCATAGTTCACATCGCCATGTGACCAACATCAAAGGTTTTACTAGATTCAGTAATCTAGTTCACATCGCTATGTGATGAGCACCCAAAGAGTACTAAGGTGTGATCATGTTTTGCTTGTGAGAGAATCTTAGTCAACGGGTCTTTCACATTCAGATCCGTTATGTATTTTGCAATTTTCTATGTCTACAATGCTCTGCACGAAGCTACTCTAGCTAATTGCTCCCACTTTCAATATGAATCTAGATCGAGACTTAGAGTCATCCAGATCGGTGTCAAAACTTGCATCGGCGTAACCCTTTACTGATTTAACCTTTTGTCACTTCCATAATCGAGAAACATATCCTTATTCCACTAAGGATAATTTTGACCACCGCCCGATGATCTACTCCTAGATCACTATTGTACTCCCTTGCCAAACTCAAAGGGGTATACAATAGATCTGGTACACAGCATGGCATACTTTATAGAACCTATGGCCAAGGCATAGGGAATGACTTTCATTCTCTTTATATCTTCTGCCGTGGTCGGGTTTTGAGTCTTACTCAATTTCACACCTTGTAACACAGACAAGAACTCTTTCTTTGACTGTTCCATTTTGAACTACTTCAAAATCTTGTCAAGGTATGTACTCATTGAAAAAAACTTATCAAGCGTCTTGATCTATCTCTATAGATCTTGATGCTCAATATGTAAGTAGCTTCACCGAGGTCTTTCTTTGAAAAACTCCTTTCAAACACTCCTTTATGCTTTGCAGAATAGTTCTACATTATTTCCGATCTACAATATGTCATTCACATATACTTATCAGAAATGTTGTAGTGCTCCCACTCACTTTCTAGTAAATACAGGCTTCACTGCAAGTCTGTATAAACCATATGCTTTGATCAACTTTATCAAATCGTATATTCCAACTCCGAGATGCTTGCACCAGTCCATAGATGCACATTTTGTTAACACCTTTAGGATCGACAAAACCTCTTGGTTGCATCACATACAACTCTTCTTTAATAACTCCATTAAGGAATGTAGTTTTGTTTATCCATTTGCCAGATTTCATAAAATGCGGCAATTGCTAACATGATTCGGACAGACTTTTAAGCATCGATACGAGTGAGAAAATCTCATTGTATTCAACATCTTGAACTTTGTCAAAAACCTTTTTCGACAAGTCTAGCTTTGTAGATAGTAACACTACTATCAGCGTCCGTCTTCCTCTTGAAGATCCATTTATTTTCTATGGTTTGTCGATCATCGGGCAAATCCATCAAAGTCCACACTTTGTTCTCATACATGGATCCCATCTCAGATTTCATGGCCTTAAGCCATTTTGCGGAATCTGGGCTCATCATCGCTTCCTCATAGTTCGTAGGTTTGTCATGGTCAAGTAACACGACCTCCGTAACAGGATTACCGTACCACTCAGTGCGGATCTCACTCTTTTACCTACAAGGTTCGGTAGTAACTTGATCGAAGTTACATGATCATCATCATTAGCTTCCTCACTAATTGGTATAGTAGTCACAAGAACAGATTTCGTGATGAACTACTTTCAATAAGGAACAGTACGATTACCTCATCAAGTTCTACATTCCTCCCACTCACTTCTTTCGAGAGAAACTCCTTCTCTAGAAAGGATCCATCTTAAGCAACGAATATCTTGCCTTCGGATCTGTGATAGAAGATGTACCCAACAATTTCCTTTGGGTATTCTATGAAGACGCACTTCTCTGATTTGGGTTCGAGCTTATCAGGATGAAACTTTTTCACATAAGCATCGCAACTCCAAACTTTAAGAAACGACAACTTGGGTTTCTTGCTAAACCACAGTTCACATAGTGTCGTCTCAATGGTTTTAGATGGTGCCCAATTTAACGTGAATGCAGCTGTCTCTAATGCATGATCCCAAAACGATATTGGTAAATCAGTAAGAAACATCATAGATTGTACTATATCCAATAAAGTACGGTTATGACGTTTGGACACACCATTATGATATGGTGTTCCAGGTGGCATGAATTTGTGAAACTATTCCACATTGTTTTAATTGAAGACCAAACTCGTAACTCAAATATTTGTCTCCGCGATTAGATCGTAGAAACCTTATTTTCTTGTCACGATGATTTTTCCACTTCACTCTGAAATTCTTTGAACCTTTCAACTATTTCAGACTTATGTTTCATCAAGTAGATATACCCATATCTGCTCAAATCATCTGTGAAGGTCGAAAATAACGATACCCGCCATGAGCCTTACCACTCATTGGATCACATACATCGGTATGTATTATTTCCAATAAGTCGGTTGCTCGCTCCTTTCGTTCGGAGAACGGAGTCTTAGTCATCTTGCCCATGAGGCATGGTTCGCAAGCATCAAGTGATTCATAATCAAGTGATTCCAAAATCCCATCGGCATGGAGTTCCTTCATGCGCTTTACACCATTATGACCTAAATGGCGATTGCCACAAATAAGTTGCACTATCATTATTAACTTTGCATCTTTTGGTTTCAATATTATGAATATGTGTATCACTACGATCGAGATCCAATGAACCATTTTCATTGGGTGTGTAACCATATAAGGTTTTATTCATGTAAAATGAATAACAATTTATTCTATATTTTTAAATGAATAACCGTACGCAATAAACATGATCAAATCATATTCATGCTCAACGCATAACGCCAAATAACATTTATTTAGGTTCAACACTAATCCCGAAAGTATAGGGAGTGTGCGATGATGATCATATCAATCTTGAAACTATTTTCAACACACATCGTCACTTCACCCTTAACTAGTTTCATTTATTCGCAACTCCGTTTGAGTTACTACTCTTAGCAACCGAACCAGTACCAAATACCAAGGGGTTGCTATAAACACTAGTAAAGTACACATCAATAACATGTATATCAAATATACTTTTGTTTACTTTGCCATCCTTCTTATCGCCAAATACTTGGGGTAGTTCGCTTCAAATGACCAGTCCCTTTGAAGTAGAAGCACTTAGTCTCGTGCTTAGGTCCAGACTTGGGCTTCTTCACTTGAGCAACAACTTGCTTGCCGTTCTTCTTGAAGTTCCTTCTATCCCTTTGCCCTTTTTTTGAAACTAGTGGTCTTGTTAACCATCAACACTTGATGTTCTTTCTTGATTTCTACCTTCATCGATTTCATCATCATGAAAAACTCGGGAATCATTTTCATCATCCCTTGCATACTATAGTTCATCACGAAGTTCTACTAACTTGGTGATGGTGACTAGAGAATTTCATCAATCACTATCTTATCCGGAAGATTAACTCCCACTTGATTCAAGCGATTGTAGTACCGGACAATCTGAGCACATGCTCACTAGTTGAGCGATTCTCCTCCATCTTTTAGCTATAGAACTTGTTGGAGACTTCATATCTCTCAACTCGGGTATTTGCTTGAAATATTAACTTCAACTCCTGGAACATCTTATATGGTCCATGATGTTCAAAACATCTTTGAAGTCCCAATTCTAAGCCATAAAGCATGGTGCACAAAACTATCAAGTAGTCATCATATTGAGCTAGTCAAACGTTCATAACGTCGCATCGCTCTCGCAATAGGTCTGTCACCTAGCGGTGCATCAAGGACATAATTCTTACTGCAAAGCAATGAGGATAAACCTCGGATCACGGATCCAATCCGCATCATTGCTACTAACATTTTTCAACACAATTTCTCTAGGAACATATCAAAACAAACATATGAAAGCAACAACGCGAGCTATTGATCTACAACATAATTTGCAAAATACTACGGGACTAAGTTCATGATAAATTTAAGTTCAATTAATCATATTACTTAAGAACTCCCACTTAGACAGACATCTCTCTAGTCATCTAAGTGATCACGCGATCCAAATCAACTAAACCATAACCGATCATCACGTGAGGTGGAGTAGTTTTCAATGGTGAACATCTTATGTTGATCATATCTACTATATGATTCACGCCGACCTTTCGGTCTCCGTGTTCGAGGCCATATCTGCATATGCTAGGCTCGTCAAGTATAACTCGAGTATTCTGCGTGTGCAAAACTGGCTTGCACCCGTTGTAGATGGACGAGAGCTTATCACACCCGATCATCACGTGGTGTGCGGGCACGACGAACTTTGGCAACGGTGCATACTCAGGAGAACACTACTTGATAATTTTAGTGAGAGATCATCTTAAAATGCTACCGTCAATCAAAGCAAGATAAGATGCATAAAGGATAAACATCACATGCAATCAATATAAGTGATATGATATGGCCATCATCATCTTGTGCTTGTGATCTCCATCTCCAAGCACCATCGTGATCACCATCGCCACCGGCGCGACACCTTGATCTCCATCGTAGCATAATTGTCGTTACGCCATCTATTGCTTCTCGACTATCGCTACCGCTTAGTGATAAAGTAAAGCAATTACATGGCGCTTGCATTTCATACAATAAAGCGACAACCATATGGCTTCCCGCCGGTTGCCGATAACCGGTTACAAAACATGATCATCTCATACAATGAAATATAGCATCACGTCTTGACCATATCACATCACAACATGCCTGCAAAAACAAGTTAGACGTCCTCTACTTTGTTGTTGCAAATTTTACGTGGCTGCTACGGGCTTAGCAAGAACCGTTCTTACCTACGCATCAAAAACCACAGCGATAGTTTGTCAAATAGACTCCGTTTTAACCTTCACAAGGACGGGCGTAGCCACACTTTCAGTTCAACTAAAGTGAGAGAGACAGACACCCGCCGGTCACCTTTAAGCACGAGTGCTCAGAGCGGTGAAACCAGTCTCGCGTAAGCTTACGCGTAATGTCGGTCCGGCCGCTTCATCTCACAATACCGCTGAACCAAAGTATGACATCTTTGGTAGGCAAGATGACTTATATCGTCCACAACTCACTTGTGTTCTACTCATGCAAAACATCAAACCATAAAAACCTAGCTCGATACCTTTGTTGGGGAACGTAGTAATTTCAAAAAATTCCTACGCACACGCAAGATCATGGTGATGCAT
Source organism: Aegilops speltoides (assembly GCA_021437245.1). Taxonomy (NCBI): domain Eukaryota; kingdom Viridiplantae; phylum Streptophyta; class Magnoliopsida; order Poales; family Poaceae; genus Aegilops; species Aegilops speltoides. The sequence continues at coordinate 494,209,404 of CM038147.1, read as the reverse complement.
AGCAACGAGAGGGGAGAGTGTTGTCTCGCCCTCGTGAGACCGAAGCGAAGCGATCACAATGTAGAGGAAATAGTCGACGTTCTCCTCAGATCCAACCGATCCAGTAGCGTTATTTGGCGCCCGAAGTTCTTGACACACGTACAGCTCGGTGGCGCTCCTCGGGCTCCGATCCAGCAGAGCTTCGGAGAGAGAGTTCCGTCATCTGACGGCGTGCAGGCGATCTTGATGTTCTATCGACGCAGGCTTCGCCTAAGCACCGCCACGATATGACCGAGGTGGATTATGGTGGAGGGGGCACCGACACGGCTAAGGAACGATCTCAAGGATCAACTTGTGTGTTCTAGGGTGCCCCCGCCCCGTATATAAAGGAGCAAGGGGAGGGCGGCCGGCCTAGGAGGCGCGCCAGGGGGGGAGTCCTCCTCCTAGTGGGAGTAGGACTCCCTTTCCTAGTCCAACTAGGAAGGAGGAAGGGGAAGGAAGGAGAGGAGAGGGAGAGGGAAGGGGCGCCCCCTCCTTGTCCTATTCGGACTCCCCATGGGGGCGCCACCTCCTGGTGCGGCCCTCTCTCTCCCTCTTGGCCCACTAAGGCCCATTACTTCCCGGGGTTCCGTAACCCCTCGGCACTCCTGTTTTCTCCGAAACTTCGGAACCTTTCCGTGTCCAAATATAGCCGTCAATATATCAATCTTTATGTCTCGACCATTTCGAGACTCCTCGTCATGTCCGTGATCACATCCGGACTCGAACTCCTTGGTACATCAAAATACACAAACTCATAATATAACCGCCATCGAAACCTTAAGCGTGCGGACCCTACGGTTCGAGAACAATGTAGACATGATCGAGACACGTCTCGGTCAATAACCAATAGCGGGACCTGGATGCCCATATTGGCTCCTACATATTCTACGAAGATCTTTATCGGTCGAGACCGCATAACAACATACGTTGTTCCTTTGTCATCGGTATGTTACTTGCCCGAGATTCGATCGTCGGTATCCAATACCTAGTTCAATCTCGTTACGCAAGTCTCTTTACTCGTTCCGTAATACATCATCTCGCAACTAACTCATTAGTTGCAATGCTTGCAAGGCTTAAGTGATGTGCATTACCGAGAGGGCCCAGAGATACCTCTCCGACAATCGGAGTGACAAATCCTAATCTCGAATACGCCAACCCAACATCGCCTTTGGAGACACTGTAGCACTCCTTTATAATCACCCGATACGTTGTGACGTTTGGTAGTACCCAAAGTGTTCCTCCGGCAAACGGGAGTTGCATAATCTCATAGTTATAGGAACATGTATAAGTCATGGATAAAAGCAGTAGCAACATACTAAACGATCGGGTGCTAAGCTAATGAATGGGTCATATCAATCAGATCATTCAACTAATGATGTGATCCCGTTAATCAAATAACAACTCTTTGTCCATGGTTAGGAAACATAACCATCTTTGATTAACAAGCTAGTCAAGTAGAGGCATACTAGTGACACTCTGTTTGTCTATATATTCACACATGTATTATGTTTCCGGTTAATACAATTCTAGCATGAATAATAAACATTTACCATGATATAAGGAAATAAATAATAACTTTATTATTGCCTCTAGGGCATATTTCCTTCAATAAGGATCCACCTTTTCACCTATGCCTTCTTCCTCCTTTGCTTATCCATCTCTACGCACTCTCGAGCTCCAGCGCCCAAGTCCGTGCGTCTCGTCTCAACCTCCTCCGATCATGTCCGGAGCGGGAGGTAAATGGTTGGCCTCCACCGTTAAGGAGGAGCACATCGCCAAACTGCACAGCGCCGGATACCTTTCCGGCGACATCAGCAGATCATTTGCCCGACAAGGCAGCTCATCCCCACCCCAGTGCCCCACGAGAGGGTTGTATTCCTTCCCACTTCCTCCATGGATTGGGCTTTCCACTTCACCCTTTTGTCCGGGGGCTCATGTTCTACTACGGCCTAGATTTCCATGATCTGGCGCCGAACTTCATCCTCAACATCTCGGCGTTTATCGTCGTGTGCGAGGCCTTCCTCTGCATCCAGCCCCATTTCGGCTTATGCCTCAAGACCTTCAACGTCAAGCCGAAGGTAGTGAAGGGCACGCAGGCGGAGTGCGGAGGCGCCATGTTGGGCAAGATGCCCAACATCCTCTGGTTCGAAGGGGCCTTCGTGGAATCCGTCAAGGGGTGGCAGTCGGGGTGGTTCTACATCACCGAGCCGCGCAACCCTAAGTGGGCGGCGGCCCCCGAGTTCAGATCTAGTATCCCTGTGCAGCTCACCTCCTGGAAAGAGAAGGGCTTGCTATGGGGTGATTCGAAGGAGCTGACGGGACTCCAAGCCTGTCTCCAGAAGCTGGTGAACAAGAAGCTCAGGCTGGTTAATGTGGTCCAAGTCATGCTCGTCCGTCGGATTCTCCCCTGCCAACAACGGGCATTCAACTTGTGGGAGTTTGATCCGGCACAGCACGAGGCGTTGAGCGGGCTCTTCGACACAACGTACGAAGGCGCCTGGAGGGTGCTATTTAAGGGCGGCGAAGCCCCCGCATCCGCGACGGAAGATCGCGGATTTCACTCGCAGCGTCCAGCTGACGAGGTAAGTGATTCTACCCCTTTGCGGGACACTTATTGTTAATAGTTTGATTCTAAGCGGGTTTCAATCTACCTTTTCCTTTGACAGGAATGGATGAAGAAGGCTGAGCAGCTCATCTGCCCGGCTCCCATGCAAGAAGACCCAGTGGACGCCCGTCTAGCGGGGATGTTGGTTCCGGCACCGCACGTGGTGCCGGAGAAGAAGGCCAAGAAGGTGGCCACGGGCACTCGAAAGAGTTCCCGTTTCAGGTGTCCGACGACTCCGAGGCGGATTCCTCCCCCGAAGATGAGGAGGAGGAAGAAGACTCTCTCCCAGAGGAGGGAGAGAGAAAGAGGAAGGCCTCCCCAACAGGGGAGGTCGAAGGGTCCAAGAGGGGAAGAACTATTCCCCCGGACAGCTCCGCCAACACCAACGTTGGCGAAGAAGAGTTGCCCTCAAGGGCCAGGCCTCCGGCGAGATCGTAAGTATCCGGATTCCTGAATGATTCATAATTTCTTTTCATGTCACATAGTGTCCTTCCAATGCTGCATACTGCTTGCAGTCCGGCCGACGATGATCTCCCTGCTTCGTCGAGCGGGTCGTTGGCTGCGTTGGATGTGGATTCCATTCCGACTGCCTCCACCCCTCGCACCGCTGAGGACGCCGAGGTGGGATCCCGGGAAGGGACCCATTAGGAGGAGGCTCCGGAGGCACCGCAAGGCAGCCTCCCGGACTTTGCGCCGGACTCTACGCCGAAACCTGTAGTGGTTCCAGAGTCCGGCAGGCGGCCCCTTCGCAAGAAGGGCAAGACCGTGACACCGGCGGCCCCCATCCAACCGGAGGCGCTGGACAACTTGTTGGAGGCGCTCAAAGGCGCTTCCATCGAGGAAGAACACCGCACTATCATGAGTGTGGTGATTCAGAAGGTTTAGCTCGCTAAGAGCGGACTGACCGAGGCCTGCAGTAGCCTTCTAATAGGCTTTGAGGTAAGAAGATAAAATTATGTAATGTAATACCGCATAGACAGTAGCCCCTGATGCTTGGTTCGGTGTTCGGAAAGAAAAGCCGGACTGAGGATCTAAAAAGATATACGCTGGGTTGTTAAAAATTATGTCAATATGGGTTTGCAGGCTGCTTTTCTTGACCTCTGCAGACCGATGCGGAGGTCGGTGCATTGAAGCAGGATCTCGAGCGGTCTGAGCAAGAGCTCGGCCGTGCCAAGAAGCAGCTCGAGGACAAAGAAGGTGAGTAACACCGCTTTGAAAAATTTACCTTACAGAAAAGGATTTAGGTTGCAAATAAAAATAACAAGGATATCGTGGGTACTGCAGGGGCCACGAACAAGGTGGCAACCCTGAAGGAAGCTATGTCCGCGGCCGAATGCAATGCGGCCGCGGAATGGGCAGAGCGAGAGAAGCAGGAGGCGCGGGTGGCGGAGGTGCGGCAAGAGCTCCAGGCTCTCATGGACAAGCATGAGAGTTTGGAGCACGACTCAAAGACTCGAGAGTCCGAGCTCGCCTCGGCTCTCGAAAGTGCCAAGTCTGCCAAGGCCGAGGCCCGTAAGGCCCTTCAAGAAGTTGAAGATATGAAGAAAATAGCGGCGGGTAAGGCATTTTTCATGCAAAGCAAGCATGTTAATGTAAACTACCTGACACTTACCCGAGTTCGGAGCTCTCCAGGGGCAGATCTGCCTCGCAGTGTATCCGATGCCGCCGCATTCTACCGTGGTGAGGAGGGGAGCTCAACAGAGAAGGTCTTCGGTCTCGGTATCTTTGAGGCCGCCATCCGGTGCCCCTAGCGACCAGGTGAAGCGGTGGTCGAGCTCCTAAGGTGGTGAGGAGGCCATGAAGGGCCTCATAGTCCGGTGTGGCTGGAGGGCCATGCACAGGAGCTACTTGGCCTTGTCTGCGGCTGGTGGATGCGTGCCCTCGGTGGAGGTCATCAAGCGCCCACTTTGTATTGAAGGTGCTCGTCGGGCCCTTGCCGCGCAAAGGTGCTTAGGGCAATTTGGATGCGGAAAGGCTCATCATCGACGCGCCACCAGCCGGGCAAGGAGTATCATACGCCGAGATGTACTATAAGACTGTCTGAAGGGTGCCCGCAAGATTGCGGATGAGTGCCCCAAAGATGTAATCATTGAGTAAACTCGCTATGTATTATCTCGTGCGCTGAAAACTTTGTTCATATGTGCTAAGCAACGCTTTTTGATTTAAAATATTACCTTCAGGCGGCCGTTTATAAAATCGAGAGATGGCAAGTCGTCGGCTTGACCCCCAAGCCACAGTCTTTGGGGTGTTCGGGATAAATTTGAGCACTCTTGTTCCCATTTTGGGTCCATCTAGGAGGCGCCAACACAACGAACAAGGCAACCGGACTTATAATGCTTGAACACTCTCACTTAGCCATAGAATTCTATAATTTTAAATTTCGCAAAGCCCCTAGTATTCGAAGACCGAGTTCGGGCGCTATCCACGCCATTTGGCGGACATTATTCGGTTCTTCGCTTGACGCGCATAAGTCTTTAAGGACTCGAAAAGACCTCTCGAACAGCGACAGTCTCGCCTTATCATGTGATCGGTTTTAGCTTTCTCCATCGAGGCGCTCGCCCAGCTCAACTGGGCGCAATCGCGATGGTTCTCCAGTCTCCACCTTAGCCGGCTGTAACGGAACGTAAGGTACCAAAACGTGGGAGCGGGCAAACCCAACTATTGACCCAAGACATGATTGAGCCGATTCATATAATGCTATAAGTTCGAGGTGCCGCACTTGTGAAAGTGTTCGACTTATCACACCAAAATGCGGGAACATAAGCCCTCGGTGTATTCGGCCGCACCAAAATATACTGGTGCACAATGTCATTAGTGAACATATATGTAAAGTAATGCAATAACAGCAAAAAGTGTTGCATTATTTATTGAAGGATTCGCTATGAGTGCGGAATGATACAAATAGTGCGGTAAGCAAGGGATTGGACTAATCAAACATGTCCCCTTGAGGTGGGCTGCGGACTGGTGTATATAATCAAATTTAATGCTCGTAATGGAGACCACCCGAGTGTTCATCGCAGCCTTCTTTCTTCCTCATTTGTTGCATCGTGAGTTCGGCGGGTTCACCGCCGCGAGTGGCCTCTCGATTAACGGAGTCTGTGTATACAAAGAAGGAAAATAATAATAATAAAGGGTGACACACTTGTGAGCCCTGGTGTGGTCGAGCCGCACTGGTCTCTTGTGGTCGTGCCCCTCCCCTAGGCCCATGGTATCTCCAGAGCGTAATGATGTACGCGAGGGTTGGTCTTGCAATCATGCGAGGGCTGGGGTTGGGCCGCATTACTACGCGATGCTCGGAACGTGCTGTGGTCTTGGTTGATGTTGCTCCGGCGCGTTTGGCGTGTCCGCCGTTTAATAGCCGGACTAAAATTGCCTTAAAAGGCTGCTCAGTGCTTCACGCGAGAGCAGCTGTATGTTCCTCCGTTCGGAGGGCGTTCCGTATTTCATTGACCGTGATGACTCCTCGAGGACTGGCATCTTGAGCTTTAGGTATGCGTAATGCGGCACGCGCTGAATTTTGCAAACGCGTTCGTCCGAAAGCGAGCGTGATAGCCATCGCGGGGACGGGACTATGTCGAAGATTAACTCCTCGCTCTGAAATTGTCCGGGATCCGAAGACCACTTCGGTGTGGTGAGCTCTGCATAATTGGCCTCAACACGGTATGACGCCCTTGAAGGTCGTCTTTGTAGGTTTAATCCTTGAGCGGTCTATGCCCATCTTGCGACCGTATCTCGATAAAGCAGGTTCAGACTATCATCGCCGTCCATCGGGACTCGTGAAGTGAAATCCATCGGCGATTGGGTCTAAAACCAATGCGCGAATCCGCCATGGCGGATCTTGGTCGGATGGTCTCTTCGATCGAAAGTGATCGGGCAAGAGGACCATGGATTGAACTTAGGGCGATCGCTCCATCGCATATATGTCCCTTAGTGCACGCTTCCGCTCCCTCTTGGGTATATGGGTTGCGTATATCATGTTTACCGTCCGCACTTGTGGGGAAACCCTTCATCCTATCGTCGGGGTCGGGTCTCTTCCTCGTCATCATTGTGCAGCCCCTTGTCATTGTTTTCGCAATTAACTTGCTCGCTCCTTGAATACCCAACAATCTCTGTTGGTGTGATTAGTTGGCTTTTCGGGTGCCATGTATCCGCATGAGCGGTCGAGTATTCGGTCCAAATTGGACGGACCGAGTGGTTCTTTTGAATGGCTTCTTCCACGACCGGTTTAGAGCCTCGGAATCCGGCGTTAATCGCCGTATCCTCCTTGTCGCCGCCGTTCTGGCGCTTGTTTTGCTTTGACGCGACCGCCATTGTGGTCCTTTGTGTCCGGACTGCCAAAGATTTTTGCCGAGGTTATTACTCTGAGCTAGCCAGCTATCCTCTCCAGCACAGAAGCGGGTCATTAATGATGTGAGGGCTGCCATGGATTTTGACTTTTCCTGTCCTAGGTGCCGGGCTAGCCACTCATCGCGGATGTTATGTTTGAAGGCTGCGAGGGCCTCTGCATCCGGACAGTCGACGATTTGATTTTTCTTTGTTAAGAACCGTGTCCAGAATTTCCTGGCCGATTTGTCTGGCTGCTGGATTATGTGGCTTAGGTCATCGGCGTCTGGTGATCGCACATATGTGCCCTGGAAGTTGTCGAGGAATGCGGCTTCTAGGTCCTCCCAACACCCAATTGACTCTGCGGGCAGGCTGTTAAGCCAATGCCGAGCTGGTCCTTTAAGCTTGAGCGAGAGGTATTTGATGGCGTGGAGATCGTCGCCGTGGGCCATACGGATGTGAAGGAGATAATCTTTGATCCAAACCGCGGGGTCTGTCGTGCCATCGTAGGATTCAATGTTTATGGGTTTGAACCCTTCAGGGATTTGATGATCCATTAGTTCGTCAGTGAAGCATAGCGGGTGTGCGGCGCCTCTGTATTGAGCAATATCACGATGTAGCTCAAGGGAGCGTTGTCTGCTGTGTTCGGCCCGGCCGGGGTTGTTGTATTCGGCTCGACGGTATTCGTCGTGGGTCGTAGGGCGCCCACGTGATCCATAGATAGATCTGGATTGTCTTGCTTTGTCCTCCAATATATCTCGCAAGTCCGTCGCGTTCCCTCTTGGCTTCGTACTTTTGGAGCGATGCCGGGGTGTGGTCTTAGTGGAGGGCCTGGATGCCTCTCTATCGCGACCACGGGGTGGTCGGTTGGCCGTATTGTGTGCTGGTGATGAAGGTATGTATGCTTCCTCCTCTAATCGGGGGAGCAACTTGCGTTTTGGGTAGCTTTTGGAGGGGCGTTTGAGTTCATACTCTTCGGCCGCGAGGACCTCGGTCCATCTGTCGGCCAGCAGGTCTTGATCAGCTTGAAGCTGCTGCTGCTTTTTCTTTAGGCTATTTGCTGTGGCCATTAGCCTGCGTTTGAAATGCTCCTGTTCGACGGGATCCTCGGGCATGACGAATTCGTCGTCGTTGAGGCTTGCCTCGTCTTCAGAGGGAGGTATGTAATTATCATCCTCGACCTCTTCGTCTGCCGCTCTCTTGTGAGGGCTTGCTTCTGCATCCTCCTGCGCTGAATCTTGCAGGAGGGGATTGTCTTTGGCACTATCTGGGGTATTATTATCTCTGTGCGGAATCTCCATTCTTCTTTGTGGCGGGATTTAGAGCGGCGCGCCGACGTCGGCGCTTGGGCTGTTTCTTTAAGGAATCTGCCTCCACTGCTTCTTCGCCGTCCCCATCTTTTGGGGTGTCCACCATGTATATGTCGTATGACGAGGTGGTTTTCCAGTGCCCTGTAGGCGTTGGTTCTTGTTCGTCTCCGGCATCGCCGTCCATACCGTCGATGTCTTCGGAGTCATAGTCTAGCATGTCGGTTAGATCGTCGACAGTGGCTACAAAGTGGGTGGTGGGTGGGTCTTGAATTTCTTCATTGTCCGCGTCCCAACCGTCCTGGCCATAATCCGGCCAGGGCTCTCCGGATAGGGAGAGATGCTTTAGTGAATTTAGGATGTCGCCAAAGGGCGAGTGCTGAAAGATGTCCGCAGCGGTGAACTCCATGATCGGCGCCCAATCAGATTTGGTTGGCAGGGGCGCAGGAGGTTCGGAGTCCGGCAGGGAGTCCGACACCTCGGAGTCACGAGCTTTATAGGGGACAAGGTCAGTGTTCGGCTCCATCGCCGCGGAAGTTGCAGCCCCCGAGGCGGTGTCCAGCCACCGGTCCTCGATCTGGGCGATCGACTCTGGACTGGGGGCCGGAGCGAATTTGTGTGTGGCCACCAAGGCACTGTCCGGCGGCAGAGCCAAATCATGCCCATCGTGATGAAGGCGGCACGCCACCGTGGCTCGAGTCCGTCAAGATCAAGTCCGCGGATGTCGGCCGTGAAGTTTAGGCTTCGAACCTAACTCGACGGCCAGGGGCGTAGCTTCGATCTGCTCGGATGGCCAAGTGAATTAGCCGCGAGGCGCCGCCGAATCTGAAGATCTGTCCGGGAGAAAAGTCTCACCGGACGGCGTTGTTGTTGGTTGAAGAAGCCATCGAGCCTATCGGTGACGCATACAGAGGAACTCTCAATGAAAGCACCAATGTCGATTGTCAAAACCGCGGATCTCGGGTAGGGGGTCCCGAACTGTGCGTCTAGGCGGATGGTAACAAGAGACAAGGGACACGATGTTTTACCCAGGTTCGCACTACTAGGGAAAAGCCTATACACAGAATCTTATCAGCAGCGCGGCTCAAAATAACGCGCTGCTGCTAACTAGCAAGAGAGCGGTCAGCAAAGAACCGCTGTTGGTAAAATTATAGCGAGAGCGCGTCCGGCGCTAAAGACGCGCTGCTGCTATAATTCCTACGAACGCCGCGAGGCTAGTTATAGCAGCAACGCGTTAGAGCGACGCAGCGCCATCGCTACTTAGCATAGTAGCAGTAGCGTTTCTCGACAAGCGCCATCGCTAAGTTTCCTACAAAAATTTAGTCCCACCTCGCTCCGTGAAGAGAGTTTATACCACCTTAAATATGTTACTTCCCACACTTTGACAAGCACTTGATCTTCATTGAACTCTATGTGTAGAATTTGTGGTTGCAATATGAGTCTTCACTGTTCCTAAACCGTGAGGACTCATATTGTCGAATCGATTGTACACAAAAGATCGTTGATGATCAATGTGTATTTTTGCATGCTCACATATATCAAGAGCGCTTTATCTTGAAAAGCTGCTGCTAGATAGCCTAACGAGAGCGCGTTCCTCAAGAGCGCTCTTGCTAAGCCATCTATCTCCACCCTTCGACCGGATCCACTCACACACACAGCCACAACTATCTCTGCGCCGCGCCTCATTGCCGTCTCTCCTCTCCTCCAGCGTCTGCGCCTTGCGCCCGTCGCCCGCTCCTCCGTCAAGGCGCAGGCCGCCACCTCCTCCTCCTTGCTGGACTCGCACGGCCTCCTCCTCCGTCCTCCTCTCCACTCGCCGCTGGCCGGCCCCTCCTCGCTCCGCCTTCCTCCGATCCGTTCTCCTCAATCGGCGCGGCGGCAAGCCCCTCCAGCTCCGCCTTCCTCCTCCATCCTACTCTCTTCTCCCTCCTCGAGTCGCCCTCCTTCTCCCTCCTGCTCATATGCAACATTTGATTTAGTTGATTTAGTTGACTTAGTAGAACATTTTGATTCAGTTGATTTAGTTGATGTAGTAGGTTAGTTTATTTAGTTGACTTAGAACATTTTGATTTAGTTGATGTAGTAGGTTAGTTTATTTAGTTGACTTAGAACATTTTGATTTAGTTGATGTAGTAGGTTAGTTTATTTAGTTGACTTAGAACATTTTGATTTAGTTGATGTAGTAGGTTAGTTTATTTAGTTGACTTAGAACATTTTGATTTAGTTGATTTAGTAGGCTAGTTGATTTAGTTGACTTAGAACATTTTGATTTAGTTGATTTAGTAATCCTTTGCTCATATTGCTTTAGGAAGAATGGCGCCACCACCACCACTATGTCAATGTGTAAGTCAAGATGCGCCAAAGAGCCTTGCAACCGGCAAGTTGTGTTAAGCATCTACTTCCGGCCGAGTTTTAGTCATCTTGGTGTAAGAAATTAGATGAAATGTAATAACTATTTTATTTTTAGTGTTGCCATTCTCTGCATTGTGTCATTTTGCTTAGTTTACACAGATCGTCCCATGCAATGTGAGGTTGAAATTCAACAAGTGACAGGAGACACTGTGTGACATTTGAGGCTCTCTGGGGCCGTACACTATGGAGGTCGAGAAAGGACGCAATATGTCGCAGATTGGAGGAGATGGATGGGCCCGTTTGCCGCTCGCATGCATCTTATTGGTGGTGAGTTGATCAGCTTCAACTTCCGAGTAGAAAGACCCAAACTAGCTGTCATTTATCTCAACCTGGTGGAAGATGATGAAGATGACGAAGATGATGAAGATGATGAAGATGATGAAGATGATGAAGATGATGAGGACCCACTTCATGAAGCCATCGTAGCTCAAAGAACAAGGTTGAGTGAGGAGGAGGTGTCCAACTGCGGGACATAATTCCGCCACGTCTTGACTTTGTCGGGTGCCATTCGTGACCCGCTTGACAAATACCATGGTTGATCGACATGATATGGTATGTTATACTTACAAATGCAAATTAATAGTGTGAATTACTTAGTGTACAGTCCAATGATATGGTATATGTTGTGTGGAATCTAATCGATGATATATATGTTTTAGTGTAGAGTTCGATCACATGCTTATTAATTGATATGTTTTTCTTATTGAAATTGGCAAAGAGCATATCATGAGTTATGGTATCGAGCCCGATGAAGAAGGCTCAATTTGGACTACGCCTTACCGCAAGGGGCTCCGTCACAACTCAGACTTACCGCGTGGACACGGACGGTCGCACACACTTAAGCTCGGTTGGGTGGAAGAAATTCCTCGATGGCAAGAATCTTCGTGTTGGACAAAGCTATCCTAATTACTATCAGAACACCAACCGCCTGGCTTGAGGATGATGATTGTCTTGATATCATCTAGAACTACATGTGTGTGTGGCTATATCATCTAGAACTACATATGTGTGTGTGGCTATATCATCTAGAACTACATATGATGATCGTCGTCGATATCATCTAAAACTACATATGATGATGGCCGTTGATATGACCATGCATGTACCGCTTGAGGATACATTTTGGCTGTGCATGAAATTGTTATCTTAGTACTCCTTCGTTTCAAATTACTCGTCGTGGTTTGAACTAAAACCACGACGCAGTAATTTGAACGGCGAGTACTACCGCATCTAGTAATGGTTTATGAATTTGATGAAAGATAGTACCTAGTTTCTAGCATCCGAAGGGGAAATGAAATGGAAAGTGATGAAAGAGATAGCGAGAGCGTTGGATGAGGAAATCGCCATCGCTATCTAATAGTAGCGTTTCTAAAAAGCGCTGCCGATATCGCTCAACGAAGAGTAGCGCTGGTTCGGGCCGCGCTACTACTATGAGTTAGCTGTAGCGCCTTATTAGTAGCGCGGCCACCCGCGCTGCTGCTAGCCTGAAAACCCGCGCTGCTGCTAGCCTTTTCCCTAGTAGTGTCGGGCCCTCTTGATGGAGGTAAAACCCTACGTCTTGCTTGATTAATATTGATGATGCGTATTACAAGAGTGGATCTACCACGAGATCAAGGAGGCTAAACCCTAGAAGCTAGCCTATGGTTGAAGGAAATATGCCCTAGAGGCAATAATAAAGTTATTATTTATTTCCTTATTTCATGATAAATGTTTATTATTCATGCTAGAATTGTATTAACCGGAAACATAATACATGTGTGAATACATAGACAAACAGAGTGTCACTAGTATGCCTCTACTAGACTAGCTTGTTAATCAAAGATGGTTAAGTTTCCTAACCATAGACAAAGGAGTTATCATTTGATTAACAAGGTCACATCATTAGTTGAATGATCGATTGACATGACCCATTCCATTAGCTTAGCACCCGATCGCTTAGTATGTTGCTATTGCTTTTATCCATAACTTATACATGTTCCTATAACTATGAGATTATGCAACTCCTGTTTACCGGAGGAACACTTTGGTACTACCAAACGCCACAACGAATCGGGTGATTATAAAGGAGTACTACAGTGTCTCCAAAGGCGGATGTTGGGTTGGCGATTTTGAGATTAGGTTTTGTCACTCCGATTGTCGGAGAGGTATCTCTGGGCCCTCTCGTTAATACACATCACTTAAGCCTTGCAAGCATTACAACTAATGAGTTAGCTGTGAGATGATGTATTACGGACGAGTAAAGAGACTTGCGCCGTAACGAGATTGAACTAGGTATTGGATACCGACGATCGAATCTCGGGCAAGTAACATACCGATGACAAAGGAACAACGATGTTGTTATGCGGTCGACCGATAAAGATATTCATAGAATATGTAGGAGCCAATATGGGCATCCAGGTCCCGCTATTGGTTATTGACCGAGACGTGTCTCGGTCATGTCTACATTGTTCTCGAATCGTAGGGTCCGCACGCTTAAGGTTTCGATGACGGTTATATTATGAGTTTGTGTATTTTGATGTACCAAGGAGTTCGAGTCCGGATGTGATCACGGACATGAAGAGGAGTCTCAAATGGTCGAGACATAAAGATTGATATATTGGACGGCTATATTTGGACATCGGAAAGGTTCGGAAGTTTCAGAGAAAACCGGAGTGCCGGGGGGTTACTGGAACCCCCGGGAAGTAATGGGCCTTAGTGGGCCAAGAGGGAGAGAGAGGGCTGCACCAGAGGTGGCCCCCATGGGGAGTCCGAATAGGACAAGGAGGGGGGCCCCCTTTCCTCTCCTCTCCTCTCCTTCCTTCCCCTTCCTCCTTCCTAGTTGGACTAGGAAAGGGAGTCCTACTCCCACTAGGAGGAGGACTCCCGCTCCCTTGGCGCCCCTAGGCCGGTCGGCCCTCCCCTTGCTCCTTTATATACGCAGGGGGGGGGCACCCTAGAACACACAAGTTGATCCTTGAGATCGTTCCTTAGCCGTGCGGTGCCCCCTCCACCATAATCCACCTCGGTCATATCGTGGCGGTGCTTAGGCGAAGCCTGCGTCGTAGAACATCAAGATCGCCACCACGCCGTCGTCTTGTGGAACTCTCTCTCCTGAAGCTCTGCTGGATCGGAGCCCGAGGGCGCCACCGAGCTGTGCGTGTGTCAAGAACTCGGAGGCGCCGGAGTAACGGAGCTGGATCGGTTGGATCGTGAGGAGAACGTCGACTACTTCCTTCTACGTTGTGATCGCTTCGCTTCGGTCTCACGAGGGTACGAGACAACACTCTCCCTCTCGTTGCTATGCATCACCATGATCTTGCGTGTGCGTAGGAATTTTTTGAAATTACTACGTTCCCCAACAATGGCATCCGAGCCTAGGTTTTATGTTTTGATGTTTTGCACGAGTAGAACACAAGTGAGTTGTGGACGATACAAGTCATCTTGCCTACCAAAGATGTCATATTTTGGTTCAGCGGTATTGTGAGATGAAGCGGCTGGACCGACATTACGCCAGACGCTTACGCGAGACTGGTTTCACCGTTACGAGCACTCATGCTTAAAGGTGGTGGCGGTGTCTCGCCTCTCTCACTTTAGTTGAACCGAGTATGGCTACGCTCGGTCCTTGAGAAGGTTAAAACGAGTCTATTTGACGAAGTATCGTTGTGGTTTTGATGCGTAGGTGAGATTGGTTCTTGCTTAAGCCCGTAGCAGCCACGTAAAATTTGCAACAACAAAGTAGAGGACGCCTAACTTGTTTTTGCAGGCATGTTGTGATGTGATATGGTCAAGACGTGATGCTATATTTTATTGTATGAGATGATCATGTTTTGTAACCGGTTATCGGCAATCGGCTGGAGCCATATGGTTGTCGCTTTATTGTATGAAATGCAACGCTACTGTAATTGCTTTACTTTATCACTAAGCGGTAGCGATAGTCGAGAAGCAATAGATGGCGAAACGACAACGATGCTACGATGGAGATCAAGGTGTCGCTACCGGTGATGATGGTGATCACGACGGTGCTTTGAGATGGAGATCACAAGCACAAGATGATGATGGCCATATCATATCACTTATATTGATTGCATGTGATGTTTATCCTTTATGCATCTTATCTTGCTTTGATTGACGGTAGCATTTTAAGATGATCTCTCACTAAAATTATCAAGTAGTGTTCTCCCTGAGTATGCACCGTTGCCAAAGTTCATCGTGCCGAGACACCACGTGATGATCGGGTGTGATAAGCTCTACGTCCATCTACAACGGGTGCAAGCCAGTTTTGCACATGCAGAATACTCAGGTTATACTTGACGAGCCTAGCATATGTAGATATGGCCTCGGAACACGGAGACCGAAAGGTCGAGCGTGAATCATATAGTAGATATGATCAACATAAGATGTTCACCATTGAAAACTACTCCATCTCACGTGATGATCGGTTATGGTTTAGTTGATTTGGATCACGTGATCACTTAGATGACTAGAGAGATGTCTGTCTAAGTGGGAGTTCTTAAGTAATATGATTAATTGAACTTAAATTTATCATGAACTTAGTACCTGATAGTATCTTGCTTGTCTATGTTTGTTTGTAGATAGATGGCTCATCTTTGTTATTCCGTTGAATTTTAATGCGTTCCTTGAGAAAGCAAAGTTGAAAGATGATGGTAGCAATTACACGGATCGGGTCCGTAATATGAGGATTATCCTCATTGCTGCATGTAAGAGTTACGCCTGGATGCACCGCTGGGTGCGAACTGCTTCGATGTAACCGACGGCGTTAAGAACGTCTGGCGCGAGGAAAGCGATGACTACTCTATAGTTCAATGTGCCATGCTTTATGGCTTAGAACCGGGTCTTCAACGACGTTTTGAACGTCATGGAGCATATGAGATGTTCCAGAGTTGAAGTTGATATTTCAACAGAATGCCCGGATTGAGAGATATGAAGTCTCCAATAAGTTCTATAGCTGCAAGATGGAGGAGAATGGGTCATCGGTGAGCACATACTCGTAATGTCCGGGTATTACAATCACTTGACTCAACCGGGAGTTAATCTTCCGGATGATTGTGTCATTGATGTAATTCTTCAATCACCGCCACCAAGCTACAAAGGCTTCGTGATGAACTATAACATGCAAGGGTTAGTAAAGACTATGCTCGAGCTCTTCGCAATGCTAAAGGCTGCGGAGGTAGAAATCAAGAAAGAGCATCAAGTGTTGATGGTCAATAAGACCACTAGTTTCAAGAAGAAAGGCAAAGGGAAGAAGAAGGAACTTCAAGAAGAACAGCAAACAAGTTGTCGCTCAGAGAAGAAACCCAAGTCTGGACCTAAACCTGAAACCGAGTGCTTCTATTGCAAGCGAATGGTCCTTTCGAAGCGGAACTGCCCCAAGTATTTGGCGGATAAGAAGGATGGCAAGGTGAACAAAGGTATATGTGATATACATGTTATTGATGTGTAGCTTACTAGAGCTCGCAGAGCACTGGTATTTGATCTCGGTTACATTGCTAATATTTGCAACTCAAACAGGACTACGGATTGCTTAACACCGCAAAGGACGAGGTGACGATGGCGTGGGAAATGGTTCCAAAGTCGATGTGATCGCGGTCGGCACGCTACCTCTACATCTACCTTTGGGATTAGTATTAGACCTAAATAATTGTTATTTGGTGCTGCGTTGAGCATGAACATTATATCTGGATCTTGTTTGATGCGAGACGGTTATTCATTTAAATCGAGAGAATAATGGTTGTTCTATTTATATGAGTAATATCTTTTATGGTCATGCACCCTTGAAGAGTGGTCTATTTTTGATGAATCTCGATAGTAGTGATACACATATTCATAATGTTGAAACCAAAAGATGCAGAGTTGATAATGATAGTGCAACTTATTTGTGGCACTGCCGTTTAGGTCATATTGGTATAAAGCGCATGAAGAAACTCCATACTTATGGACTTTTGGAGTCACTTGATTATGAATCACTTGGCACTTGCGAACCGTGCCTCATGGGCAAGATGACTAAAACCCCGTTCTCCGGTACTATAGAGAGAGCAACAGATTTGTTGGAAATCATACATACAGATGTATGTGGCCCGATGAATGTTGAGGCTCGTGGCGGATATCGTTATTTTGTCACTTTCACAGATGATTTAAGCAGATATGGGTATATCTACTTAATGAAGCATAAGTCTGAAACATTTGAAAAGTTCAAAGAATTTCAGAGTGAAGTTGAAAATCATCATAATAAGAAAATAAAGTTTCTACGATCTGATCGTGGAGGCGAATATTTGAGTTACGAGTTTGGTCTACATTTGAAACAATGCGGAATAGTTTCAAGAATCACGCCACCCGAACACCACAACGTAATGGTGTGTCCGAACGTCAGAATCGTCGACTTTACTAGATATGGTGCGATCTATGATATCTCTTACTGATTTACCGCTATCGTTTTGGGGTTATGCTCTTGAGACGGCCGCATTCACCTTGAATAGAACACCGTCAAAATCCGCTGAGACGACACCTTATGAACTATGGTTTAGCAAGAAACCAAAGTTGTCGTTTCTTAAAATTTGGGGATGCGATGCTTATGTGAAAAAGCTTCAACCTGATAAGCTCGAACCCAAATCGAGAAATGTGTCTTCATAGGATACCCAAAGGAGACAGTTGGGTACACCTTCTATCACAGATCCGAAGGCAAGACATTTGTTGTTAAGAATGGATCCTTTCTAGAGAAGGAGTTTCTCTCGAAAGAAGTGAGTGGGAGAAAAGTAGAACTTGATGAGGTAATCGTACCTTCTCCCTTATTTGAAAGTAGTTTATCGCAGAAACGGTTTCGAGACATCTACACCAAATAGTGAGGAAGTTGATGATGTTGATCATGAAACTTCAGATCAAGTTACTACGTAACCTCGTAGATCAACTAGAGTAAGATCCGCACTGAGTGGTACGGTAATCCTGTTCGGAAGTCATGCTACTAGATCATGATGAACCTACGAACTATGAAGAAGCGATGGTGAGCCCAGATTCGCAAAATGGCTTGAGGCCATGAAATCTGAGATGGGATCCATGTATGAAAACAAAGTGTGGACTTTGGTTGACTTGCCCGAGGGTCGGCAAGCAATAGAAAACAAGTGGATCTTCAAGAAGAAGACCGACGCCGACGGTAATGTTATCGTTCTACAAAGCTCGACTTGTCGCAAAGGGTTTTCGACAAGTTCAAGGGATTGACTACGATGAGACCTTCTCACCCGTAGCGATGCTTAAGTCTGTCCGAATCATGTTAGCAATTGCCGATTTTATGATTATGAAATTTGGCAAATGGATGTAAAGACCGCATTCTGAATGGATTTACGGAAGAAGAGTTGTATATGATGCAACCGAAGGTTTTATCGATCCAAAGGAGCTAACAAAGTGTGCAAGCTCCAATGATCCATTTATGGACTGGTGCAAGCATCTCGAGTTGGAATAAACACTTTGATAGTGTGATCAAAGCATTTGGGTTTATCTGCACTTTTGGAGAAGCCTCAGATTTACAAGAAAGTGAGTGGGAGCTCAGAGCATTTCGATATTATATGTAGATGACATATTACTAATCGAAATGATATAGAATTCTGGATAGCATAAAGGGATACTTGAATAAGAGTTTTTCAATGAAAGACCTCGTGAAGCTGCTTACATATTGGGCATCAAAATCTATAGAGATAGATCAAGACGCTTAATTGGACTTTCACAAAGCACATACCTTGACAAAATTTTGAAGAAGTTCAAAATGGATCAAGCAAAGAAAGGGTTCTTGCCGTGTTACAAGGTGTGAAGTTGAGTAAGACTCAATGCTCGACCACCGCAGAAGATAGAGAGAAAATGAAAGATGTTCCTATGCCTCAACCATAGGCTCTATCATGTATGCAATGCTGTGTACTGCACTGATGTGTGCCTTGCTATAAGCTTAGCAGGAGGTACCAAAGTAATCCAGAGTGGATCATCGACAGCGGTCAAGAACATCCTGAAATACCGAAAAGGACTAAGGATATGTTTCTTGTATATGGAGGTGACAAAGAGCTCATCGTAAACGGTTACGTTGATGCAAGCTTTGACACTGATCCGGACGATTCTAAATCGCAGACCGGATACGTATTTACACTAAACGGAAGAGCTGTAAGTTGGTGCAGTTCTAAACAAAGCGTCGTGGTGGGATCTACATGTGAAGCGGAGTACATAGCAGCTTTGGAAGCAGCTAATGAAGGAATCTGGATGAAGGAGTTCATATCCGATCTAGGTGTCATACCTAGTGCATCGGGTCCAATGAAAATCTTCTGTGACAATACTGGAGCAATTGCCTTAGCGAAGGAATCCAGATTTCACAAGAGGACCAAGCACATCAAGAGACGCTTCAATTCCATCCGGGATTTAGTCTAGGTGGGAGACATAGAGATTTGCAAGATACATACGGATCTGAATGTAGCAGACCCGTTGACTAAGCCTCTTCCACGAGCAAAACATGATCAACACCAAGACTCCATGGGTGTTAGAATCACTACTATGTAATCTAGATTATTGACTCTAGTGCAAGTGGGAGATCAAGGAAATATGCCCTAGAGGCAATAATAAAGTTATTATTTATTTCCTTATTTCATGATAAATGTTTATTATTCATGCTAGAATTGTATTAACCGGAAACATAATACATGTGTGAATACATAGACAAACAAAGGTGTCACTAGTATGCCTCTACTAGACTAGCTTGTTAATAAAAGATGGTTAAGTTTCCTAACCATAGACAAAGGAGTTGTCATTTGATTAACAAGGTCACATCATTAGTTGAATGATCGATTGACATGACCCATTCCATTAGCTTAGCACCCGATCGCTTAGTATGTTGCTATTGCTTTTATCCATGACTTATACATGTTCCTATAACTATGATATTATGCAACTCCCGTTAACGGAGGAACACTTTGGTACTACCAAACGCCACAACGAATCGGGTGATTATAAAGGAGTACTACGGTGTCTCCAAAGGCGATGTTGGGTTGGCGATTTCGAGATTAGGTTTTGTCACTCCGATTGTCGGAGAGGTATCTCTGGGCCCTCTCGGTAATACACATCACTTAAGCCTTGCAAGCATTACAACTA
Organism: Aegilops speltoides; assembly: GCA_021437245.1. Lineage (NCBI taxonomy): Eukaryota > Viridiplantae > Streptophyta > Magnoliopsida > Poales > Poaceae > Aegilops > Aegilops speltoides. Next base: position 494,189,622 of record CM038147.1, on the reverse strand, counting down.
ATGAGTTAGCTGTGAGATGATGTATTACGGAACGAGTAAAGAGACTTGCCGGTAACGAGATTGAACTAGGTATTGGATACCGACGATCGAATCTCGCAAGTAACATACCGATGACAAAGGGAACAACGATGTTGTTATGCGGTCTCGACCGATAAAGATCTTCGAGAATATGTAGGAGCCAATATGGGCATCCAGGTCCCGCTATTGGTTATTGACCGGAGACGTGTCTCGGTCATGTCTACATTGTTCTCGAACCGTAGGGTCCGCACGCTTAAGGTTTCGATGACGGTTATATTATGAGTTTGTGTATTTTGATGTACCGAAGGAGTTCGGAGTCCCGGATGTGATCACGGACATGACGAGGAGTCTCGAAATGGTCGAGACATAAAGATTGATATATTGGACGGCTATAGTTGGACATCGGAAAGGTTCCGGAAGTTTCCGGAGAAAACCGGAGTGACGGAGGGGTTACCGGTGTTGGGGAACGTAGTAATTTCAAAAATTTCCTACGCACATGCAAGATCATGGTGATGTATAGCAACGAGAGGGAAGAGTTGTCTCACGCACTCGTGAGACCAAGCGAAGCGATCACAACGTAGAGGAAGTAGTCGATGTTCTCCTCGCGATCCGACCGATCCGCGCGCCGTTACTCGGCGCCCGAAGTTCTTGACACACGACAGCTCGATGACGCCCCTCAGACTCGATCCAGCCGAGTGTCGAGGGAGAGTTCCGTCAGACGGCGGCGTGGTGACGATCTTGATGTTGTACAAAGAGGGCTTCGCTTAAGCTTCGCATGACGATATGACCGAGGTGGAATATGGTGGAGGGGGCACCGCACACGGCTAAGGAACGATCCGTAGATCAAACTTGTGTGTCCTAGGGTGCCCCCCGCCCCAGATATAAAGGAGGGAGGGGGAGGTGCGGCCGGCCCAAGGGAGGCGCGTGAGTCCTACTCCCACCGAGTAGGACTCCCCCTTCCTAGTTGGAGTAGGATTGGGGAGGGGAAGAAGGAAGGCGCCGCCTCCTTGTCCTATTCGGACTAGGGGGGGGGCGCGCCTGCCCCCTGGCCGGCCCCTCCTCTTCTCCCTCGAGGCCCACTAAGGCCCAATAGCCTCCGGAGGGTTCCGTAACCCCGGTTTTCCCAGAAAATCCCAATTTCACCGGAACCATTCCAACTCCAAATATAGGCTTCCAATATATCAATCTTTATGTCTCGACCATTTCGAGACTCCTCGTCACGTCCGTGATCACATCCGGACTCAACTTCTTCGGTACATCAAAATACATAAACTCATAATAACCGCCATCGAAACCTTAAGCGTGCGGACCCTACGGTTCGAGAACAATGTAGACATGACCGAGACACGTCTCCGGTCAATAACCAATAGCAGGACCTGGATGCCCATATTGGCTCCTACATATTCTACGAAGATCTTTGTCGGTCGACCGCATAACAACATACGTTGTTCCTTTGTCATCGGTATGTTACTTGCCCGAGATTCGATCGTCGGTATCCAATACCTAGTTCAATCTCGCTATCGCAAGTCTCTTTACTCGCTCCGTAATACATCATCTCACAGCTAACTCATTAGTTGTAATGCTTGCAAGGCTTCAGTGATGTGCATTACCGAGAGGGCCCAGAGATACCTCTCCGACAATCGGAGTGACAAAACCTAATCTCAAATACGCCAACCCAACATCTACCTTTGGAGACACCTGTAGTACTCCTTTATAATCACCCAGCCACGTTGTGACGCTTGGTAGCACCCAAAGTGTTCCTCCGTAAATGGGAGTTGCATAATCTCATAGTTACAGGAACATGTATAAGTCATGGATAAAAGCAGAGCAACATACTAAACGATCGTGTGCTAAGCTAATGGAATGGGTCATGTCAATCGATCATTCAACTAATGATGTGACCTTGTTAATCAAATAACAACTCCTTGTTCATGGTTAGGAAACATAACCATCTTTGATTAACAAGCTAGTCAAGTAGAGGCATACTAGTGACACTGTTTGTCTATGTATTCACACATGTATTATGTTTCCGGTTAATACAATTCTAGCATGAATAATAAACATTTATCATGATATAAGGAAATAAATAATAACTTTATTATTGCCTCTAGGGCATATTTCCTTCATCTCCCACTTGCACTAGAGTCAATAATCTAGATCACATCACCATGTGATCAACATTGATAGTTCACATCATCATGTGATTAACACCTATAGTTCACATCGCCATGTGACCAACACACAAAGGGTTTACTAGAGTCAATAATCTAGTTCACATCGCTATGTGATTAACACCCAAAGAGTACTAAGGTGTGATCATGTTTTGCTTGTGAGAGAATCTTAGTCAACGGGTCTATCATATTCAGAGCCGTATGTATTTTGCAAATATTCTATGTCTATAATGCTCTACACGGAGCTACTCTAGCTAATTGCTCCCACTTTCAATATGTATCTAGATCTAGACTTAGAGTCATCCAGATCAGTGTCAAAACTTGCATCGACGTAACCCTTTACTTATTTAACCTTTGTCACTTCCATGATCGAGAAACATATCCTTATTCCACTAAGGATAATTTTGACCGCTGTCCAAATGATCTACTCCTAGATCACTATTGTACTCCTTGCCAAACTCAAAGGCAGGGTATACAATAGGTCTGGTACACAACATGGCATACTTTATAGAACCTATGGCCAAGGCATAGGAATGACTTTCATTCTCTTTTATCTTACGCCTTGGTCGGGTTTTGAGTCTTACTCAATTTCACACCTTGTAATACTGAGCAAGAACTCTTTCTTTGACTGCTCCATTTTGAACTACTTCAAAATCTTGTCAAGGTATGTACTCATTGAAAAACTTATCAAGCGCCTTGATCTATCTCTATAGATCTTAATGCTCAATATGCAAGCAGCTTCACCGAGGTCTTTCTTTGAAAAACTTCTTTCAAACACTCCTTTGTGCTTTACAGAATAATTCTACATTATTTCTGATCCACATTATGTCATACATATGCTTATCAAAAATGTTGTAGTGCTCCCACTCACTTTCTTTTAAATACAGGCTTCACCGCAAGTTTGTATAAAACTATATGCTTTGATCAACTTATCAAAGCGTGTATTCCAACTCCGAGTTGCTTGCACCAGTCCATAGATGGATCGCTGGAGCTTGCACACTTTGTTAGCTCCCTTTGGATCGAAAAAAAAACTTCTGGTTGCATCATATACAACTCTTCCTCCGTAAAACCATTCAGAATGCAGTTTTACATCCATTTGCCAAATTTCATAAATTGTGGCAATTGCTAACATGATTCGGACAGACTTAAGCATCGCTACGCTTGAGAAAATCTCATTGTAGTCAACATCTTGAACTTGTCGAAAACCCTTTTATGACAATTCTAGCTTTGTAGATAGTAACACTACTATCAGCGTCCGTCTTCCTCTTGAAAATCCATTTAATCTCAATGGCTTGCCGATCATCGGCAAGTCAACCAAAGTCCATACTTTGTTCTCATATATGGATCCCATCTCAGATTTTATGGCCTCAAACCATTTCGCGGAATCTGGGCTCACCATCGCTTCTTCATAGTTCGTAAGTTCATCATGGTCTAGTAACATGACTTCCAGAACAGGATTACCGTACTACTCTAGTGCGGATCTCACTCTGGTTTACCTACGAGGTTCAGTAGTAACTTGATCTCAAGTTACATGATCATCATCATTAGCTTCCTCACTAATTGGTGTAGTAGTCACAAGAACAGATTTACGTGATGAACTACTTTTCAATAAGGAGAAGGTACAATTACCTTATCAAGTTTTCTACTTTCCTCCCACTCACTTCTTTCGAGAGAAACTCCTTCTCTAGAAAGGATCCATCTTAAGCAACGAATATCTTGCCTTCGGATCTGTGATAGAAGGTGTACCCAACTATTTCCTTTGGGTATTCTATGAAGACGCACTTCTCGATTTGGGTTCGAGCTTATCAGATGAAACTTTTTCACATAAGCATCGCAGCCCCAAACATTAAGAAACGACAACTTTGGTTTCTTGCTAAACCACGTTCATATAGTGTCGCCTCAACGGATTTAGATGGTGCCCTATTTAACGTGAATGCAGCTGTCTCTAATGCATGATCCCAAAACGATATTGGTAAATCGGTAAGAAACATCATAGATTGCACTATATCCAATAAAGTGCGGTTACGATGTTTGGACACACCATAACATTGTGGTGTTCTGTGGCGTGAGCGTGAAACTATTCCACATTGTTTTAATTGAAGACCAAACTCAGAACTCAAATATTCGTCTCCGTGATCGATCACGAAACTTTATTTTCTTGTTACGATGATTTTTCCACTTCACTCTGAAATTCTTTGAACCTTTCAACTATTTCAGACTTATGTTTCATCAAGTAGATATACCCATATCTGCTCAAATCATCTTGTGAAGGTCATAAAATAACGATACTTGCCACGAGCATCAACACTCATTGGATCGCATACATCGGTATGTATTATTTCCAATAAGTCAAGAGCTTGTTCCATTGTTCCGGAGAACGAGTTTTAGTCATCTTGCCCAAAAGGCACGGTTCGCAAGCATCAAGTGATTCATAATCAAGTGATTCCAAAATCCCATCAAGATGGAGTTTCTTCATGCGCTTTACACCAATATGACCTAAACGGCAATGCCACAAATAAGTTGCACTATCATTATTAACTTTGTATTTTTGGTTTCAATATTATGAATATGTGTATCACTACGATCGAGATCCAATGAACCATTTTCATTGGGTGTGTAACCATATAAGGTTTTATTCATGTAAATGTAACAACAGTTTATTCTCTTACTTAAATGAATAACCGTATTGCAATAAACACGATCAAATCATATTCATGCTCAACGAAACACCAAATAACATTTATTTAGGTTCAACACTAATCCCGAAAGTATAGGGAGTGTGCGATGATGATCATATCAATCTTGAAACTACTTTCAACACACATCGTCACTTCACCCTTAACTAGTTTCATTTATTCGCAACTCCCGCTTCGAGTTACTACTCTTAGCAACCGAACCAGTACCAAATACCGAGGGGTTGCTATAAACACTAGTAAAGTACACATCAATAACATGTATATCAAATATACCTTTGTTTATTTTGCCATCCTTCTTATCCGCCAAATACTTGGGGTAGTTCGCTTCAAAGGACCAGTCCCTTTGCAAGAGAAGCACTTAGTCTCGTGCTTAGGTCCAGACTTGGGCTTCTTCACTTGAGCAGACAACTTGCTTGCCGCTCTTCTTGAAGTTCCTTCTATCCCTTTGCCCTTTTCTTGAAACTAGTGGTCTTGTTAATCATCAACACTTGATGTTCTTTCTTGAATTCTACCTTCATCGATTTCATCATCATGAAAAACTCGGGAATCATTTTCATCATCCCTTGCATACTATAGTTCATCACGAAGTTCTACTAACTTGGTGATGGTGACTAGAGAATTCGTCAATCGATATCTTATCGGAAGATTAACTCCCACTTGATTCAAGCGATTGAAGTACCTGCATAATCTGAGCACATGCTCACTAGTTGAGCGATTCTCCTCCATCTTTTAGCTATAGAACTTGTTGAAGATTTCATATCTCTCAACTCGGTATTTGCTTGAAATATTAACTTCAATTCCTGGAACATCTCATATGGTCCATGATGTTCAAAACATCTTTGAAGTCCCGATTCTAAGCTGTTAAGCATGGTGCACTTAAACTATCTAGTAGTCATCATATTGAGCTAGCCAAACGCTCATAACGCTTGCATCCGCTCCTGCAATAGGTCCGTCACCTAGCGTGCATTAAGGACATAATTCTTACGTGCAAAGCAATGAGGATAAACCTCCGATCATGGATCGAATCCGCATCATTGCTACTAACATTTTTCAACACAATTTTCTCTAGGAACATATCAAAACAAACATATGAAAGCAACAACGCGAGCTATTGATCTACAACATAATTTGCAAAATACTACCAGACTAAGTTCATGATAAATTTAAGTTCAATTAATCATATTACTTAAGAACTCCCACTTAGACAGACATCTCTCTAGTCATCTAAGTGATCACGCGATCCAAATCAACTAAACCATAACCGATCATCACGTGAGATGTAGTTTTCAATGGTGAACATCTTATGTTGATCATATCTACTATATGATTCACGCCGACCTTTCGGTCTCCGTGTTCCGAGGCCATATCTCGCATATGCTAGGCTCGTCAAGTTTAACTGAGTATTCGCGTGTGCAAAACTGTCTTGCACCCGTTGTAGATGGACGAGAGCTTATCACACCCGATCATCACGTGGTGTCCGGGCACGATTTAACTTTGGCAACGGTGCATACTCGGGAGAACACTTCTTGATAATTTAGTGAGAGATCATCTTATAATGCTACCGTCAATCAAAGCAAGATAAGATGCATAAAAGATAAACATCACATGCAAATCAATATAAGTGATATGATATGGTCATCATCATCTTGTGCTTCGTGATCTCCATCTCGCAGCACCATCATGATCACCATCGCCACCAAAGACGACACCTTGATCTCCATCGTAGCATCGTTGTCGCCTCGCCAATCTTATGCTTCTACAACTATCGCTACCGCTTAGTGATAAAGTAAAGCATTACAGTAGGCGATTGCATTTCATACAATAAAGCGACAACCATATGGCTCCCGCCGATTGCCGATAACTTCGTTACAAAACATGATCATCTCATACAATAAAATATAGCATCACGCCTTGACCATATCACATCACAACATGCCCCGCAAAAACAAGTTAGACGTCCTCTACTTTGTTGTTGCAAATTTTACGTGGCTGCTACGGGCTTTAGCAAGAACCGTTCTTACCTACGCATCAAAACCACAACGATAGTTTGTCAAATAGACTCCATTTTAACCTTCACAAGGACCGGGCGTAGCCACACTCGGTTCAACTAAAGTGAGAGAGACAGACACCCGCCAGTCACCTTTAAGCAACGAGTGCTCGTAGCGGTGAAACCAGTCTCGCGAAGCGTCACGCGTAATGTCGGTCCGGGCCGCTTCATCTCACAATACCGCTGAACCAAAGTATGACATGCTGGTAGGTAGTATGACTTGTATCGCCCACAACTCACTTGTGTTCTACTCGTGCAAAACATCAAACCATAAAAACCTAGGCTCGATGCCATTGTTGGGGAACGAGTAATTTCAAAAAATTCCTACGCACACGCAAGATCATGGTGATGTATAGCAACGAGAGGGAAGAGTGTTGTCTACGCACTCGTGAGACCGAAGCGGAAGCGATCACAACGTAGAGGAAGTAGTCGATGTTCTCCTCGCGATCCGACCGATCCGGCGCCGTTACTCGGCGCCCCAGTTCTTGACACACGACAGCTCGATGACGCCCCTCAGACTCGATCCAGCCGAGTGTCGAGGGAGAGTTCTGTCAAGACGACGGCGTGCAGGACGATCTTGATGTTCTATCGGCAGGGCTTCGCCTAAGCATGACGATATGACCGAGGTGGAATATGGTGGAGGGGGCACCGACACGGCTAAGGAACGATCCGTAGATCAAACTTGTGTGTCTAGGGTGCCCCCTGCCCCAGATATAAAGGAGGGAGGGGGAGGTGCGGCGGCCCAAGGAGGCGGCAGGAGGAGTCCTACTCCCAGGGAGTAGGACTCCCCCTTCCTAGTTGGAGTAGGATTGGGGAGGGGAAGAAGGAAGGGCGCCCCCGCCTCCTTGTCCTATTCGGACTAGGGGGGGGGCGCTGCCTGCCTGGCCGGCCCCTCCTCTTCTCCCTCGAGGCCCACTAAGGCCCAATAGCCTCCGGGAGGGTTCCGTAACCCCGGTTTTTCAGTAAAATCGATTTCACCCGAACCATTCAACTCCAAATATAGGCTTCCAATATATCAATCTTTATGTCTCGACCATTTCGAGACTCCTCGTCACGTCCGTGATCACATCCGGACTCAACTTCTTCGGTACATCAAAATACATAAACTCATAATAAGCGCCATCGAAACCTTAAGCGTGCGGACCCTACGGTTCGAGAACAATGTAGACATGACCGAGACACGTCTCCGGTCAATAACCAATAGCGGGACCTGGATGCCCATATTGGCTCCTACATATTCTACGAAGATCTTTGTCGGTCGAGACCGCATAACAACATACGTTGTTCCCTTTGTCATCGGTATGTTACTTGCCCGAGATTCGATCATCGGTATCCAATACCTAGTTCAATCTCGTTACGCAAGTCTCTTTACTCGTTCCGTAATACATCATCTCACAGCTAACTCATTAGTTGTAATGCTTGCAAGGCTTCAAGTGATGTGCATTACCGAGAGGGCCCAGAGATACCTCTCCGACAATCGGAGTGACAAAACCTAATCTCAAATACGCCAACCCAACATCTACCTTTGGAGACACCTGTAGTACTCCTTTATAATCACCCGATTACGTTGTGACGTTTGGTAGCACCCAAAGTGTTCCTCCGTAAACGGAGTTGCATAATCTCATAGTTACAGGAACATGTATAAGTCATGGATAAAAGCAGTAGCAACATACTAAACGATCGTGTGCTAAGCTAATGGAATGGGTCATTTCAATCAGATCATTCAACTAATGATGTGACCTTGTTAATCAAATAACAACTCCTTGTTCATGGTTAGGAAACATAACCATCTTTGATTAACAAGCTAGTCAAGTAGAGGCATACTAGTGACACTCTGTTTGTCTATGTATTCACACATGTATTATGTTTCCGATTAATACAATTCTAGCATGAATAATAAACATTTATCATGATATAAGGAAATAAATAATAACTTTATTATTGCCTCTAGGGCATATTTCCTTCAACCGGAACCCCCCCGGGGAAGTAATGGGCCTTAGTGGGCCAAGAGGGGAGAGAGAGGGCCGCACCAGGAGGTGGCGTGCGCCCCCCCCCCCATGGGGAGTCCGAATAGGACAAGGAGGGTCTTGTGGCCCCCTTTCCTCTCCCTCTCCCTCTCCTTCCTTCCCCCTTCCTCCTTCCTAGTTGGACTAGGAAAGGGGAGTCCTACTCCCACTAGGAGGAGGACTCCCCCCTCCCTTGGCGCGCCTCCTAGGCCGGTCGGCCCTCCCCCTTGTTCCTTAATATACGGGGGCAGGGGGGCACCCTAGAACACACAAGTTGATCCTTGAGATCGTTCCTTAGCCGTGTGCGGTGCCCCCCTCCACCATAATCCACCTCGGTCATATCGTAGCGGTGCTTAGGCGAAGCCCTGCGTCGGTAGAACATCAAGATCGTCACCACGCCGTCGTGCTGACGAAACTCTCTCTCCAAGCTCACTGGATCGAGCCGAGGAGCGCCACCGAGCTGTACGTGTGTCAAGAACTCGGAGGCGCGAATAACGGCGCTGGATCGGTTGGATCGTGAGGAGAACGCGTCGACTACTTCCTCTACGCCAGATCGCTTCGCTCCGGTCTCACGAGGGTGCGTAGACATCACTCTCCCCTCTTGTTGCTATGCATCACCATGATCTTGCGTGTGCGTAGGAATTTTTTTGAAATTACTACGTTCCCCAACAATGGTATGATTGTTGTAATGGATGTTGTGTCCTACAGACTAAAACCCTCCGGTTTATATAGACACCGGAGAGGGCTAGGGTTACACAGAGTCGGTTACAATGGTAGGAGATCTACATATCCGTATCGCCAAGCTTGCCTTCCATGCCAAGGAAAGTCCCATCCGGACACGGGACGGAGTCTTCAATCTTGTATCTTCGTAGTCTTGGAGTCCGGCGGACGATGATAGTCCGGCTGTCCGGACACCCCCTAGTCCAGGACTCCCTCAGGCGCGGATGAAATAAATTACATCCGTGCCTACTTCCGCTGAAACTGAGGTGGTACAAAAATCCGACGCGGTACTACCGCTCGCGAGGCGCGGTACTACCGTTGCGGGCGCGGATATAAAAAATTACATACGCGCCTACTACCGTGACACTGCGGTACTAGGTAGGAGGGCCACTGTACTACGACTCCTAGGGAGCGGTACTACCATGGACCCCGCGGTACTACCGCGCTGGACGAGCGGTACTACCGTGGGGGGCGCGGATGTAAAAAATTACATCCGCCCCTACTACCACACCGGAGCGGCACAAGGCCTGGGAGCCGTGGTACTACCGCTCCAGAGGAGCGGTACTACCATGACACACAACGGTACTACCGCTTGTACTTGCGATACTACCGCAAGTACATCAGTAGTCGTCAGATTTTCGCACAACCAAGATAACAAAGGGAAGCTCCAAAATGCAGGGAAAGGAGGGACAAGTGTACGTGTTGATTCCACCCAAACCTTTCGACGGACCCCTCTTAATAGTACGGCTCTCCTACGACTCAAATCCACCAAAGAGAAACGTAGAACAACGCCGACTTCAATAGTCTCTGAGGGGCACCGAATCGTCTCGTGCCTAGTGATGAAGTATCTGAGAAACTCAAGGCACACGATTAGACCGCAAAAGCATTGTCATCAATCACCAAAACACCTAAGGGATAACTATGCCCTTACAATCTCCCCCTTTTTGGTGGATTGATGACAACACGGGATTTGCACATAGATAAGATAATTTAGAGCAGGGGCAAACCCCACCTCTCTAAAATATAGACGGGCTCCCCCTAGATGTGTGCACTTTAGATGAATGCTTTGGACTGCATAGCACATAGACTAGGATCAACACTCCCCCTATATTTTAGGGACCAAGGCATGATAATAAGCATAGCATAGCATAAAGATAGCACAATATAACACAAGCTCGCTAGGATAGATAGAGTGCATATGTCTTACACCATACGAAGTAAAGTAACCAAGGTTCGAACGAGAAAGCAGCAAATAGTTCAACCAAGAAAGCAGCAAACACACGAAACACACGACTCGCAAACTCGCAAATCCCTACACTCTCTCCCCCTTTGGCATCGAGACGCCAAAAAGGCAGAGAGGACGCCTACACACACGAGGTGGCTCAAGCAGAGAACTCATCCCAACCCTCTCCGTCGGTCTCCTCGGCAGCTGGGATGGTCTCCTCGACATCCTCCTCAGACTCAGTCCACCTGTAGCCTTGCTTCTCCATCCACTCAGCCTCTGGGTGATCGCTCCTCGCACCATGAGACACTTCCTCACCATAGAGCTGCATGATCTTGTTGTCCCGGTGGCGACTCTCCTTGGACGCCACGTGAGCCCTGTACTGCCCCTTGGCTTGCATGCAGAACAGTGTCTTCATCTTGTCCTTCAGCTTCTTGGCCCATGATGGCATAGGGGCACTCTGGGAAGGCCTAGCAGCACGGCCCTCAGCAACATCCTCGGCGCCAGCATCCTCCTCATCAACAGCAGCCCTAGCAGCAGTCGCCTCGGCACGAGTAGCGGTGTTGGCCCAGTTGGATTTGATACGCAGACAGATGGGCTCATGGCGAATCCAGTCTGGAGCAAGGAACTCCTCATCAGGGAACATCTTCTCCCAAGTATTCGAGATCAGCCGAAACAGATAGGGCCCATAGATAGGCACCTTGCGGTTGAACACTGCAAACCGAAGCTCACACCACATGATGTGTGAGACATCGAGTGGCTGAGACTGAGTCGAACAAGCCTCCTGGCAAATGAGCATCATATCCACCATATAGGCATGAACCTTGTCTTTGTTACCGATGCGTGGGAACAAGGAGTTGCGGAAGATGCGATACATGATATCCAGAAAGGAGTTGAGTACCAAAGTTGTCTTGCCATTGGCGAGCGCCTTCTCAACCATGAACAGTGCAAGCTTGTCCTTGTTGGCAGAATCAGCATTGCCATGAGGGTGAACACCCACTGGAGTGTTGAGCCCATCATCAGGAACATGGAGCAGATCCATAAACTCCTTCCAGGTAGCAGACAGTTGACGGCCATTGGTCATCCAGGTCATCCTCCTCTCTTCATTAGGGTGAAAATAAACTGAGGCAAAGAACTGACAGATAAGCTCAGGATCATAGTCAAGGTGGAAGGATATCACATGCTCAATGCCAAACTGCTCCACCAAGTCAAGAGCCTCTCCAAAGTAGTCACGGAACTTTTCCTTCCTCATGTGGTGCATATCAATCCACTTCACCTCCACGTAGGTATTCTGCTTGTTCTTGATGACATCCAGATAGATGTTGGTCTGTGCCTTGTTCCAGAACAGCTCACGACCTCGACAATTGGAACGCGGGTGCACATAAGGGTGAAGTTGCCTGAGACGGACATACTCAGTTGGGGCTATCTCATCCATGCCCTTAGCGGGCTCCTTGTGCTTGCTAGCTGAGGTCTTGACATTGCGCTTGGAGGCAGACGAGCCCTCTGGAACTTCACCTGGGTTGCGCAGACGCTTGGAGCCAGTGTCACGATTGGGATTGGACCGGCAAGAGCCACCACCTGAGACAAACACGCAAAGCACCAAAGAGGCGAAGAAGATCAATGCAAAGGCCACAATAAAGCACAAGAAACACATAGAAGGCATACGATAAAGTTGGCATGCGATAGATGTGAGCCACGGTAGAGCTGCCACTGCCTGCGGTACTAAAATGTTAGTACCGCTCCAAACGCGGTAGTACCGTGCGAGGTCACGGTAGTACCGTGGATGGAGCGGAAGTAAAATTTTAGTACCGCACAGAGTACGGTAGTACCGCTCCCGAAGGGCGGTAGTACCGTGCAAGCGGTAGTACCGCTCCCGAAGGGCGGTAGTACCGCGTCGCGTCAGATCCAACCGGCGGTTTGAATCTGAAAAGAACCGCGAAACAATGGCGGTGCTACGGTGGTTAGATCTAGCGCAAGACAACAATACAAGTATAATTCCTATGCAATACCACGCTCCTTCATCCTACTCTTGCAGAGATTGAGCCTATGAATCTCGAGAACACACAAGCCTCCCCCAAAACCTAGAAACACCAAACACAAACAACACGGAGAGGAAGTTGGGGAAAAACCTTGGTCCATAGCAAGAGCACGTGGTGGGAACGATCCCACCGGTCGGAATCACGGAGGGCAGCGGTGGAGGAGACCATGATTTAACGCCGCTCCGTTCTTGAGCGAGGAGAGAAGGAGGCGACGTGGAGAGAGAGGACAGCGAATGGGTATGGGGAGTTAAACCCCCGCCTGTCCTTATCCCCACGCTCGAACCGCGCGGTAGTACCGCCAGATCATCGCGGTAGTACCGCTTCAGAAGTAGAAATGCCGAGGCGGTAGTATCTGCTCAACCAGCGGCAATAAAAATTACTGCCGCGTGGTGACGGTAGTACCGTGCTCCCGCAAGCGGTAGTACCGTGGCTGGCTGCGGTAGTACCGTGGCTGGCTGCGGTAGTACCGTAGCTGGCCACGGTAGTACCGTGAGCTCAAGTCACCGCAAGTTTCAACACGAGAAGAGAAAGCCTTTGCACGGAAACTTTTCACACACAAGAAACCACAAGAACACGCACAAACCAGAGGCAAAAAGACAACAAGAAACCACCAAGCGACAAAGCCTCTCGAGGAGAGAGGGCGGTGGCCGAAGCCACCTATGTTTGAGTTGGATGGTATGGCACCGTGAAGAATTATCCTTGGGCCCATGACCAAAACTCGTCTTTGAAGCACAAGTACCATTAAAAAATGGCTAATGTGAAAGAGGTGATCGATTTATGCATAATGGGGGAGGAGAGTTCATTGAGAGAACAACACTCCTCCAATGTCCATGCCTACACCTAAACTAGACAACAAGTTGAGTGTGGTGGGGGGTGCACGGTTTCAAGTCACATTGCTCAAATCAATGATATTTAGATCATGCCTTAACTCGCGAAATCTTGCTTCATCCAAGGGCTTCGTGAAAATATCTGCAAGGTTATCATGAGTGTTGACATACTTGAGCTCGATCTCCCCTCGCCTAATGTGATCCCGGATGAAGTGATACCGATTCTCAATGTGCTTCGTCTTGAAGTGTTGCACCGGGTTGAGAGAAATCTTGATGGCACTTTCATTATCACACCAAAGAGGCACTTTGTCACAAATGACACCGTACTCCTTTAAAGTTTGCCTCATCCATAGGAGTTGAGCACAACAACTACCGCCGCCACATACTCGCTTCGGTGGACGAGAGACACACAACTTTGCTTCTTGGAAGACCAACTTACCAAAGAGCAACCAAGAAATTGGCACCCTCAGGAAGTGGACTTCCTATCCACTTTGTCTCCGCCCAATCGAATCCGTGAAACCTTCAAGCTTGAAGTTTGCTCCTCTTGGGTACCATAAGCCAAAGTTTGGGGTATGAGCCAAATATCGAAAGATTCGCTTGACCGCCACATAGTGACTTTCCTTTGGTGCAGCTTGAAAACGTGCACACATCCCCACACTCAACATGATATCCGGTCTAGATGCACAAAGGTAAAGCAAGGAGCCAATCATGGAGTGATATACCTTTTGATCCACCGCTTTACCATTGAGATCAATGTCAAGTTGGCACTTGGTAGGCATTGGTGTAGTAGCCGGCTTGACATCACTTAGCTTGAATCTTTTAAGCATGTCTTGAGTGTATTTGGCTTGGTTGATGAAGGTTCCTTCTCTTCTTTGTTTGATGTCAAAACCAAGGAAGAACTTCAACTCTCCCATCGAAGACATCTTGAACTTGGAGGTCATGAGAGCGGCAAATTCCTCATTGAAAGCTTTGTTAGGAGAACCAAAGATAATATCATCAACATATAGTTGGCATACAAACAACTCCCCGTTGACCTTCTTAGTAAAAAGAGTGGGGTCGATTTGTCCTACTTCAAATCCTCGATCTTGTAGGTAAGGTGATCATACCACACACGTGGGGCTTGTTTAAGGCCATAGAGTGCCTTATCGAGTTGATACACATGATCCGGAAAGTAGGGGTCCTCGAACCCGGGGGGTTGCTTGACATAGACCAACTCATTAATAGGACCATTAAGAAAAGCACTTGTCACATCCATTTGTTGCAACTTAAAGTTGTGATGGGAAGCATAAGCAATCAACAAACGAATGGATTCAAGACGAGCAACGGGAGCAAAGGTTTCACCGTAGTCGATACCCTCAACTTGGGAGTAGCCTTGTGCTACCAATCTCGCCTTGTTGCGAATGATGTTCCCATGAGCATCTTGCTTGTTCTTGAAGATCCACTTTGTTCCATTGACGTTGTGGTTCCCCGATGGTCTTGGCACTAATCTCCACACCTTGTTGTACTCGAAGTTGTTGAGTTCTTCATGCATGGCATTGAGCCAATCCGAGTCTTTGAGCGCCTCATAGACCTTTTGGGGTTCAACACAAGAGACAAACGCGTGATGTTCACAATAGTTTGCTAATTGTCTACGAGTGCTTACCCCCTTTCTTAGGCTTCCAACCACGTTTTCCATGAGATGGCCTTGAGTGGTGAGCTTGGAAGCAATCTTCGCGGCACGACGCTCCAATTCCTCCTCGGGTGTGGAAGAAGGAGGGTTAACTTGATCATCTTGAGCGCCGTCTTGAGCTTGTTCTTGATCTTGAGCTTTCTCATGATCTTGAACTTGCTCGAGGGGGAGAACTTTACCTTGGGCATCATTTAGAGGTTCACCACCATCTTGAGGTTGATCTTGCCCTTGATCTTGTTCATGAGAATGAGGGCCTTCACTTTGTTCTTCGGAAGTGTGTGGGTCTTGGGGAGGTGATGGCTCCACTTGAGTGGAGCATTGTCCTTCTCCTTCGGCCACAAGGGGTTCCTCAATGGGTAGAATTTGACCAATACCCATTCTTCTTATGGCTTGGGGAGGAATTTCATCACCTACATCACAAGTACCACTTTGCTCCACTTGGGAGCCGTTATTTTTGTCAAACTCCACGTTACATGTCTCCTCAATGAGTCCGGTGGACTTGTTGAGGACATGGTAAGCATGAGAGTTTGTAGCATAACCAACAAATATGCCCTCATGAGCTCTAGCCTCAAATTTAGACAAACGAACACCTTTCTTGAGAATGAAACACTTACAACCGAACACTCGAAAGTACTTGAGGTTGGGCTTGTTGCCGGTGAGTATATCATAAGGAGTCTTGTTCAAGCCTTTGCGAAGATAGAGCCGATTGGATGCATGACATGCGGTGTTGATGGCTTCGGCCCAAAAGTTGTATGGAGACTTGAAGTCCGCCATCATGGTCCTTGCCGCATCCATCAACGTCCGGTTCTTCCTCTCCTCAACACCATTTTGTTGAGGGGTATATGGTGCAGAATATTGATGCTTGATCCCCTCATCACTAAGAAACTCATCCAAGGTGTAGTTCTTGAACTCGGTGCCGTTGTCACTTCTTATTGTCAAGATCTTTGCATCATGTTGACGTTGAGCTTCATTTGCAAAGTCGATGACGGTTTGTTGAGTCTCACTCTTCCTCTTGAAGAAGTATACCCAAGTGTATCTTGAATAATCATCCACAATCACCAAGCAATACTTTCTTCCTCCAAGACTATCAAAAGATGGAGGCCCGAAGAGATCCATGTGAAGGAGCTCCAAGGGTCTCTTCGAGTAGATGATGGTTGATGGAGGGTGAGCCTTTCATGAAGCTTTCCTTCGATACAAGCATCGCAAGCACGATCTTTGGCAAAACTAACATTTGTTAGTCCACGGACATGGTCCCCCTTGAGAAGACTTTGCAAAGATCTCATATTGACGTGGGCTAAACGGCGCTGCCAAAGCCATCCCACGTCAACTTTAGCCATTAGGCATGTCGCGGTCTTAGTGTGTCGCTCCGAAAAGTTAATCACATAGAGACCGTTCTCGACATGCCCAACAAAGGCTACTTTAAGAGTCTTGCTCCATAAGAGGGCCACAGTATCAGTGTCAAAGAATGTAGCAAAGCCCATGAGTGCAAGTTGACGAACGGAAAGCAAATTGAATGCAAGGGACTCAACAAGCATGACTTTCTCGATCGTTAGATCATGAGAAATGACAACCTTGCCGAGACCCAATACCTTAGAATGTGATGCATCACCCCACTCGACATTGGTGGGCATAGATGGAATCTCTTGCACGTCCACCACCAAGTCCTTGCTCCCGGTCATATGATTTGTTGCTCCACTATCGAGCAACCATGATCCCCCACCGGAAGCAAACACCTACAAGAGATCAATGCTTGGTTTTAGGTACCCATTTAGTAATGGGTCCTTTGATGTTAGTAACAAGGGACTTGGGAACCCAAATAGACCATTCAATGTACTCATAAGGAGACAAATTTAGCATAAACATGTCCATCACTAGCACGGCACAACACATATGACGGGTTAAAGTCGCCGACTTTGTTTGAGGACATGCTTTTGCCCTTTTGGATGTCAACTCCCTTCACTTTTTCCTTCTTCTCCTTAGGAGCACCCTCTCCCTCTTTCACAAACATTTGCTTGAGAGGAGGAGGACGTTTGGTCTTGTTGTTGTTCTTCTTCTTGCTCTTGGACTTGGGTGCAAACCCAATTCCTTCCTTCGCCACAACTTCCTTTTGATTGCTCAAAAGGTCATTGAGGTTCTTCTCACCTTGAATGCATGTCACAAGGCCTTTCTCAAGTTGATCCTTCAACTTGGCATTCTCCTCCACAAGATGCTCATGCTCACAACACGGGTTAGTAGCACATGCATTATCAATTAATACCATATGAGGAAAAGTGGCATTTTCCTTGATTAGCTTAACTTGGAGTTGAGCATGAGACTCTTTGAGGTTAGCATGAGTACCCTTCAAGACCTTGTGGGCCTTGTCAAGTATCTCAAACTCCTCTTTGAGTCTAGCATGATTAACCCCAAGTTTAGCCTTCTCGGAGGTTAGCACACGAGACACGACAAGAGCATGATCAAGATCTTTCTTTAACTTAGCATGGTCATCATTGTGTGACTCCCCAAGAGTCAGATGATGCACACGCTCTTCCTCAAGAGCATTAGAGAGATCCGATATCTCATCGGCATAGTCACGACTATGACCTTCCATCTTGGAGATGGTTTCTTCGTGAGCCTCGATCATGTCATTGGCCTCACCAAGTTGTTCCAAGAGAGCAACAAAGTGCTTCTTGGACTTACCCTTGAGCTTATTCATAAAAGACTCAAATTCATTCACTTCCTCATTAGACTCAACATGTTCATCAATGAAATCCTCCAAGGAGGGATTAGTAATGATGGTGTTTGTGATGTTGGGGGTTACCTTGTTTGAAGCTTTAGCCATGAGGCATTTGGCGGTGATGTTTTCGTTGGGTGAATCAAAGAGAGACACCCGGGGAGTAGTAGCAATGGCAACGGATGCCATGGCCATAGCTTCTTCATTTTCATCATCATCGTCATCCTCTTGGTATTCTTCTTGAACCACCAACCCACGAGTGGGAGTCTTCTTGGCGAAGTTGTTCTTGTTGGGGAAGGACTTGGCTTTGTCTTTTCGGATGAACTTGCCACCATTGTCTTCCCGCTTCTCGTAAGGACAATCCGCAACGAAATGGCTCACATTGCCACAGTTGAAGCAAGTTCTAACTCGTTGCTTGCCCTTGACGCCACTTGAGTTGTTCTTGTTAAAGTTGGGTCTTGAACTCTTCTTGCTCCAAAATTGTCTTGAAGCAAGGGCCATGTGCTCATGGTAATCAAATTTGGTGTCTTGAGGTTGCTTTCCTCATCTTCCACTTCTTCCTCTTCTTCCATAATAACCTTGGCCTTCAAAGCAAGGTTGGGCTTCTTTGCCCTTTGAGAACGGAGCACCGCATTGTCGGCGGTCTTGTCCAAGATGCTCATTGCAACGAACTCATCCAACACTTCACTTGAGGTCATGGAGTGGAAGTCCGGTCGTTGACGAATGATGGAGGACATGGCCTTGTTGTAGGGCATCATGGCCTTGAGGAACTTTCGCTTGATCCAATTGTCATCCGTGTACTTGCTTCCATGATCTCGGAGTGCGACCGTGAGTTTGGTCACTCTTCGAAAGAGCTCACGAGGTTCTTCATCTTCTTTCATTGCAAACTCATCGGCTTCATCTTGCACCACTTCATAGTTGGAGCGTTGAATGCTAGCACTTCCTCGATAGAGACCCTCGACACATTTCCATGCTTCTTTAGCCATGACATGGGGTCGAAGATGAGGGAGATCTTCGGGAAGGATTGCATCTTGGATGATGAAGAGAGCACTCTCATTGAATTGATTATCCACGGCTTCTCGAGGGGTGAAGTTGCTTGGCTCATGAGGATAGAAACCTTCTTCAATGATTCTCCAAAGGTTAGTGTTCACATGTTTTAAATGTCGCTTAAAGCGATAGACCCAAGAATCAAAATCTTCATGTTTCTCATATTTAGGTGGAGGACCGGCATGATTCAAATGAGTGGAGGGGATTGGCCCTCCATAAACCGGGGGTTCCACATGGGCAAAGATGCCGGTACCATTTCTACCACTAATAGAAGGACTCTTTTCAATGTTAGCTTCCCCCTTGTCGGAGGTAGCATCCGTCACCTTGTTGGTGGGATCACCCACTTTCATCGGCGAGGTAGATTGTTTAAGTCGGTCTAGGAAATCTTTAAACATGTCCTTGACCTCGGTCGTCATGGAGGTTTTCAATGTTTCCAAGGCCACATTGAATTCCTCACGTGAGATCGAGTTACCCCCATCTCCCGTAGATGATATCGGATTCGCACCAGAGTGATTCCCACCTCATCTACGACATCAACCATACTCTTCGGACGGTAAAGTCCTTAAAAAGAGATGAGGCTCTGATACCAATTGAAAGGATCGATCTGGTTGACTAGAGGGGGGTGAATAGGCAACTAACAATTTTTAAACTTTTCTGTACCAAATTAAACTTAGCAACAAAATAGGTTGTCTAAATGTGCAACTAAGTGAGCAACCTATATGATGCAATAACAACTAGCACATAAGCAAGCAAAGGATGTAACAAAAGTAGGCTTGCAAAAGTAAAGGCACAAAATAACCAAGAGTGGAGCCGGTGAAGAAGAGGATGTGTTACCAAAGTTCCTTCCTTTTAAGGGGAAGTACGTCTCCGTTAGAGCGGTGTGGAGGCACAATGCTCCCCAAGAAGCCACTAGGGCCACCGTATTCTCCTCACGCCCTCACACAATGCGAGATGCCGTGATTCCACTATTGGTGCCCTTGAAGGCGGCGACCGAACCTTTACAAACAAGGTTGGGGCAATCTCCACAACAATTGGAGGCTCCCAACAACACCACGAAGCTTCACCACAATGGAGTATGGCTTCGAGGTGACCTCAACAAATCTAGGGTGCTCAAACACCCAAGAGTAACAAGATCCGCTAGGGATAAGTGGGGAATCAAATATCATGTGGTGGAAGTGTAGATCGGGCCCTTGTCACCCAATCTCGAGCAAATCAACAAGTTTGATTGGCTAGGGAGAGAGATCGGGCGAAAATGGAGCTTGGAGCAACAATGGAGCTTAGAGGTGGAAGAGGTAGTCAACTAGAGGTAGAAGACATCCCTTATATAGTCGTGGGAAAAATCCAACCGTTATCCACATGTTCAGCTGCGACACGGTACTACCGCTCTGGGAGCGGTACTATCATGAGGCTGCTGTGGTACTACCGTGGCGGACCACGGTACTACCACGATAGCAAAGACAGCCGAACTTGCTCGACTAGGGGCGAGATTACCGCTATGCGGTATTACCGCTCCCCTTGCGTACTACCGCAAGGCAGAAAGTCGCGACCAGGAAGGGCGCGGATGAAATAAATTATATCTGTGCCTACTTCACTGAAACCGAGGTGGTACAAAAATCCGACGCGGTACTACCGCTCATGAGGCGCTGATACTACCGTTATGGGCGCGGATGTAAAATTACATCCGCGCCTACTACCATGACACTGCGGTACTAGGTAGGAGGGCCACGGTACTACGACTCCTAGGGAGCGATACTACCATGGGCCCCCGCGGTACTACCGCGCGGGACGAGCGGTACTACCGTGGGGGCGCGGATGTAAAAAATTACATCCGCCCCTACTACCGCACCGGAGCGGCACAAGGCCTGGGAGCCGCGGTACTACCGCTCCAGAGGAGCGGTACTACCGTGACACACAGTGGTACTACCGCTTGACTCAAATCCACCAAAGAGAAACGTAGAACAACGCCGACTTGAATAGTCTCCGAGGGGCACCGAATCGTCTCGTGCCTAGTGATGAGGTATGTGAGAAACTCAAGGCACACGATTAGTCCGCAAAAGCATTGTCATCAATCACCAAAACACCTAAGGGATAAATATGCCCTTACAGTCTTGAAGAGGAAGTCATTCCCTTGCCCAAGAAGGCACTTACTTGGCCAAGGGGACGAGCACTCTCACACACACATAAATGCTCACACATGACTCCTTAGCCACACACTCACGCATACATCCATCCATGCCCATTCGGCCACAAAAGGCAACCCATGCCCTCTCCCACTCAGACTCATATGCATGAGGCATGAAGCTCATAGCTCCCCACTAACTTCTGTAAAACAGCTTCAGGAGTAACTCTGTATCGCTACATACTCCACATATATTTTTTTATATATATACGTATATCCAAGTATGAATAGTCAACCCCACACACTTACAAAAGTCAAAACTTGTAAGTATAAGGAACAAATCCAAAAAAGGGCTAGCTAATTCCTGCCCCACTGCTAAGATATCTCTAACACCACCATGTTATAAAAGGATAATGTAATTTTTTTAAACACACTAAGGCTCAGTGTCCACGTAATCTTTGTGGCCGCGACAATACAGAACAGCAACATAAGATAAAATAAAAAGGTTGTCCATCACTGATGGTTGTCATGGTGTTGAGGAATGTTTCCATTGTGAGGAAGGAATCACAAATGAACGTTAATTAGCAATGGAACATAAATGTACCGAATGCAACCGGACAACTCCATAGTATTAGTTTGCCATTCATATATGGAGGAAACATTATTCAATTTTTTTAAAGATGTGCTGACAATAAATAGAGGATGGCTAGAAGTCTAAACCGTTTCCCAAAGTATCGTGTCAAGAAAATAGATAAATGATAATGCATTTGTTGAAAGCAGGAGCCAAATAAATGCTAATGTTCGACACAGCAAATAGGTTCAGTTATTAAACTTTGTAACAAAGCATACATAAAGTGGGAAAGCACCTGAAACAATTATAATTTTAAATTTCTATACATACTTCGAGGTGCTTAAGTGAACCTGGTTGAAATATTTTGTGTTGAGGAAACCCTTCAAATTGTTCCAGATAAACTTGAACATACTGCCCACATTCACAACAAAAATATGATGCAAGTTGAACACACTGTCCACATTCACAACAAAAATATGATGCAAGTTGAACACACTGTCCACCCACATTTACAAAAAAAATGATGCAAGGTCTGTAGTTTTAAAATTTAAAATTATTACTGCAACACACCATAATACTTCTTTTAAACTATCATACTTATACACCATTACTCTACACTCTAGCAATGCTCGAGGCAAATCACATCACGGTTAGGAGAAATAGGTAGAGTTACAGTGAATAAACAAAGGTTAACCTACCTCGGAGCCATGTCTTAACTCCGGTGAGAGCGGGATAAAAGACGATCATACCATGGAAAACTTGACATAATCCCAGTTGCCACTGAATATACACAGGGTCCTTATTTAGGGCATGAAGCATGACCAACGACGACAATCAATCACCCATGTAAACACCACCAGAACATAGTTTGTGATATCAACAAAACATCGATCACTCCCAAATGGTTTAAGAGTTTAGGTGGAAAGGATACAAACCCAACGCAACGAACATGGCTGCCGAAGGCACATAGAAGGGAGCAAAATATATGGAGGCGAAAAAGGAAGGAAATAGGGCAATGACATACCTCCTCGACCGCCACCGCGGTTACACATCGCGGACGGATGAGCTTTACCGCCATTACTTGCCCGCCTCCACGCCTGGTCCGCAACCTTGCGACCTCATTGACTGGCGGCTGTTTCCTTTTTCTTAGACGTCTTTGTATCCTCAGGCGCTACATGGGCACACCTTTCGACAGCGGACTGCCATCAATCACCTCTCTCTCTTTCTCTCTAACCTATGGTGGGACTGGGAGGGGTGGGGGTTCGCAGAGCGGGGAGAGGGTTCACAGAGGGGAGTGGATACAGAGCATAATCACCACCGTTCTTTCGGGATACGATGTTAACCTGTAGCAGTGAACGAGAGGCATCCGATTTGACCCTGGAATAGCAGCCCAAGGACAGTCGGCCCAAGAGCAGTCCACACGGGAGGAAATGATGCATCGGACGGTCAGGCAAGTCCAAGCCGCAGGATCCAACGGCGAAAGGCCGCGGACGCGTGAGAGGACTAGGGTTTAGGTTTAGTTTTACTGTCCTAAATAAAATTCTTCTAAAAAAAGAAAGCTTTTATCACTGATAAGTTTCCTGCTAGCAGTAGTAGTACTGGAGAGGAGCCCGTACCAAACTCTAGTACTAGTATCCACGCGTATATTATGTTCCAGAATCCAGAGCTGTAGCAGCTAGGTATTCATTTTCATCTCCTGCCGCCGCCTCCCCTACCTACAAATGTCTGCCAGCACCGCGCCCTTCTCGCCATGACGCTGCTGGAGGTCGGGAGCGTGCCTCGCCGGAGGAGGACGGCGCCTAAGCCTCCGCCCGCCGCCACGGGCATTGGCCGCCATGGGTCGACGGACGCCAAGGGGGGCGGCGGATCTTGCGGCTGCTCCGCGGCGTCCGTTGCCGCCGCGGCGGCGCAACGGAAAGCCGGGGAAGAAGGAGGGGAGCGCGAGGGCGAGGGGAGGATCTTGGCCGCGGACCAGAGCCTGCCGCCCGGCCCCGCCGCGGCGCTCCAGCCTCACGTCGCCTGCCGCCGCCGGGCCCAATCTTCCCCAAGCAAGAGGCGCAAGAAGCGGCGTCGGCTGCTCGACGGCGTGTTCTGGGCCGGCGTCGGCATGGAGTCCGCGCCCGCCACGGCGGCGGACGACCCGTCGCTCGACGAGATCGGCGTGGTGGACGGCGCGCTGCGGGACATCCTGAGGGACCTGGGCGCGTCGCGGCCGGTGCGCGTCTACGGGAAGTGGCTGTGCAAGACGGACCGGCTGCTGCAGCAGCACCGGCTGCTCATGTCGCGCAAGAGCTGGCGGCGCGGCGAGCCGTTCCCGCTGGACGAGGCGCTGACGGCGGAGGAGAAGCCGAGCGTGCAGGTGCAGGCCTACGACCGGCGCGGCAGGCCCTACGTGCTCGGCCTCAAGAAGCTGGGCTGCAACGACGCCTACCGCCTCATCGCCGGCTGGGGCAGCTTCCTGACCCAGAACGGCCTGGACGTGGCGGGCGACGCCAGGGCCGAGGACCTGGAGCCGGCCATGGTGGAGCTGTGGGCGTTCCGGTCGCCGGCGCTGCAGGTGGGCGTCGCCGGCCAGCCACGCGGCCCGCTCGGGCTCGTCGTCATGCACTACCGCCAGGGAGACGCCCCGCACGCCGACGCCGCCATCGCGGAGATCCTAGCTGCCGCCGCCGCGAACAGAGCGGCGATGCCGCCGCCGCCATTGCCAATTGCCAGTGACAGCGAGCCGGACGAGAGGACGCTGGAGGCTGCGCAAGGGTTGCTGATGCTGAGCGAGAGCCCGGTGGATTTCGCTTGTAGAGAGAACACCCGGCGCCTGGCATCGTTGATCCTTTGATTTTCGCTTGTAGTGTTACTGTCCTGTGAAATGCTACAGATCAGCATTCCGAGAACCATATACTGTTACTGTCCTATGAATTCTGCACCATCAAAGTCTGAAATTTTGCATGTCATAAACCCCCTATCTTATCTCCTCTGTGAACATTCCATCACAGACACAAAAATATTCCATTGCAGGCACAAAACTGCGGAGAAAGGATAGCCAAAGTGCTAGGATCTTGGAAATTAAGAAAAAACACCTAATCCCCTGTCCCATAATGTAAGACGTGTCAAAAAACGTCTTACATTATGGAACGGAGGGAGTAGGATTTTTGAAATCGGCAGCAGAATAAGATCAGAACATGAACCATTTTGCATCCCATAGCATTTTCCTCACCATCAAGAGTTCAAGACTCTCTCTTTCATCGCCTGACGAGAGCGCGCCTTTCTTAATTAGGTTTCACCTTGGAGTCGGATGATCAGTCATCCCATCTCTGCGCCGGTATAAGTTTCTTGATGTAGTCTATGACAGCAACTTCGTCCCTGATAATGGCGTGCCGCGAGGCCTCATGATGTGGTCCATCTGGACCGGCAGAATGACTTCAGGATCTATAGCATAGCAAAGAACCATATAAGTAAATAAATCAAGGCATCAAGCAATGGTCAATTGTATGTAGCAGTAGTAGGAAGAGTATCCAGTATGGAAGTACGCAGAAAGACCAATGCAGAAGTTTCAGCGATTACCACGAACCCGAGACAGCACGCATTATCGTACTAGTCCAAAAAGAGGTTCTTGCATAAATGTGAATCAAGAATGGAAACTGCTGGGCAAGACAGGAGCGCCCAATCGATGTGGAGATATGCATCTGGTTTTTCATCTTTCTGCAATTGTATACTAAACAATGTGTATCCTGCGCCCATCAGTTAAACCCCTTTGAGAAGCACCCAAATGTGGTTCTCGTATGGTTTTCATCATTACATGCCAGATTGTTGACCTATTTCTGCAACTAAAACCTCTGACATAGTTATAAAAATTATACCTTGTGTGTCACCGAATAGCAAAGATTCTAAGAATTTAAGAATACACTCGCTGGTCAGCACTGAAACAATCGAATCTGAAATGAATAGATGGGAAGTAGAGTAGGACAGAAGGTGTTGCACAAAAATCTTACCAGTTATGGATTGTCCCAATTAAACCATGGTCATATATGATCTTCAGCTTTCCAGATTCCATGTAAGGGACTACATTCATTACCCGGACGTCCTTTTTCCAGGGATGATGCTGCTGCAAATCATCCAGGGATCTAAAACCTGACCTACCACAACTAGTAAACCAAGAATTACATCACAATTGACCAAGTGACCTTCACTTGCATCTTATAGTTACCACACACCATGTTCTCGGACGCACGACCGTTGAGCTTTGAAGCAAACCTAACAGTGTGGTGAGAAAGCTCATCGCCACCTTCAGGAGCAACAGTCACCAGGAGCATCTCACCTACAGATACACATACCACGCGGCGCGCTGTTTGCATGACTTGATTGTTGCCGGCAGTAAGCATGCCATTCACTCTGCTATCATGTAGCACAATTTCACATGGAACTCTGCTAGTGGTAGCAATGATCTTGCCATGGAGATCAACAGGCCCCTCAAGGATCCTGATCTCGACAGTGCCCTCCACCGCGTCCCTAACGAATGCAAAGTTCATCTCCAATGTGCTGTGCATGCTGACAAGCGTGCCTGTTTCGACCCCATATTCGAAGTTTGATGTCTGTCTTGTGATGCCATTAATATCCAGCATGCCTTTGCTGAGCCTTTCATCCTTGACCTCCCTCCCATGCACATCCTTAACCTTCAGAGTGATTTCAAAGAACAGCGAACCACAGAGCGCAAGTCCTCTCTTTGGACCAGTCAAAATCAACGAATTGTCCTTCAAAACAAGTACAAATAGATAAATTGCTGGTGTTATCTTTTGGAATGTCTATGTTTGAAATCGAAGCTTTTAAATTTCTTTGCTTGAGTTTGAACGAGGAAAGAAGATTACCAGAGTATATATACTTTTCCGGCACGTTTCACGTTTGCATGCATTTTGTCTACTCTTCTTAATCACACAAGGGTTGTGGTACAGCAAAACTGAAATGCTGGAGTATTGGCAAATCATAGGCCACCTAACATTATTTGCTACAAGGGAAGCCTTTTATAGTTTTTGGTGGACGTTAAAAACAACATATATTAAACTGATATTATCAACACAGCAAACATGACATACCCATCTATGAGGTTCATTCTTTAAGTATATAATATACATAACCTAAATAAGGATTATTCATGTGGAACACATTTAGAATATCATTGAATAATGTTCGCCATGCATAAATACGAGAAATGTATGATGGCCCAATTATAAAATAGATTTTACTCTACTCTATACCATATCTGCACCCATATAGTACCCGATAGAATATATTCTTTGTTGGATAATCTTATTGGAGTTTTCAATCACACAAAGTTGCAAATATGTTTAATGTGCCAACAATCGATTGGCAATTAGCACGCATATAAACCCTTACATTATGAATTCACTATTCTCATTTCAATAACTGCAGTCAAATGACAGATATCAAGAGCAATACAAGTAATATTAATACGCCACTGGGAAATTATACGTGTATAGAAGTGCATTGGCTATCATACAAGCAAAGTATAAGCAATACCTCTGAGGTGATGGACTGGCGATTGTCCTTGTCGCGTCGGAATAGGTAGACACATATGCGATCCAAATCATCCCTGGCTGAGAGAATATTTGCTATTACCGAACCATAGACATTAAGTGGGTAGCCATAGTCAGAGGAAACAACCTTGACTGGGAGAATATTTGCTGAGTGAGACAATGGGAATCCCTATCCGAAGGTTTTGTGACTGTGGCGCATTGGACCATAAGGGGCTGTGAAAAGAGAGGAGCAAAATGAATGGATTCATTGCCAACAGAAACGAGTGTATGTATGCAATCATGAGACAGTCAATTGTCACTCTAGAATAGAGTAAAATTTGAATGGAGTAACATGCATTGTATTCGTGTGGTGCATGGTTCAATTGCAAATTAATTGAAAGAAACGGCGCTCCTTACGTTGCAGTAAAATTTACAAGCTAGCGTTACAAAATCCAAGAATGAACTGGAATCTGGATGGTGGATGAACTGGTAAAAACGTTATCACGGTTGAAAAGGCCAGCACGATCTTACGGTAAACTGCATTTTGCACCGCTAAACCTGACCCTGGTTGTGCAAAACACCAGGGTATGATGGATGCCTTTACTCCTAATAACACCGGGTAACTCGCCTATGCATTGCTCCTTCAAGCGAGTTTCTGAATTCTGAACCGACCCAGTCACCAGTACAAGGTGCAATGCAGGGTAGTAGAGTTCACTGTGTTATGTGCAAAATTAAAACTGGGTTCGTCGGCCACCATGGTTGACAAGGCGCAATCAGCAGCGACCCGGCAGGATAATCGGCGGGGGGAAGCGGGGGCTTACACTCCTTGTCGAGCTCGAGCCTGGGATCGAAGCAGAAGCGGGTGTACACGTGCTCCCTCTGCTTGGGGTCGTACTCGCTGCACCTCGGGTTGAGAGGATTGACGCCCACCGCCTCCTCCGCCGCCGGCTTGTCAGGACTGAAGATGAGATTCAGTTAACTGTAGTAGTTCAGACACTTAACGCTTCGTGAGATGGACGGCCGAGATGACTCCTCGCAGTTACCGCTCGTCGTAGCCGTTCGATGCCTCTTGTATCGTTATCCCGTTATTTACTGTTGCTTTTCACCCGTTGCCGGGAACCACTGCCTATATAACAGCCGGGTTGTGGCTGGCAGTCACCATCGTTGCTTTTTCTAAGAATCGCCAGGATGGCCAAGTAAACACATACATACATTGAATACAGATCGCGATCTGGGCGAAATTCCCCAATCTTCTTCCTCTAAATCCCCTAGATCGCTCTCACGAACTAGCTAGGTCTTGACAAATTGGTATTCAGAGCAGGCTTTCTTCGGCAGAAATGAGGGAAATCGGGGAAAATTTTTCTCTCTAGCGGGATCCCACCCAAATCCCACCCTACTTCTTCTCAGTGGCGGCGTATTGGTGCCGGGGCCGTAGCGTGGAGGCGGTGTTTGGAGGCGCTGGCGGCGGCGATCGTTCGAGTACAGATCAGTCGAGCAAGAGCGGTTGGTCGGGCACACTGCCTGATCTGTAAAATTCCGTGTCTGAGCACTGATCCGTGTACTAGGGAGGCGTGGATCGTGGCGGCGGCAGGATCTGTAGTTGCGCAAGGGTTGCTGGGTATCCAGTGGTAAAATTCCTAAGCAAAACTTCAGATCGAGGTGATGGGACGCGCAAAGACCATTGATGAGGCAGATATTCAGGAGATGCTGTCTCTGCGTGAGGATTATGGGATTTTACAAAAGGATCAAGCCCAGATGCAGGCGGATATGGCGCAACTACATGATGAGGTTCACTCTGTCAGTTCGAAACAGGGCGAAATGTCGGTGCAAGTTGGGAACATAGAGCAGGTGGTGTTGGACTTGGGAAAGCAACTATCAACAATTAATGCAGTGCTTCAAACCCTGGTTAAAGCTCCTACCCAAAAGGAGGTTTCTGAGCCAGCATCTAGTTCACAGCAAGTACCCAAATCACCAGCAGTGTCGCAAGAACAGTTACAGAACCAAGCAATAAGAACAGAGCAACTCAGGAAACAGCTAGAAGCAGAAAAAGAGAAAACAAAACAGTTGGAGGAGTTACAAGGGCAGAACTTACCACCTATCAGAACTAACAGGCCTGCAGCTCCACCTGGGTTTACTTACCAGGGTAGAACTGAACATGCAAGTCCTTCAGGAACACCAGTGACTGCAAGACACAATGCTTATACACCTACATTTCAGCAGCAGTATCAGCCAAACAGAGATAGACAGTTGTGGCAGGGATATGCAAAAACTTATGAACAAGACATGCAATACCAGTTCATGAAATCTTTAACAAAAGGGCCTAAAATGGATTTTCCTAGATTTGAGGGTGAAGATCCAGTTGGTTGGATTAGGCAGTGCAACAAGTACTTTCAAATGTCAGGAGCACCAGAGGAATACAAGGTTTCATTGGCTCAATTGTATATAATGGGAGAGGCAGATGTGTGGTTGAGAAGATCAGGGCTGTTAAAGAAGAGAGTATCATGGAAAGAATTTTGCACAGAAATCACTAAAAGATTTTCTGCCCAAGGCTCTTATGATTTAACTGACAAATTCAACTCAGTTAAACAATCAAATAGCACAGTGTCTGAGTACACAAAAATATTTGAAGATCTGATGGCTGAGGTGCAAGAGGAAAATCCAGAACTGGGGGAATCTTGGTTTGTAAGATGTTATGTCAATGGTTTAAGAGATGGCATCAAATTCCAGATCAGACCTTTGAGACCTCAAACACTAACTGATGCCTATTGTTTAGCCAAAGATGTGGAACCCTGTCACCCTCCAGTGATAACAGTGCCAAAAAGGAACAATGTACCATATAACAACTATTACCAGAAAAACTATGGAAACACTCCTGTGAAACAGAACATTCCCTCCTCTGTTCAGCAGCATCTTCCTATCAGGCAGAATGAAACTCCTGTTAACAATACACAGAAAATCAGGAAAGTTGGAGAATGCTGGAGATGTGGAGACAAGTGGATGCATGGCCATAAGTGCAAGCTAGTGCCAACTGTACATGCTATGCAACAGGAAGTGGAGGAGCAAACAATGTATGAAGTGGAAGAGCAACAGAGTGAAGAACAGATGGAGCCAACTTCTGAAGGAGATCAAGCCATGTTCATCTCTGCTTTTGCAATGGGACAACAGCTTGCTGTGCCCACCCCAACAGTGATAATCCATATTAATGGAAAAAGAGCTGTGGCCCTATTAGATTCAGGCAGTACTACCTCTTTCCTCAATCAAGATTTTGCTGTGAAGGCCAACTGCAATATGTTACCTGTTAAACCCAGAAACATTTCAGTAGCTGGAGGTGGAACACTTGTGTCTGCTGCAGTAGTGCCCAATTGTGAATTTCAGATTGCTAAGAGGAAAATAACACACAATTTCAGAGTAATTCCTCTGCCTAGTCATGATGCTATTTTAGGGTACGACTGGTTCACTACTGTCAGCCCTATATCCTTTGATATACCTGCACAGCAATTTGGATTCACACATGGAGGAAAGCAAACAGTATCTACAGCTATGTTTTCCACAGCTGTTCATCTGAAGGAAGTGCCACCAAAGAGAGTTGACAAACTCTTAGAAAAAGGACCTGAAGTATTCCTCTGTCAAATACACGACATACTTATGGATGCTCCTGAGGACATAAAAACCACTCCTCACATACAAAAGTTACTTTTGGAATATGCAGATCTGTTTGAAGAGCCCAAAGCATTACCCCCCCAAAGGGCTTTAGATCACAAAATTCCTTTAGTACAGGGAGCTGCTCCACCTCAGGTCAGGCCATATAGGGTACCCCAGCACCAAAAGAAGGAGATGGAAGAACAAATAAAAAAGCTGTTAGCTGCACATCTGATAAGGCACAGTCAGAGTCCCTTTGCAGCACCAGTTCTTTTAGTCAAGAAGAAAGATGGATCCATGAGGCTCTGCACTGACTACAGAAAGCTCAATGCTCTCACAATTAAGAACAAATTCCCTATACCAGTCATAGAAGACTTGTTAGATGAACTGCATGGAGCAAAGTACTTCACCAAACTGGACTTAAGATCTGGATACCACCAAATCAGAATGTCACCTGAGGATATACCAAAAACTGCTTTCAGAACATTTTTAGGGCATTTTGAATACTTGGTCATGCCATTTGGTCTTTCAAATGCTCCTGGTACATTTCAAGAGCTTATGAACACTATCTTTGCCCCTTATCTGAGAAAGTTTGTTTTGGTTTTCTTTGATGACATACTAATATTCAGCAAATCTCTCAAAGAACACTTGGAACATATCAAATTGGTGATGCAGTTGCTCAGAGATCATCAGCTTTATGCAAAGATGTCCAAGTGTGTATTTGCAGTGCAACAAGTGGAGTACTTAGGTCATGTTATTTCTGAAACTGGAGTAGCAACAGACCCACAGAAAGTTTCAGCTATTGCAAACTGGCCAACTCCAGACACTGTCACTAAACTTAGAAGCTTCCTGGGTTTAGCTGGATATTACAGAAGGTTTATTAAGGGATATGGTGTGATTTGCAGACCCCTTCATGATCTGTTGAAAAAAGGGAACTTCTCTTGGCAAGCTGAGCATAGCCAGGCATTTCAACAACTAAAACAAGCACTTACATCTGCCCCTGTGTTGGCCCTACCAGATTTCACACAACCATTTGTGTTGGAAACTGATGCTTGTGGTAAAGGCATTGGAGCTGTGTTAATGCAGCAAGGAAGGCCTATTTCTTACTACAGTTCCTCTCTATGCCCCAGAAATGCTGCTCTCTCTACTTATGAAAAAGAGGCACTAGCCATATTAGAAGCTCTAAAAAAGTGGAGACATTATTTACTGGGAAAGGAGTTAATAATCAAAACAGATCAGCAGTCATTGAAATTCATAACTGACCAGAAAATCACTGAAGGAGTTCAACACAAATTAATGATGAAGTTATTGGAGTTTAACTTCACAATTCAATACA
Organism: Aegilops speltoides; assembly: GCA_021437245.1. NCBI lineage: Eukaryota > Viridiplantae > Streptophyta > Magnoliopsida > Poales > Poaceae > Aegilops > Aegilops speltoides. The sequence continues at coordinate 494,157,257 of CM038147.1, read as the reverse complement.
AGAAAGGAATTCAGAACAGGGTAGCTGATGCCCTGTCAAGGCTGCTTCCTAAATGCATGGCAATATCTGCTGCTACCCCTGTCTGGGCAGAAGAATTAGTAGATAGCTACCAACAGGACCCTGACAGCCTGCAATTGTTGGAGAAGCTACTACTGAAGAAAGATCATTCACTGCCAGACTATTCGCTCACAGCTGGGATTTTAAGATACAAAGGAAGAATTCTTGTGGGCAATAACCCTGAGTTGAGAAACAAATTGCTTCTAGCACTACACAGTTCACCTGTGGGAGGCCATTCTGGAAGAAGAGCAACATATCAGAGAGTGAAAAGCATTTTCTATTGGCCTGGTTTGAAATCATCCGTAGAAACTTTTATTGCTTCTTGTCCCATTTGCCAAAGGGCCAAGCATGAAAACTGCTTGCAACCTGGTCTTCTGGAGCCACTTCCTGTTGCTGACATGGCCTGGCAACATATATCCATGGATTTTATTGAAGGCTTGCCTTGCTCTCAGGGAAAAGATGTAATCATGGTAATTGTGGACAGATTTACCAAATATGCTCATTTCATTCCATTGTCCCACCCATATTCAGTACTCAGTGTAGCACAAGCTTTTGTGGATAATATAATCAAGCTACATGGTCCTCCAAAGTTAATCATTTCTGACAGAGACAGAATTTTCACTAGTCAACTATGGAGGGACATATTCTCTGCATTGAAAGTGGAATTGAGATATAGCACAGCCTATCATCCACAAACAGATGGCCAAACTGAGAGAGTAAACCAGTGTTTGGAAACCTACTTAAGATGCATGACTACCTCAGCTCCTAAGAAATGGTTATCTTGGTTATCTTTGGCTGAATTTTGGTACAATTCAACATATCACACAGCAATTAAGATGTCCCCATTTCAGGCTTTATATGGACTAGATGACCAGTTGCGCCAAATGGCGCAAAGACCCGTTTAAAACAATGTTCGTGTTGAAAATATTTGCATTTTTTTCAATAACCGTATAGTTGAGTACATTTGGTAAGAACTTATACCCCAATATATAAAGGAAATTAAATGCAAATATTTTCGTAAGGTAATAATGCCACAAATTAGATCATCGGTAGGTAAAGATAGTTGAGTCTACAATTAGGAATTCGAGTAGCTGTAAACTTGCATTAAAAAAAGTAAACACAAGTGACACAATAAAATGTACTTAATACATGAACTCGTGAACATTGTGTACAAGAGAAGTTAATAGAAATAGTAGTCAATTACATCATATAATTTGGTTCTATACTCTTTTGTGTATATATCCTGAATGCTACCCCTTTGTGATCAACTCTTTGTCCTTCGAATTAAATGGCACAGCTACTGCCCTTGTGGAAAAAGAAAGGACTCTGTAATACTCATAAATGTAAAAGGAAAATATCATGTGATGCATCTCAACCTGAGCAAAACAATGTAAAAAACATGCATGCTATCTACATACTCTCATTGTCTAGCAAAGCATAAGTAGCCGAGCGACCCTATACAAAAGAATTGACAATTCGCAGAAAGAAGCATGCCATCAGCTGTCTAGACAACCGTAAAACAATAAGTGGCAAAAGCACCATCATAATTGATAGTCCCCCTTTTGGATATATAAGAATCTGAATAGAGAAAGACCTAGTATTGTGAACCCCGTTTGACAATATCTGAAACTTGAAACTGTTAGTGAAAGAGGATCTTACAATATTTGTAACCAGAGCGAAACAATCCAGAAATATATTAAATTATCTCTAGAGTCATAGGTTCAGAGGTACTCCCTCCGTAAACTAATATAAGAGCGTTTAGATCACTATTTTAGTGATCTAAACACTCTTATATTAGTTTACAGAGGGAGTACGTAAGGCATCATGGACCCATGACATTTATGCCGAAAAGTATCCATGTGCTGCAAAACAGGAGCTCATAATGTCGTGCCTAAGAAATAATTCACCACATCACGGTCTGCCTACAACATGGAGGGACACACTTCCATAGCTAGTTCCACCAAATACTCCATGTCGTGTCAGTAAATATCCATGCTTGATCCTGTACTCATGACCTACAATTCATGCTTAAGTTTAGCCTAAATTCAGAAAGTTTAGCCTAAATTCAGAGAATTGATTAAGGTTGATAACTTCAGATCAAAATTCATAAATGAAAACATTTTTCAGAAATGGAAACATTTTAAATCCCTTTTTAGAGTCAACAGTAGCTGCGCTTGAATTCATTTTTAGGAAGAAACATGTCTATGATTGAAAAACTGTACTTCTAAATCAAGGTCTTGAACTTAGCCTCGTCCGCTATTTATCAGTTCACTGAAGTAATCTGAAGAACAATATTTATCATGTCTTGCTGGAAATAAACAGTGGGCCTACATATTACTAAAGGCAACACATTCCGTTGCAAAGTCAGAAACAAATTATAATTTGTAAATATTATGGTATTACACCGTTGTCATAGAACATGCAATTTCAAATATCATTTTCGTGTTGAGCACCATATTGCAACATGCCACTCATATTTTTCTGAATGAATATTGTAGCAAAACTCCAATAACGCAGAAAAGTAAATGATCCACATGTGAGCTTGATTAGGCAAGCAACCTAGCTTACAAATATTTATTGTATCCCTCCTTATTACTATAATTTCTCAACATGAACATACTCAAAAACCAAGGGGCCACAAGAACTCCTAAAGTGAAAATTCGTCAATGAGTGCCACAAAAGGCTAGCCATCTAATGATCCATCACACTGTATAGCATGAAATACGACGTTAAAAAGGTGTTCTATTCTACGAAACATGTGCCAACAAAGTAGTGAGCACTGGGGAGAAGAACGTGTGGATTATCCACGCTAGAAAAAAACTGCGCTTTCTGCAGATGCTGACAGACCTTTTTGCAGAGTGAACCAATTCAGAAATACCTAAACCAATGTGAAGGAATAAACACCATAGCCATATCTCCCCCAACCCATTTAGTTTTGCAATTTTTAATGGTTTAGATGCATGAAGACATATACACAACAGCAAGAACAACAAAATAAGAGCTCGCGCGTCCACCTTGAGACTTCATTCAGTTCGAAAAGAAACTGCATAAAATGGAGGTAATAACTGGATAGGGTAAAAAGATGTTACCAGTGATTGTCCACGTTGGCGAGGTTGCAGAGGTGCAGGCACTGAACTGCTCTCATGAGGACACCCAAACCCCATCCATGAAACTATACAAAGCGTCATATCCTTCTTAATCTATCACCAGCCAAAATAGTAGAAGACCAAACACCACCAGTTATAAGCTTGGAATGGATTAGATAAAACAAAAGTGCAAAAGGATTATTAGCGAAAATGAATACAAGTTGCAAAGTAATGAAGATAGTGTGAAGAAATACATACCTTCCTGTGCTGCTTGCCCTCTACACCGCCTGCTCCTTCTGCTGTCACTGGCATCCTACCCTCCCTTGCATCTCAACACATCGTGACAGGAGCGCCTGTAGCTGGCCTCTCCTCCACCCAGCGACGTGTGCGCCATCTGGAGCTCCAGCCTCGCTGCTCCTCTCCTCCCCATCGACCTGAATAAGCAAACACAATGCACCAAAGGACAAATTCAGAGAAAACAATAATCCTATGGATCCTACAAAAGAAAGAAAATATGAATCCAAGAACACATAAGCGAGAGTACATACAGGAGGGCACGAGGACGATGGAGAACAACCCTATTGGGCTGGTATAAGAATCCATGACTGGTGGGCTCGGCGACCTTCCCATCTGGCTAAGTCAGAATTGGCCGGGCGACCTTTGCTCGCGGGCCGCACGTAGTACTGGTCAAATATGCATATGGGCGCGCCTGTGCTCGCTAGTCGGTACTAATATGCAGACCAAGCAGATTCTTGCATAATCTGAAAAACAAAAGATACAGACTCTCTTACTGTGCAGTCAAGCTTTTCTGAATGCGACTATATACTAATATGCAGACAAATTAGATTGACAAGATGAAACATACAGGCTCCCTTCCTTAGTTTAACAAAGAGAGGGCACAGAGGGGAGTGGGGAGTACCTGCGCGTGGATGGGAGGCTAGACCTCAGCCAACGTCCACCCGTGGTCGTGAGGAGGAGCATGTGGACGACAGCAGCGGCGAGCATCGGCAGTCCTCCTCCGAGCACAACCATGGCGCCGGTGAAGCTCCAACCTACATACACAACACACATAATTTGACTAAGTTCAACTGATGCCGCAAAACCAGTTCCTTCACTGAAAAGGGTAAATAACTTCAGAACCAAAATGAGGAGGTTGCTAAACAGATCTCCATCACCATTGGTGTGGAGTTGTCCTTTATCTTAATAATAAGCGTGCAACCACTCCTTTCACTTTTGATCTATCACAGCCGCTAACAGGTTCTTGCTAGCTGAAGTGAACATTCCCTAGCTCAGCAGAAAGTGCACAAAGCATAGCTGGATTCCTAAATATGTACATATGCTTCCAAAAAATTGTTACTCATGGACAGAAACAAACTGAATGAAATGCTCACTGGTTCAGACAAATAAGAATTGCATTCCATGTAGGCACATATAAATAAGAAACGGCACAAACACTACGTAGGCATAGAGAAATAAGAGCCGGTGCCAGGTAGCTCTTGCACAAGGCACACGAGCGAGAGAGAAGCTGCACAAGGAGATACCTTGGATAAGCCATAAGCGGAGCCGGTCTGTGGGCCGAAGAAGTGCGTGATCTTTCAGCAGCCGTCATCCGAGTCGGGGTCCTCCTCCCACGACTTCTTTGCAGTGAGTCCTCGCCGTGCCTCTATCGCCTGCTAAGGCCTGGGCCGCGACGGAGTTGGGCAGCGGACAAGAAGGGTGATGTCTCCAATCCCAAAACTTCCAAAGTACAAATCAAACTCTCTTGACAAACACAATGTTTCAATGTGTAATTGGTAAATGTGAGATAAAACAGGAAATTCACTTCATATTTTAGCAGATCTCTCAGGATGCAGAAGAAGAGACGTGCTCATAATAAAACGAACCGACTCTCTCCATGGTTGCTATTAATTACAATCCTATAAGTGACGCTACGGATGCAAATATGTAAACATCTATGTGCATATCCTGATCAATTTGGATTTTATAAAGCTAGATTACCATGTCATACACTGTCAAATCATACTTGCCTTCTATTGTGGGTTGTGGGTAGCTCAGATTTTAAGCTCAGTAGACACATGGTAGCTCAGATTTGAGCATGACCAAGAGGCAGAAGAGGGATTTGTTAAAATAATCAAGTGGCTATTTTTGGCATGGAGACAACATACGTACCGACCACGGGCGTGCTCCTAGACTATGACCATGCTCTTAACCCGCTGTCCTTAATCTGCGGCCGCTTCCTCCTCACGATAATGCCTAAGATAACAACAAAATAACAAATGTCAAAAGACAAAACTAAATTACATTTGGAAAGGTCTTGAGGAAAAAGATCTTGAGATTTGATGTGCTGAATTTCTCCTGAAAGATGGCATCTGAGAAAAACAAGGATCCATAGCATCTCCAAAATTTCACATGGCCTTATTATAGCAACAAACATTCGACAAAAGAAAGAACATCAAGACATTTCATCAGGCTGATGGCGTGAATTAGCATGGGCATGGATACATTGATAAACAACATGAAGGAAGGAGAATAATTGGGCTAGATACCTTTGGGACGATCTGCTGCGGCTGGGAGCAGAGAACATGAGAACCAAGGGCGTGGGGATCCTCGGCACATCTCTGCCTCGTCCAGCCGCGAGGGCGTGCCGGAGACCGCTGACCGGAGTTGGCACCGGTGACCGAGGCGGCGCTGGAGAAGGCGCAGGCAGCGGCGCCGGCACATCTGAGGAAGCAGCGCTAGGAGGTCAAGCGGCTTGTAGAAGGCGCCCTGACCGCCCCTACGGTGATAGGGAATATAGAGGTCAAGAATACCTGCTGAAGCATTGAATCCACCAAAAATGTCCGCAACAGGTTGAATAGCTGTCCACTGTCCAGATTCAGGGGAAATGCACATCCATAAAAACGCCTCCGCACATCCGTTGTTAAACAATGGTTTGCCTAAAAATAGTATGCCATACACATTTGTCAGTACATCAATCGGAATTTTGTTTCTATGACAACTAAATCACTCACATTAGCACAAACAAAATGAAAGAATTAATGGGCCATAGATATTCAAACAATGCTTCAGCTAGAAAACATACCTCTGAACTGGACAACAGCAGTTCCTTGTAAAGTAGTGTGGGCCATCTTTTGTGGAGATTAAACCCAAGCATAAACAACACACGGACAAACTCTAGCCTAGCAATAATATGGTAACACACGAATCAGAAATAAAAAATGTGAGGAACTGAGGATACAGGAGAAAGATGGTTGAGACACAAGCACCTACACCTGCAGGTCGACGTCTCGAGAGCTGAATGAAGAGAAGGGAACTGTGGCAAAGAAGAGAGGCCGCCAGATCATTGCTCTTGCTGCTTCAGCTGGCGCACGACCTCTAACTCCTCGCAACACCCCTGCAGCCGACAACTTCGTCCATGAGACAAAGGGAGGAAACTGACTGAGGACAGGGGGATAGATAGAAGGACATGTAGTTGCAATTTCACTAATCAAAAGAGGGGAATAACAGAAAGGAAGGAGGACGAACCTGCGTGCGTGTGGGTTGTACAGAGATAGCTCTGCTATAGTGCGGTGTGAAAGACGACGAGCCGGCGGCACTCCTTCCGGTGATCCTCTCCTGTCGGCCGTCGACCCCCTCTCCTCTTTCCTCACTCTTTTTCCCTCCTCTCATGTTCTTCCTTCTCTCTCTCCCTCTCATCTTCTCTCTCCCACAGATCAAATCGAGCGGCGCCGCCGCCGCCCTTTGTCTGCAGGTCGTCGCGCTCCTTCCGGTGACCCTCTCTCATCCGCCGTCACACCTTGCTCTCCTCTTTCCTCTATCTTTCTCCCTCCTCTCCTTCCTTGTCTCTCTCCCTCTCATCTTTTCTCTTCAGCAGATCGGATCGAGCGCCGCCGTCGTCTCCCTTTTGTCGGCAGATCTTTGCCGCCGCTAGAGAGGGCAGTGAAGAGGAGGAAGAGGCGGCATGGTGGAGAGCAGGGCAGAAGGGGAGGAGGCGGCGGCGCCGTGGAGAGGGAGGGGAGCGGCGCGGCTAGGGTTGGAGGGGAGGGGATTGGGTGTGCGTGTGGCGGGGGAGACGAGATGCAGGCCGGCTCGCTCGCTCGCACTATTTCGCTCGTGGTGCGGTGCGCCCTCGCGTTTTTTCACCACGCGGAGCGCCACTATTTTGCTCGTGTGGTGCGGTGCGCCCTCGCGTTTTTTTCACCACACGGAGCGCGGTGCGGTGCGTTTTTACCCCTCGCGTGGTGCGGTGCGCCCTCGCGTTTTTTTCACCACACGGAGCGCGGTGCGGTGCGTTTTTACCCCTCGCGTGGTACGCTGCGCTCGAGCGATGGTTGTGCCTAGCACTTCTTGAGGTTTTATATGTTAGATTTCCCCCACCACTCATATCAGAGTTGGCTATCCCTGGTCCTGAAGATCCAGCAGCACAGGATTTTCTGTCAGCTAAGCAACAGATGTTGCAGCAATTGAAAGAGAACTTACAATTGGCTCAAAATAGAATGAAAAAGTATGCAGACATGAAGAGGATTGAAAGAACTTTTCAGGTGGGAGACCCTGTTTATCTCAAAATGGCTCCCTACAGATTAGCAGCATTTGGGTTCAGAGGAGCATTGAAACTACAGAACAAGTTCTATGGACCTTTCTTGGTGATTCAAAAAGTAGGCAACTCTGCCTACAAATTGCAACTCCCAAATACAGTACAAATTCATCCAGTTTTTCATGTGAGCCAGCTGAAGAAACATGTAGGGAACAAAGCCATTCCCAGCCCTCATCTTCCCCTAGTGAATGCTGATGGAACAGTTAAAATGGGACCAGCCGAAGTGCTCCAAGTGCGCCAAGTTCCGAGAAACAATGCACCAGTGGTACAGTGGCTGATCAAGTGGATTAATTTACCAGCTACAGATGCAACATGGGAGGATGCCGACTTCATCAAGTACACGTATCCAGAGTTCTTCAGTACCACTACACGCACATGGCGGCAACAAGCTACATCGTCGTGAGGACACGTCGAATCTAAAGGAGGGAGCAATGTCAGGACTGAAGATGAGATTCAGTTAACTGTAGTAGTTCAGACACTTAACGCTTCGTGAGATGGACGGCCGAGATGACTCCTCGCAGTTACCGCTCGTCGTAGCCGTTCGATGCCTCTTGTATCGTTATCCCGTTATTCTTGTTGCTTTTCACCGTTGTCGGAACCACTGCCTATATAACTGCCGGGTTGTGGCTGGCAGTCACCATCGTTGCTTTTTCTAAGAATCGCCAGGATGGCCAAGTAAACACATACATACATTGAATACAGATCGCGATCTGGGCGAAATTCCCCAATCTTCTTCCTCTAAATCCCCTAGATCGCTCTCACGAACTAGCTAGGTCTTGACACGGCTGCGGATGCTCCTGCCCCGGCTCCGGCTTCTTCTTCTTCAACGGCTGCTCATCTGCCTCCCGATCCCTTTCCGGGGCAACCGCCACGGGAGGAAAATCGCCGCCCGCCATCGGAGGGAGGAGGAGGGTAGGGGAAAGGAAACCACAGCCGAGCGAGCGGGCCGGCCCACTTCTCAGAAACTAAGAGAAAGCTTTTTTTTTTTCCTATTTCGCTAAACCATCGGCCGACTTTTTTTATTGTTAGAGGAAATCCGCTGAAAAATGTTACAGTTCAGTTGGCTCTGCTTAGATTTATTTATTTATTTTATGAGTTCCCTTAGCCTATAAGTAGTTTTCTAGAAAAATTACAGTTTTAAATCTTGTGAGGTATTTAAATAAATCAAATAATAAATATTGTAATGTTAACAACTTTTGGTATCCCAGATATTCTTGTTATTTTGGAGTATTATTCAAAATATCTACTTCGGAACCTCGCTCTTTTCTTGAAAAAAGAGGAGAAACTCCTCTCATGTCCTTTGCTGGTTCACCTCGGCATCTCTTAGTTTCTCCTTCGCAGCTCAGCCATGGCGGCGTCGGTGCAAGGAGAGTGTGTCACGGTTGCGGGATCTTCCGAGCGACGGCATGCCCGTTGCACGAGACCAGACCCGATTGGTTACGCGTGTGGGTCAGAGACCAGGTGCTCAATTGAGCAAAAAATTCATCAAAATTCCAAGAAAAAAGAGAAATTTTTTTGCATTTCAGACAAAAAGAGACATGAACTTAAGCTTTGTCATGACCAAAAAACAATTTTACTGTATCACAATAGCATAGTTTTACCCTTTTTACGAACACAGTGCATGAAAACTAATGGCCAACATGGCAAATCTCCAAGTGTTCTAAAACGGCATCAATTTACGAAAGTGAGATTAGCATTTTTCGACGACCATATTGTCCTATGAATTCTGAACCATTGAAGTCTGCAATTCTGCATGTCATACTCCTCCTATCTCTTCTGTGAACATTCCATCACAGACACAAAACTGCGGAGAAAGGATAGTGTGTGCAAGTGCTGATGGAGAAGGTAAAGAACTACGTACTGTATAATACAGCTAGGAGTTGGGAAACGACAGTTAGCAGTGGCTACTTAAGACCAGAACAAGAACCATTTTGCGCTTGCTTGCTACGACGATGCCTGTGGTGCCTGATCCCATAGCCTTTTCCTCACGATCAAGACTCTTTCATCGCCTGACGAAAGCGCGTCTCTCTTTGGTTTCACCTCAGATGACCAGTCGTCCCATCTCAGCGCGGGTAGAAGCTTCTTGATGTAGTCTATGACAGCAGCTTTGTCCCTGATGATGGCGTACCCATGAGGCCTCATGATGCGGTCCATCTCGATCAGCAGATCTTCCAGGCCACAGCCTTGATTTTCCATCTCAGAGAATAGGAGCCAGGCGTGAAGGAGGTCGTAGGTACGAGGGTATGTCGAGAATGACTCGCACCTTCAGTAACAAAGAACAAATAAGTAGAATCAAGCAGTAGCCACTCGTATGGAGCAGTCGTAGGAACTAGGAAGCATCATGTATGGTATGGAATTGCACAGAACAATGCACAAGAAGTTTATTTCATTGATAACCACGAGCCCGAGATGGCAAACATCATGTTGCTAGTTAAGGAACAAGTTCTGGCATGCGGGTAAATATGCATCAAGAATGGAAACTGTTAGGCAATAGAGGAGCAGCTGGTGTGGAGACAGGCACCTGGCTTTTCATCTCTGTGCAATTCTACTATACAGTTTTTCCGGTGCCCATCAGTTAACGGCAGGGTACTTTTATAGCAACTAGGAAGGAAAATTTTCAATGAGAGAACTCTGGTTCCATTCATGACAGCATGTCTGGAATGTGACGAGTGGATTATATATTAAAAGTGTGCATTCGGTACAATGACATCAAATTGAAACAACATAATACTATTGCTACACCTGACATAGGGAAATATACAGTTATACACCACTTTGTAAAGCACCAAAATGTGGTACTCATATAGATGACCACTTAAAAACAAGTTCCACGTATGAGCACTTGTCAAAACATTGACCTATTCTTTATGCAATTAAAACCTCTGATATAGTTATAGAATTATATCTTATGTGTCACCGAACAAAAAATATTCTAATCTAAGATTTAGGTTTGCATAGTCACTTAGGCAGCATTGAAACAATTGAATCTGAAATGAATAGATGAGAAGTAGGACAGAAGGTATTGCACAAACATCTTACCAGTTATGGATTGTCCCTATCAAACCACGGTCATATATGATCTTCAGTTTTCCAGATTCCATGAAAGGGACTACATTCATTACCCAGACATCCTTTTTCCTCAGTGATGCTGCAAATCCGCCAAGGTTAGCATTCATATCCATAACATTTCTGAAGGAATACTTCTGTATCTCAGATTTCATAAGTTTCCAGTACTGAGCAACTCTAGAATTCCAAATTTCCTGCAGACAGTATTCGAAGGTTAGACAGTCAAGATCATCATCTGGGAAGGGTGTGGCTTCATGTAGCAAAATCAGTCATCAAAGTACTCACATTGTCTTCAGTAAAATTCTTTGAACTGATTCCAATCTCTTCCAGACGAGGGGGTGGTGCTGTGAGCCTTTGTGGCCAGGGAAGCAGTTCGCTTCCTTTAACCTTGTTAACTCCTGGTTAAATATAAGAACATTACACCATCAGGGTACAGGTATGCTAGCCAACACTTGATGTTTGATATTAGAGTAATTTATGTAAGAACTACAGGTAAAGTTGGAAATCTCATTACAGAAACTTGTAATGAAAATTTTATTTAATAACGGTTACAGCAGCAGACAATATACATATATGAACAGATGAACTGAACCAAATATGGCAATATACTACTACAGTTTCAAACTAGAGGTGTTAATTGCAGGAAACTCTGCTGCAGAAATTGGAAACTATCAAACCATTAATACAGTTCAAACCAGATATAGTGCAAACAAAGCAAAGGTAACCAATCGTGGTGGCATGCAGGCATATTGTAATGGCCAGCAAATCAGCAGCAAAGAGTGATCTGTGGAGGCCAAAAATTGCAGAATAAGGGGGCACATGATGTCTTAATGGCAAGTGATAGAGCGGGAAACAAGTGATTTGATCCTGTTAGTAGGCGATAAGGCAGATCAAACAGGGTTGGAAAGGGGTATTCCCTTCAGGTAAAAGGTTGGCCAAAGTACCGTTCTATATTATGGCTAGCCAATGCTCAACAAAGGGTTATAACATGTGTGAACTTTTGCCAGGGTGAAGTATAATTCAAGCAGAAGAAAGCAAGAGACAGAGAATAGACTATGGTAACTCAATAATAATCTTGAGGCAAATCAGGAAAGTGAGCTTACTCTTGGAGTAGGGAGTTATGCATGCTTTCATGAGGACATTCCAAGCAGCATCTGGGTCATCATCATGGCCACACATGGGAGGAAGTGCTCTGGGCTCCCTCCTCATATAGCACCCATTTGTCAATGGTTTGACCCATATCACCGTCTGACCCTCCTTTGAAGCAATCCTCCAGCACATCCTCTGAGCAAGATTGCTCATCTGCTTCCATATCTTCCGGTTAACTGGGTCCTGATGAGCATAAGCCTCTGGTGACGAATAAACGAAATACCCTCCAGGCCTCAAAACCCTATCCACTTCCAGCAACAAGATCCCATCCCTCTGCAACCAGTCAATCCGACAGCGTGAGCAATGCGCCAGCTCGAACGAGCGGCTCGGATATGGCAGCCTCCTTGTACCCAGCACACCAAGGGTCGACGGGATCCCCCTCTCAAGGGCAAACTGAATCTGGTTCTCGTGCACATCGTTGGGAGCAAGCGACATTGCAATTATATCTAGCGGTAGGAGGTAAGCCCCGAAGCTAGCAACCCCACAGCCGACGTCGAGCACGTTCCTGATGTTGCCTTCGTTGTTCAGCTTGTCGTTCGGAAACCCCAACATCTAGC